>OX371263.1:58752694-59352694 GCA_947311025.1 Lypha dubia
TTAAAACTTATGCTGAAAACTCATGTAAACTTTGTACAAAAATTTTCCTAATATTTTGGGATTATTGTCATTATATTTCTTAGGCCCAAATTCACAGTCATTAGTTAGCTAATAGCAATAGTTTAACTAATAATATATGATTCACAGCTTCTAGTTTAACATTAGTTAAACCATCAAACGTCATTGGTTAACTAATAGTTAGACAACAGCTGATTCGTTGGAATTTATTATTAGTATTTTTGTTTTGTGAAAAATTTTAGATATAGCATGTGACATTGAAAACGCGGAGTTCGATATTGAAAGTGACACTGATACTGATAATACGCGGAATATTGTTGCTGAGCTTCGCCAACGTAATCCAAAAAGATTTTATGGATAGATTCCGTCTTAGCAAGTAGGTGGCGTGGCAAGTTCTTGAATGTATACGCCATTTTTTAAGAAATAATACATCAAATGTAAACAAAAACCATATGCTATAACGGAATTGCCAGTACTGAAAGTTGATAGTTTGATAGGGTTACCATTTTTTATTCATATTAAGAGTGTTGGTTAAATAATACACTGTGAATATGAAGTATTAGTTAAACAATAGTTATCATTTTACTTTACTAATAGCTAACTAATTACTGTAAATTTGGCCCTTAGCAGTTTTTTTTTGTTTACAGAATCTAACTAAATTCGCACAAAAGAAATGTTGTCTGGGTATGAACATTAAGCCACTCACAAATGTTCATACAAATACATAGAAATACATGTTCGTATTTGTAGAACATTTAACAAACTGACAGCAGCAGCAGGACGTCCTTCTAAATAAAACTAATAATTTTTACTTGAAGGGAGAGAGTTTTTTTTTGGTTTGTAATTTTTAAATTGAGACGCCACACAACACTTAGAGTTGCTATTGTCGTTGTTATTGCTGTTCTGGGTGCAACAACAGCCAAATGAAATAAAAATTAAAAAAGAAAAAAAAAAACAAAAAACAAAAATCATCATCCACGTTTGTTGTTTGGTGTCGTTACCAATTAGTTGACACCAACTATGGTTTAACTTTATTTCATTTATTGCAGCGACAACAACAGCAACAACAACAACCACAAAAGAAACATCATTAAAATGATTGCAACTTAGTATGGCTATAGCGTGCGAATTAAGCTTAAATAAAAAATAAAATCAAATGGTCGCTCTAATGGCAAATAATCAGAAAAGAAAAATTATAAAATAAGAGAGCTGCCGAATCTGGGAAATTAAAAAAAAAAAAGTGGGATTGTCATGAAATCTAAAATTGGACATCAAAGATATTTTCGCAGATTTGGATTTTTAAGGGAATTCCTCTTCGATACTTTTTCAATCATAAACAATTTTTTGCAAATTCTTTTGTAGTTTTGATGTTAATTCAGCTGCAGGCGAATGCTGCAGACCACATATTTGACACGAATTTCGCCGACATACTTTCCAGACTTTTAAAAAGTTTTATAGTTTGTACCCAAATTCAAGATTCTCTCGAGATTTTTTTTTTTTAATTTTTATTTCTTTATTATGGGTTAACTAACCTACAAATGTATATGCCTGAATTTCTAATTAGATCTTTAAATATTTTTTAATACTTTTCCAACTTATAAGCTTTTCGAAAAACACTTATATAAGAAATGAGAATTACATAAGTATTATATATTTAAATTCTAACCACATGGCACCACTCTTAACCATTTATTCTTCGTTCGAAGTCTGATGTCTATGAACTAAATAAATAATTAAATGTGCAAATTTCATCTGAATTCGTCATCAAACACTAAAAAACGTCACAGCAAAACGTCAAGTCAAATCAAAAGTAAATCGTGTTATTGTTGTTCTTCTAACGTATAATTACCATAAAAATAATATGTGTGAATAAAGCGCCATTTCTTATTGTTGCCATTTCGAATACAACACACACAGGCACACAGTATATACAAAAAGCAACATATACATACAACACATTAACACTTATGCACATAGTACGACTGCAATATGAAATAGAATGAAATGCATTTGCAAAAATATAAATGATGGCTTTTTGGTGAAGCGGTTGATGGTGGCTGTGTGGCAAAGTGCTGTCGTGCTTGTTTGGGGAAATGTAGCAAATAAAGCAAGGTACCACCACATAATAACTTTATTAATACTTTATTCATATACACAGCAAAAACCAACACATGCATTCTTACATACATACAGAAGTATAAGCCAAAACCATAAAACCAAAACCCAACAATGGTAAAGACAAGAACATTAACAAAAAAAAAAAAAAAAAAAAAAAATACAGACACTCACACACACACACACACACACACACACAAATAAACCAACTAATGCAGAACTGAAATACATCGAAAGTTAATATATGTATGTACATACAACATTTAAAGCACACAGGTAACAATTTTCCAGGAATTATATTAAGCATAAACTCAATTCGATTTAAACAAAAATTAAAGAAAAATATTGTAGAGAAAAACACTTTCAGGCTAAAAGAAGAAGCCAGTGGAAATAATATACGAGAAGCATATAAATTAAAAACAAACATATATAATACTGTGTTCACACGACAAGATGAAGCACTTGCTTCGCTCTCTGAATCATGTTTATGAATCTAGCTTTGACAGCTCTCTTTTCAAATACAAATATATTTTTAGTTACAAAATTTCGCGAAAAATAGAAAAAAAAAATGATATTTTAAAAATACACAAACACATTTTTTGTTTCCATTCTTTTTTTATCTTTATAGTTTTAAATTTTTCACTTTTTAATGAAGTTTTTGTTATTTTTTGGTGAAAATTCTTTAGTTTGACAGCTAGTTCAGATAAACTTCCGATCAAAATTAGAGAAGACAGGAATTATTCATGCTTCGCAAGCAGATTCAATGTGAATCTACTTCGCTCTAAAAATTTATATATTTCGATAGATGGCGGCACCCTAAGTTATCGATATAAGCAAAAACGATAATTTCAAAAAATATGATCCAATGATGAACGATCCACATACCATTCGAAACAATAGCCGTATTCACAATCTTGTGCATTTGATATTGCAAATTTATGCAATTGCACATTTATTCTATCGATTGTGAATGATATCTTTGGGTTAGGTTGCAATGCTTGATGCAAAACACAAAATTCACAGCTGATTGGTAAATAAAAAAAAAAAATTTCCACTGAAGTTTTCCTAAAAATACATATCAGAAATTACTGAAGTATTAAAATATTCAAACAATTCTAATTTTTATTATAAAAATAAGGGTTAATTTGTTAGTTAGTCAGGATTTTAAATAATATGTAAATTTAAATAATTGAATAATTTGATTTGAGATGTTTTGCGTTTTGCTAATTTTAGCTTTTTGTTATTAAAATTTTTTATTTCAATAATTAAGTTATGCATTTTTTTATTTCATTAATTTTTGTTTGTCTGGTTAATTTCCTTATGCTTGAAATATTTTTGTTTTATAATTTTGAATAAAATTATTAATATTTGAATAAGCAAAATCGGCTTAGCTCACTGAGTATCAGCTGTCGTTTTGCAATTAAGTGTTGCATAAGTAGAGTAAATATATGCTATTGGTTTTTAGTGTTGCGTATTTGCAAAGATATAGCGTGTGCATTTCTATGTATTTTGTTAGTGTAGAGTAAAAATATCCTACACCATTTTGCAAATGCAGTGATGCAAGACCATTTGCACAAGATTGTGAATAGGGCTAATATATTATTTTGTCCACTTCTAGGTGAAATAATTTTTTTTTTTTTTTTTTTTTTGGTAAATGAGGTCAGCTTTTAAAGGGGTTTTCAACAAGAACTTTGTTTTCTTAAACAAAATAAAACAAAAACTTTAGTAGAAGATGATTAAAATTTTTACTGTGTAACGAAGAGAAAAGTTCGGCAATTATGAATGAAAAATGATATCTGGCAAATTTCTACCAGCACACTGACAGATGTCGATTCACTTTATGGCAAAATAGCGGGTCTATTTCGTTAATCACATCACAGATTTTGAGTTTTAAGGCAGCCTCCGCACAGACTCAGTCGGCTTCAATTCCTGCACCAGTTCAACCTAGTAAACCTTCAAAGCCAAATCCTTACGCAAAATTCGCCATATGGTAGTTTTGGATAACCCCAATTGTTGAGAACGTCGAGGAATTGACAAATTTGGATCTGATTCAACACTGTGGCTTACGGCTGCGATGTTTTCAGTTGAAAGACCAGGGGCCTAATTCTCACTCTCGTGTCGAAATTGCTTTCGAATCGAAATTAATTTCGATAGTGTGAGAATTCCTAATGATGTTATTCGATACGAAACGAATCGAATTTTTGTTTCAGTGTTGGAAAAAACTGTATAAAAATGATTTTACAACACTGAATAAATTGTAAAGAAAAACATATGTTTATAGAAAAAAAGTGAATCAAAAAACTTAATTTCAAATAAAAATTTTATTAAATAATCATTTAACACTATATATTATATACATATGTGTATTAAACAGTATGTTTCTCTGCATAGCCGGCCTTCGACCGTACTTAATGATTTTCTCCACCATGCTATTTCCTGACACGGCAGTATGTAGAATATTTTCTGCTTAGCCGGCCTTTGGCCGGATCTAATGATTTTCTCCATCTTGTACACACAAACAATGATATGGAAAATATAATATTTTTGACAGCAGATTGTACGCTGGAGGAAGAGTCTGACAGCAATTCACACTAATCTATTGTATTTTAATATAGGTTAGCAGGTTGCTGGAAATTAGATTCCGAATTCATTCAAAAAGTGTTGGATATTTACGAGTAGTAGATTTAAGCCAAACAAATTATTGAGCTTATAGAAAATGTGTTCATGTTTTAGTTCCCTTGTACCACATTTTGGAATCTTTTATGGGAGGTCCAGAACCATTTAGCTTGTTAGTTAGCTGCTCCCAAAGTTGGTTGGCTTTTGTTTTTCCCTGGGAACTGTTTGGCAAAATATTTTTTGCTAAATCATTGTGTGCTGACATAAAGCTGGCGAGAATTTCTTTTTGAGTATAGTTTACTTTTGACCTAAATTAATACAATTATTTTATATGTATATGTTTGTAAGTATGTATGTACTTATGTTTAAAATAGAGCTTACATTTTAAATGTAAATAAATTATGTACTTCCAATTGCTCGTTCCTTTTAAGTTTTATTTTTCTAAATTATTAGTATTAAATTGTATTTGTACACTATTAAATATTATTTCGAATGACTTTTTGGTGACTAGTACAAACTCGCATGGTTGCATTCGAATGCTCGCTCGCTATCGAATGTTATCATTTGAGATTTCGATACACTTTATTAGATATCGAATAAGAGAATCCCAAAAGTGCAAAAACTCGCACGTTCTAGTATGAACTCGCTCGTAAGCGAATGCGTTGGTGTTGCAACATTTTTTATCGAGCCTGTCGACTCAAATTTAACGACCAACTTTTTAATACCGGTCTCAGAAGGACGATTATGTTGTCCGTAAATATCACGAATAATACGAAACGTAACTTTAACAGAACCACCATTTTCATAAGGGATTTTGATTATTTTAATGCGAGTTTCGAGCGAAATTGAATTCATTGTAAAAATTGCCAATGCATCTACTACAAATTCGTCAAAAAACTAAATGTCAAAACTAGCATGTTATTGGTGTTGCCACAATTGAAAAACAAAGTTCTTGTTAAAAACCCTTTATAAAAAGCTTAATACTCAAGGTATACCATGTTAAAAAGGAATTAATATGGTATACTCATCATGTACGAATTTCTATAGCTTTCCTATTGGGAAATTCAAATAAAAATTTGCCTTTTGGTTACGTAGCATTTCTAATGCGATGATGTTGAATTATAACTCGTACGTTTAAGTTTTTGTGTTTTTTCTTTGCTCTCCACATAGATTTGTTTTAGTTGTACCCAGAATGTTTTTTTTTTTTTTAACACATGTTCCATGTTAAACTCACTCGTATGTCTGAGAATATGTGGGGAATTAAGAGCCAACAAAATACAACCGGACACACAGAAATTCATATAAAAATACACACGTATTTTTAGCTCATTTCATTGTTAGTAATTTGCTTTTATCGTGTTGAACAAAAATTCTACATGCCACTTTTGTTGATTAGAGATGGCTGATATTTTCAAAAAAATAAAAAAAAAAACATATATTCATACACACATATTCGCTCACTTTTAGATGTTAGAAACCAAAATGTTTGTAAACTAATAAATGAAGCAGCCAGCTTCACAAACACTTTTGTGCAAAAATTAGAAAAGTAAAGAAAAAACGTAAATCGGTGATTCTTTTTAAGTTTTACCTACAATAATTTTAATGTCTTAATTAAATGCGAATTTTTTAGATTTTTTTTTTTTTTTTTTTTTTTTTATTAGAACGAACAGCAGCAGAGAAGAAGTTACGTTTTGTTTGATCTTGTAGTGTGGCCAAATAAGATTTGACATTTGTGGAATTCAATTAAGGCACTACTATGAAAGTAAATCCAGCCACTTGAAGTGGGAATAGCAAAGAAATTATAAAGAAAAATTATTGATATTAAAATGGAAAACATTACGACAGCGGAGAATTAATTGGTTTAGTTTTTTTCTTCTTTTTAAAACTAGTTCACAATGTTTTGTAGATGAAAATCTTTTCTGTATTATTCAAACTTAAAATAAATATTTGATTTTTTGTTAAGACAAAAAATTACCCCACGATTTAAATTTATAGAGCCAAACTGATTGCAGAAAAAGTTTTTGGAACCACACTGCAACAAAACCTGTCCAAACAAAATAGAATTTTAAAAGAAGCTGTTATTCGATAATTAATATTTTAGTAAAACGAGGTTACAAGAAAAGTATGGGATTCAACTGCAAGCAGCCTCTTTTAAAAATTTAAAATTCTTAAATGATAGTTATGGAGGATAAAACATTGAAAAAAATATCCAATAAATTAATAATCTTTTTTTTTAAATCGCTTGGAAATGAAAAACAAATTTTCCGTAATTTTTATAAATTTAAAAAAGTATAATTTTTTTTTTTAAATTTTTAAGTTTTTTATCTTGGGCAATCAATCGGTGTCCCTCCCTGCATAAAAGCTTAATTTATGCTTAAAACCAAAGCGATCTATCTTCATTTAGAATTGGCTCACGAACAGTTAAATTTCTTATTTTCGAAATAAAGTTTCGAATATCAAAATTTCTAAATTAGTTCGATATTAAGATTATTTTGAATTTCAGTTCGAATTGCTGAATATAATTTCGAAGTTTGGAAATTAGTTTGAACTTTTAATTTGAATTTCTAAAAATAATTTCGAATTTGAAAAATCAGTTTAAATTTTTTAATTTGAGTTTAAATTTCTAAAAATAATTTCGAATTTGAGAAATTATTTGGAATTTTTGAATTCGAGTTCGAATTTCTAAAAATAATTTCGAATTTGAAAAATTAGTTTGAATTTTTGAATTCGAGTTTAAATTTCTAAAAATAATTTCGCGTTTGCAAATTATGTACGTTCGAAATTCGGAAATCAAAACCAAATGTTGGAAAATAATTTTGGAAATATAAAATTAAGTTTAAAATGTTGTCAGTTTTCTTTCTCCACTGGACTTCATTTTCTTTAAAATAAAAGTATATGCTGATATGAATATCCTTAAAGGAGTAGCACATCTGCATATTTAAGTGAGGTTTCCATATAACAGACGAACGATATGAGTAGAAAGTTTTGTAAGAAAGGCACTCAGTTTTATTTGTGCTTCCCATAGAAGTTTTCATACTCAAACCAATTATCCGTTATGTGGAAATCGCACTTTAATATTCCTTAATTTTAAAATGCATTTTAAAGTGCTTTTAGAAACGATAGTTTTTTTGTTGACATTAAAAAAACTTTGTTAGACATAAAAATATTTTAAATTAGCCAACTCATGCTTGAGCACATCTAATCACAAAAACACCCACCTACTGATTTCTAGGCACGTACTTAAAGACTTGTGGTACACTCAAAATTTTTGCATAAATATTTACAGAAAATAGTTTTTTTAAATTCTTCACTTTCATCACAATTTGTTTTGATTACGAAATGAAATCATAAATTGTTTAAAAATGTATAAAATGTTGTTTCTTGTTTTTTTTTCGATATCTTCACTAACACAAATAATGGCAACAACTATTTTTCTAGGCTTTCAGTTAGTTTGCAACCTTTTGTTCTGTTTTTTTTTTTTTGTTGGCGTAGAAACGTGCGAAAAACGTTTAAATTTGTCTTGATTTTTTTTCTTTTAAATTTCGTAATCTAAGCAATTGTCTATTTGAACGAACGTTACAGAAAAAAAAAAATTAAATAAAAAGGTCTTTTAATAAGGTTGTATGAAATTCATTTATATTTCATAATTGCAAATAGACATGCACATTTCTGAAACTCCTTATTTTAACTAAAAACACACAGACACAGGCACACATTGTTGCAAGTTTGTGACTTGTTGCAAAACGTTTTCATAGTGCCCGTCCGTCGCACTTAATGCTTCAACAAATAAGTTTCTTTTTCTATTCAATTGAAATTATGGTACAAGTGACTGACTGACTGACTAAATGGCTGTAAAAATTAAACTTTATTTTTAAATATTCTTGTTTTTTTTGTTTTTGCCTTGGTCTTGTGAAATTTCAACATGCAACATACGCGTTTTAACATGTTACATTAAAAAAAAAAGACAAAACAAAATCATAGTTTAGGCAGGCAGAAAAGGAGGATTTTATGTTGTAGTAATAAGAAAAATTGCACAAATTAAAATTGTTTAGATTTTCCGCCTACTTTGATTTAAAGTTACAAAAAAAAAGAGAAAAACAGAAAAGCAGGCAAATAAAAAAACATCGTACAGATTAAACAGCATCTCAGCACTGCTAAAGTATAAAATATGTATTGAACATGAATGTCTACCATAAATTAATTTATGTTAACATGCTGTAGGACATTAAAACAGCAAAATGTACAAGAACCAAAATTGATGCCATCCATGGCTGACTCTCTAACTAAGGAGGCTTGCCCCATTCATAACCTTCAAATAAAGGGGAACAAGAGAATTATCACAAGTCGGTGATTAATGTATTTATAACCAGAACATGTAAGACATCCTCCAGTCTAATAAAATAAATTAGTAAAATAAAATTTATACTAAAACGGCATAGTCATAAATGTAAAGTTTCTTGTGAGCGAAGTCTACAGGACGGTGCGAAAAAGTCCTTAATTAGTTTGAAAATAAAAACTTAAATATAAGAAAATTTTGACAAACGATTTTCATACAAATTTAATTTAGATCCCGTTTCACGATGTTTAATGCTAAATATTCACTAGATTTCTACACGAAAAATATGTGAGCTAAAAATTACTGATAAAATTGATCCCAGTTTTTTTTTTTTTTGTTAGAACTTTAAAATTTTTTTTGTTTATATTGTGAAATATAAATCCTGTTATTAGAATTCTTAGCATATCTTCCCTATTTTCTGAATATCTTGTTTTTGTTCATTGAAGACTTGCCGAGAGTGACTAAAACAATTAAGCTTTCTAAAAAGCTTTTGTGCTTTTTGCTAAGGAGATTTCTTTTTCTTAATAAATCTGACAAAAAAAAAAAAAAAACCCCGAGTTTAATACAAAAAAAAAAAAAATCCAATCAAACTGATTACAAAATTGACGCAACTATACAAAAGCTTAATACCCGATATAATGCATTTCTACTTTATATATAACTAGCTTACCCCGGTGTGCTCGTGGCTCGTTATAAAATAAAATTAAAAGTATTTATATATCCTATTGTGAAAATTTAATGACGATCGGTCCAGTAGTGAAGACTATATTAAGATTTTTAATTTTCCTAAAAAGGGGGGTGGTTCCACCCACTTTTATCCTGGTACGTATTCCAAATTATGCCAATACTATATGTACCAAATATCATCGACGTAGGTAAAAAAATTACCAAAATAGGGCGATTTAAATTTTTGGGTTATATGGGCGGTGCCACACCCCTTTGTGCAATCAAAACTTCATATAGCCTATAATTCACCCGAGAGTTCCAGTTAAATACTGTGAAAATTTCAGGAAGATCGGTTCAGAGGTTTAGCCTCCTATAAGGAGCAAACAAACAAACAAACAAACAAACTAACAAACAAACAAATAAACAAACACACATTCGGTTTTATATATATATATATATATATATATATATATATATATATTGCCTATGGAACCAAGGAAATATAAGCCAACAAAAAAGAATTTTAAGAATCGGTCAATAATTATATAGATAAAATTTTTGTCGATTTTCCAAAAAAAAAATTTATAGGACTAGGCACTTGTTAAAAAAAAGAGTCATGAAAATCAGTCTTTAAGTGCAGGACATTTTCAAAAATCAGGATCTAAGGGAAACAAAATTACACCCGATTTAATAAAAAATTATGAATTCAAACTGCTTGCAAATCCTTTCAAACACGAAAAAAAAAAATCAAACTCGGTTTACGAAGCTGCAAACATTCAAAATATATATTGACATTCTACTCCTTTTTTGAAATCGCATAAACTATGTATTCCTGCAATAAAAAACTTTAAAAAACCGTGACCTCTAAATAAATAACATTGCAAAGAAGTTAATAGAAAACAGAATTTGCAATTTCAAAATATTACAAATTGGAATAGTTTCGAATATCGGTATTCGGTCTTGTAAAAGACCATTTGCAAAATGCTCAGGGTTGCCGTTAGAATTCAACTTTATTATATTTTTTTTTTCGAATTTACATTCGTATCCAAAAGCTCAAAAGTTGCACAGCAAACGTTGGCTCGTATCATCGAAATGATCCTTATCTAAAAATTCATTGCTAAGAAGAAATATTTTGGTTTCAAAAATTTTTTCCAATTAAATTTTTATTCAAAATGTAAAAATTCCTTAGGTCTTTTTTTTCTAATTAAAATTTTTAAAGCTTTGATATTATGAACTTCATAAATATTCTACACTTTCAGAGAGACAGAGAGAAGATTGAATAAAATTTAATTTATTTCAGTTTATAAAGGAAAATTAATTTAATTTCACATACTCGTACATGCACATTTAACTCTTTTCATTTGAATTCTTGTTCTTTAGCTCTCCTCAAAGATTGTCTTATTCGTGCCTAAAAAAAATTAATTTCAAATGAAAAATTTTTCCTCATTTGTGCGGAATTTTTTTTCGGTTTTTTTTTAAAACCCACCACACCAAACCAACCATTCAATTTATTATATTGATTATAAAGATAAGCGACAGATTTTTCAATTATTTCTGCAGTTGTTTTTTGTTTTTATTTATTTCCTTCTATACATTTTTTTATTACTGGTCCCATATGAACAAAATTTAAAATCTACTGGTTGCATAGAGAAAATAAAAACAAAACAAGGAAAACAAAATTGCATCAGTTGCATATAAAAAGTGGCAAACAACTGGCCTTTAACATACATTTCTTATGGTTCTTTGAATGGTTTTTTGATTTCTCTACAAAAAGTTGGTTGGCATAAAGGAAAAATATTGCAAAAAATAAAGTTTAACTATTTCTGCATTAGCACCACTACTGCAAGTGGCAACAGTGGTGTGGTTCAAGATTTTATATTTCCCTTCCAAAAAAAAAAAAACAGCAACAAAATATATCTCAGTTTGAATGAATTTGTAAAATTAATTTTTTCAAAATTTCCATGTTTTCATTTAAAAGTTCCTCTTGGAAAAGCTTCAGTTGGATCCACTCTTGTTGGGAGGATTACTGTTAAAAAGTGCAATCCTTATCGAGCACAATTAAAGTTTAGGAACAAATAAGTCCAGCTCTCTCTCTCTCTCTACTGTTTTTTTTTTAGATCAATGGCTGATCAGTGGTTTTAACAGCTCTAGAAACACATTTCTTCTTATTCATAATTAATGTTTCTTTAACCACTGTGCACATGTTACTAGTTTTCAGTTCTCTAGCAACATGCTAGCAAGGTTGCAAATACGATAAATCGCCATCAGTGATTGCAGCGATAAATTATTTTCCGATCGATTGTATAAAACGATAAAACAAAAAGCCGCCTCTTTAAGACAAAAACATATTCATACAAATACATACAGAGCTGAGCGCTGGCTAAATCTAATCAACCATCCGTTCAACTTGTTTTTCAATAGAAAATATTTCAAACATAAATTGAAAAGTGAAAATGTTTTTCTTTTTTTTTTTTTTGTTTGATTTTTCATTTTCCAAATAAATAAAATTGGAAAACAAAGACCAAGATCAACACTTTTTCAAGATAAAACGATAATAGGGAAAATAGCAGAAATAAAATTAAAACTCCCACTTACCTATCGATCCATCCAATGAATAGGCATTACGTTGCCACGCCCATGTACACAGATCACAGGTTGTTAGACCATCCGCCGCAACACTCTCATCCAAAAATGGTGGTCTCGGTGGTGGCGGTACAAAACGCCCGTTCCAAAGGCCATTTTCGCTGGCATCAAAGGCCAGCGGTGACTCAAATGTATCCTCCTCGATGGCGTTTAACCAAAAATCATCCTCCTCATTATTGTTGGCAGGTAAAAAACTATTGCTAATACTACTAATACTACCGCTGCTGCTACTGCTTGCCCCGCTGCCGCCAAAACTATTTGCTACATTTTCGATTGCATCATTTATTGCTGATGTCGATTGAAAATCGGACGATATCGTTGGATCGTAGGGTGATAACAATTGATTGTTGCCATTTATGGCCGGCGTTCCTGTTGGCTGAGCGTAATTATGTTGCTGATGATGATGATTGTTGTTGTTGTTGTTATTATTACTGTTTGTATGATGTAGCGATGTTTGCAGATTGGGATTTGTTAACGAGTCTAAGCGTGAATTGGGAAATGCTGTTCGTATTGTTGTTGTGGCACCCAGAAATATGTCATCTGTTATGGGTCCTGGTAGGCGGGGAAACATTGTCTTTTCTTCTTCTCAACACTTGTACGGGGCAGGCGGGTATATATTTTTTTCTCGTATTTTTAATTAATAATTTGTATAACTAGAACCGAGATGGCTGTTGTGTGGCTACATAAGATGGCTACAAAGACAAGTTATGAAATGAAGAAAAATTAATTAAATGTTTGTAAAGTAGAGAAATGTTGGATTTTTAAATTTTATGTGGAAATAATTTAGTTTTCAGTTTAACAAATTTTTTTTACTGCGAATATTATTGTACGGTCACATCTGGCAAACATTTGCCCAAAAAAGCGTAACCACTAAATACCAATGAAAAACTTTTTTATTTATGCATTTATTTATTAAGTTAAACAGCATCTAATAAGATAAGATTCTATTAAATTTTCTATAAATTATGTAGGAAACTGTTTAACGTAATAAACAGGTACCTAAATCAAAAGTGTTTCATTAGTATTTAGTGGTTACGCTTTTTTTGGGCAAATGTTTGCAGATGTGACTGTACCTTAAGTCTTTGATGATTCACAAAAAAAAAAAAAAATTGTATATCAAGACTTTTAAAAAAAACGTAAATATATTGAAGAAATTTCTATTAAAAAATGCGTAATTTTGATAAAAGGTTGGTTGGTTGGTTTACGTGGCTGCCCGTTAAGCATTCAAGTAGAATCAATAAGATTCCGTTTTAACAGACCACTCCACACGTCAGTGTCAACCTAATTTAGGTCCGAACCCAGGCCTCGGATTCGATGTGTTAGATACTAGATCCAACCCGTCGCATTAAGATATCTAATCAGGTCACCCAGACCTATCCATGATACCTCCGCAAGATCGTTTAGTATGCTGTTGCCCAATAATTTGTGTCTCGAAAGGTGCAAAGCCGGGCATTCGCAAATAAAGTGGAAGACTGTTTCTTCTTTGCTTTGAACCCGACAACTACGGCAGATGGCATGGCAGATCCAGCACTGGCCAGCTCTTCCGCCTGTTCGTTGCCAGGGAAGTTGCTATGTGCGGGAACCCAGATGAAGGTGACGTCAGTCTCAGCACCTTATCTGGATAACACACCTCTACACTGGCTAACTAAAGTAGAAAAACTAGTGTGTGACTTTAGAGACAGAAGTGCCGCCTGGTACGCCAACTCCTCCCTTATAGACAATATTTCGGCCTGAAATACACTAGCTTCGTCAGGAAGTCGGAAGGAAAGTTTTATTCCAAGATCTTTTGAGAAGACTCCAGAGCCCACAGCGCAGATAATTCTTGATCCATCAGTATACATCCTGAAGTTCAAGTGTTTTTCTATGTTTCCCCCTTTCCACTCCAGTCTGGATGGAATAAGGACTTTGAACGTACTATCAACGTCCAGATAAGGTATCGATTAAAGGTTTGTTTCTAAAATGATGTAGTAGACAATAGTCTTGCTGCGAACTCAGAAAAGTTCAGAATAGGCACATACCTTTGACCATATACATCATTTTAAGTGAGTCAAAGGTTTGTGTCTTAATGATGTTTGGGATTTACAAAACAATATACTTTTCAACCACAAACTACATACCGTGCGCATTACCTTACAATAGTTAAACCTTAAAAAAAAATTGAGTAGCGCTTGTGCTTATTATTCAGATGTTCAGAAGTTCAGTCCTTCACGAAAAAAAAAAACTACGGGTAGCACTCCGGGAGTGCCGACAGAAGTGAAAAATTGACGAGTGCGCCCTCTTTGGTGCACCAAAAAATTAGTGTTTTTCTCATATATGGCAACATCACGCTCGCTTCATTTTGAGCGAAAAAATTTAGGTGTTGGGCCTTACTACGGTTCTCGATTCGACTTCGACTGCTGTAATAGATTAAAGAAAAATGTTGTGTGTTCCTTTAATCTAGTACAACAGTCGAAGGCGATTCTAGAACCGTAGTAAGGCCCAACACCTAAATTTTTTCGCGCAAAATGAAGCGAGCGTAATGTCAAAAACTATGACGGTGTCGCGAAATCAGATATTTTAGCCCACCCAAAACCTCCGTACCGCGCCAATAGAAGTTTTCACTTCAAAAATTGGATTTTTCTTATTTGTGTGCGCGTTTAAAAAAACAACTTTTAAGCCAGTAAGAATAGACCAGTGGGTAAAGCAATTGCCATTCAACACACTTGGCACGTGTTCAATACTCAACAAAAACTTTTAACTTTTATTATGTTTTTAATAACTTTTATATATTAAAATTTCCAAGTCAATGTGTTAAGAACTTACTTGCCACCAATGACTTCACCATCTTAAAGTAATTTGTTAAAATGTTCATGCTGAAGTAGTGAAGAAGGGTATGTTTCTTCGCACTTTTTCTGCTAATTTTTTCATGCCACTTTTTGCTGGCACCATATTGAATCAGTTGGACACAAGTCTGCTAGTTTCATAAAGCGTTAAGTGGTGTAGGTTAGCCGCAAGCCTATTCGTATAATCAAACACACATTATTTGAATGAGTGAAAGGGTTCACCGAGATACTTAACAAGACTACACTTTCATCTTTATTTTTATAAGAAAATAGCTTTATTTTTATAAAAATAAAATAAAATAGAGATGTGAATGCTAACATTTTTTTAGTATAGACTTGAACCTATAATGAAAGATTTGTGCCTAAAGATGCTAGTTAACCTTTTCGTTTAGTTTTAAACTTCTATTAAAACTTTCTATCTAATCCTCATTTGCCATAATGTTGATTTCTTAAAAATAAAAATAAAACAAATATTATACAAAACCTTAAACGGTAGTAAAAACTATTAAATTTTTCTGTTTGTATGTCTGTCGGTTTTTTGTTTCCTTTAACATTTTTCCAAAATATCACTTCACATTTTTTCGTTTTTTTGGTTCATTTCTAACATAATATGAAGTTCACGTTTTCCATATTATGTTTATTCTTAGTTTTTTTTTCAAGTCTTAGAAAATATTTTTCTATTCAAAAAACATTGTACCTTTAGGGAATCGAAAAAAAAAACAAACAACTGAAAAACAAATAAAAGAATTTTTTAAGGCTGCAACGAATATGAAATACTCTTCACTTAAAAACGAATATAAAAATATTTAAATAAAGATGTTTCTAATAATATAGAGAAATGTTTTTTGTTTTATTCATGTAGCAATGGAATTTGATCTGATGTGGTGATCAAGTTAGATGTGTGACCTACGGTGTAAAGTGAAGGCTATTCGTTCCGTTCGATACTCGTATATCGATTGTCATAATTTATTTAAATCGCTAAATACCTTCAGAAGATATCGTTGTTCGAGTACTAATTCAGAATCTATATAAATAATAGCCACGATCATTTTTTGTGATGGGCTTTATGACGAGATTTTCTCCAGTGTCTGCTTGCAGAAAATTTTCAATTGTCTTCTGCAAACAAATTAAATCTCAAACTTTTTCTAGTGCATATCTACCCTTTTTCCATTTGTAGTGAAGGGTTAAATAAAATTGTAAACAAATATTTTAGAAAAAAATCTTTTACAACAAATTGAAAGTAAAATTATTCATTGCACCACCAGTCAATGCATTCCGTTTATTATAAATAACTTTAATCTACTCTATCCACTCTATACGAGTAGTAAAGTGCAGTTTTGAAACTTTAAATTAACAAAAAAAAAAAAAAACATATATAAATAAAAAATTGGAAAAAAAGCAAAAAAGTCTTTAGAAAGAAAAAAAGTGAGACTCAAGGTAGCAATTTAAATAGACCCCTAACTGGAGTCAAGTATAAAAAAAATCCCATCATAGTTTAAACTTTAAAGGTACAGCAAACACACACACACGAAACTTACAGAAAGCAACAACACATAAACAAAATGTATGATAACTTAAAGACTGTTCAGCCAACAATGATGATGGAGGCAGGATGATGGAAATAAAGTACTACAAATATATGCAACTACGATGGAATTGTAGCAGGAACAGCAGCTTTCTGTGGCAGCAGCAACAACCGTAAATACTTTAGCGACTATAGTAACGGCAACGGCAGTGGTAACAACATGACCACCATGTTGTTTGAGAAATTTACTATTAAGCTCTCATGTTTTTGCCGACTTCTTCTTTTATGCTTTTGAAGTTCATAATTCCCCCTATTTTAGTTAGGAAATAAAAAAAAAATTTAGTCTGTTGGTGGTTGACTGACTGGCACTGGCTGGTTGTGTTTTTTTTTTTTCATTTTATTTTAAGTCATATTTTTTTTTCTTTTTTGTTGCAAAGATGTTGTAGATGAAGTTGATGGCGGCTAAAAAGAAGCGGCATATAACTATCATAACGCTTAAAATTATAATAACTCTATTAAGAAGGTCTTGCAACGAGAAACACCACCGCGGCCGCAGCCAATAATACCAACTCTACAACAAGTGATGTTTAAAATTACAATCAAATTGTTGTTTTTTTTTTTTGTGTTGTAGCATTTACCAATTTTTGCAGCATATGTTTCCCATACATGAAAACTTTGAAAGGGAAGTTTCAATATTGAAAGTAAAATGTTTAAGAGAAGAAAAAAAAAACAGAACAGCTAAAAACTATTGAGTTTAAATGTACTCGTATGAACAATACTTTGGTGGCAATAAGTAGGTGTAGGCTGCACAGACAACAACAAATAACAAAAAAAAAAAACAAAGAAAAAAATACTTTTATTAAAAACAAAAATATGCCAAACAATCATGACTCCCTTTCGTCATTATGATAGCCACCACACCGCATCTCTATCAGCAGAAAGATCCGAAGTATTTATATTAGCGGTATTCAGAGTTTGATGTAAAGCGATTTGCCAAAGTGGAAATGCCAAATATTGTAGCATTTTTAAATTACGATATTTTTTATTTGCACTTTTGCAAGGCCATTTGCAAAAAAACACCGAATACCGTCATGGTATTTTTTGTAAAGTAAAACTTTTATAAATCGCGAGAACACTAACAACAGAGTGTTTTTATGTTTGATACTAAACTCATTTCAATATCTCTATAGTACGCAGAAAAATTAATAAATGCCGAACTTAAGGTCAGCACAAGTAAAATATAATTTTTATTGGTAAAAGCTGCGACATACACATAAAGTTTTTTTTTTGTAATGGACTCTAAGATATCTAGCAAAAAGAAAGGACATTCGAGGAAGCACAAAACGAATTAGGAATAGCCTTTGTTTTTTTATTGTTGTTGTATATTTTTGAAATTAATTAAAACATTTCTTTAGCCAGATCATATTCATGTTTGGTGAAAAAAAATTACTTCAAGTGGTAAACTGGGCTCAAAGGTGCTTAATTGTTGTTGCTTTCCTATATTCGTGGCTTTTCCAATTTTTGTTTTTTTACAAAATTTCAACATTTCAAAGTGTGTATGTGTGTGTTTTTTTTGCTTCTCCTTCACTGAAGTGGCGCACTGTTTTGATCACGACTTTTTTAAATTTTTTGCCACACAAAATAAATCAACAAAAAAAAAAAAGCAGATTTATATAAGATTTTTGTTGTTTTATTAAAAATTATATTTTTAAACGTTGACTGTTGGCTATTTGAGTGTATGGGAGTAAGTAATTGTAAGTTTTTGTTGCAAAGCCCCCACATTTATGTGGCACTTGAATGTGGTGGCAATTTAAAACATTTTAAATAAAAAAGTTTACAATTGTTTTGTTTTTTCGTTCAAATCTGTAAATGTTTGTTTGTTTCTTCAAATCGACAAACTGCCAACTGTCAAACAGGGTGGTCTGACCAAAATGAACCACTCACTTTAAACAATTTTTTTACAATTAACATAATTTTGTTTCCCATGATTGAAAATTGAAAACGAAAAGTAGAAAAAAGAATCATTATCGAATGCCTGCTAAAGCTGGAACGAATTAACGACAGTTTGAAGGTACAAAAGAATTCCGATATTTTTTTTATTGTTTTAAATCAAAATTATGAAGTTTAATTTTTGAAAGCGAAAAATTACTGGTTTGGGCAAAACTTAACATAATTAATAGTTTTTAAAAACTTAACTAAATTATGTTGCTTTCTATCCTGTAATATAAAATTTTATAAAAATTTGCTTTATGCCTTGCAATGATTATTTTCATTAATTTCAAGATGTTTTGTGGTTGTTGCCGCTTATGAAAGTAAATGAATAAATTTTACAACATTTTACGTCTGATAATGATGCATCAGCTAATTTTTGTGCAGCCGCCAAAACGTTTTTCCTAAATTAACAAATAAATTAATTCATTACATAAATATTCAAAAATTATATATTTTTTTTGGGATAAACAAAGCAAAATAAAATTTTGAAAAAGGAAAGATAACATCAAAATGATCATTTATCAAAATCACAGTGATTGATTTGCTCATTATGAAACATTAAAAGCGGCGGCAATCAAGACCAATGAGTTGCATCATAATGATATTTTTTTTTGCTGTTGTTCGTGTTTGCTGTTCAATTGAATTGAACGGCTATCGGAGCCAAATGCAAGAACAACAATAACAGAAAGACTTGAAGTCCTAAAAACCTACAATGACGAACGGTTAATAATTTTGTTTCTTCTTAAATATTTTATATATTTTTTTTTATAATTTTAAGCATCTAAATGAAACAAGTTATAAAATTAAGCGAAAAATTAAAAATAAGAGAAAAAATTCAAATCAGAAAATGTGTTATTAATAACTCAAAAATTAAAGTGAATATCCCATTTTGGTTTAGGACCAGCACCGGGGGAAGACCCCAACTTATAGAATGCCTTGTGGCAGAACTAGGGGTCAAGATCTAGGCTAGAAAAGATACATGTTGCAAATGTGTGTGACATGTGTTGTAGGGTTTTTTGTTAGTTGTAAAGCAGATCTGATCAAGATTGAGGACAGTAGATGCATTGCGTTCTAGCCTGACGGAGCTCTTAACACCGAGTCAAGTTGTGTGTTTTCAGTCTTCACGAACTAATACACCAGTCACTTGCAAGGAAGTATATTTTTCGTAATCACCTTGCTTAAGTATTTGAGCTAAGTCGTAAGTATAAGTTTCTACAGATGAATTTTCTGTTGTTAAGTAAAAGCACAAAGGGACTTAACATTGGTTCTCGTATGGCCAAACCAGCCACTAGTGCTGGTCGAGCACCATTAATTTAACCAATACCTCTCTCAGCGATATTGGTAGCAACTATAGCCGTGCATGTAAAGGGTGTGTTTTATAGAGTGTCACAACTGTGAGTTGGCATCACTGCTTTATTTGGGCACCAATTTAACAGCTGATGGTCGCTTTTTGTTTAGTTTGCCTTGAAATTTCATTATGAATCGAGCAAAGCGTGCAAATTGTTGAAATTCTGAATCAAAATAATTGTTCTATTCGTCAAACTCATCGTGCACATGGCGTACATAATCGTCTTCAGAGCGGCTAATTCGAAGAACACCAAGATCGTGTGATTTAATCTCATTAGATTACTTTCTTTGGGGTTATTTTAAGTCACTTGTCTACGTCGATAAACCACAAACAATTGAACACCTGAAAATCAACATTCGAAGAGTTATCGGCGATATACGGACGCAAATGCTGCGCAAAGTTGTTGAAAATGTGTGTTACAGATTGCGCCTTCTACGTGCCAGCCGTGGCGGCTACATGGCAGAAATCATATTTAAACAATAATTT
Source organism: Lypha dubia (assembly GCA_947311025.1). NCBI lineage: Eukaryota > Metazoa > Arthropoda > Insecta > Diptera > Tachinidae > Lypha > Lypha dubia. The sequence continues at coordinate 58,773,262 of OX371263.1, forward strand.
CATAAAATTTTCTTTCTAATAAAGCCCATTTCATGTAATTGATATTAAAAAAATATTGCCTTGTTTTATTATGATTTAAACTTGTGTCCCTCTATAAAAAATACCCTTTACTTCCCAAGGAGACCCCATCAAGAACCGGCCACAAGAAGAGAACCCCTACAGATTTGTTTTCTACCGACATTCGGCAGACTAGCGTAGGTTACACTAATTCCTTTAGTATCTGATGTTTCCCCGATTGGGTGTTGGCACATAAGCTTTGTGGGTCGAATTGTTCAAATTGGTAATGCAAATGGCTTTTTTCCCCAGAAAGCACAACAGCACCAAGGTGTGGCTACTCACCAAGATGCATAACCATCTCCCCGGGGCGTAATTTTAGAGCACAATTTCAGCGCCTGTAGTATTAACTAAGCGCATTTAATTTCATACGCTGAGTGCAGAACCATTTCATTACATGTTTAACTTTGCCAAACACGAAGAGAATATAATTAAGTTAAGCTGGAAGTGTTATATGACCACTGCTATGCCTTAATCAATTAAACAATCCAACAAGAACAATCATACCCAGGTTCTAAACCAAAATTTGTTTAGTAGTGCCAATAACGAGCCAACCACTTTAGCAAATACCAACACTAAGAATGCTATTTTTAGGAAAAATTTACTTTTTACTAGAAAGTGTGATTTGTGGTTTTCTTTTTAACAACTAAAAAATGTTACAAAGTTTAGCTTTTTAACGTTGTTGTTTTTCAATATAACATTTCATATAATTGCCCCTGATTTAAACTTTTTTTGTTGTAATAATCATTATCCGCAGAAATTTTAATGCGATTTACGTGCAAAAAATCGTACAAAGCAGAAGAAGACGAGAGAAAAAAAAACAAAATTTTGAACACTAAATTATCAGGTTATAAATCTAACATAAAAAGTATGAAACAAAAAATTATAACAATAAAAACAACATAATGATTGTTATATAAATGTTTTATATACTCAAATATATATTTTTTTTTTCATATAAATTCAGTCGAGTATCGATGGATGTATGAATAAATGATTGGTTGTTTAGTTGGTTGGATGTGTTTGGAATTGACCAACCAACCGACTGACCAAACAACGAAACCGATGATTTGAATGATTATGAAGCAGCAGCACAATTACCCACATACTCACTCCATACTTCCTTGAAAGCAAATAAAAAATATTGTTTTTTTTTTTTTTTTTTTTGTTTAAATAACAACAACAACTGATGACCGAATTGACTGACTGAATGCCTGATCAAATGTTGACTGTATGACCCCAACATCATATCACGTCATTAGCAGGGGCTTTCACCATCTGCAACCACATCATCATGATCATCTCATCATCATCATCATCATCATCATCACCATCATCATCATCATCATCATCGTGGTCATCGTTTCGATAATAATTATGTTGCATTCATTGATTCAAATGGTTTCTTTTTTATTCATCGCGTGGTTTTTATTGCGCTTGATTACTTGTATTTATGATTTGATTTCTTTTCTTTGTTTTTAACGCTTTTTTATCGTTTTTTTTTTCTTCTTTTTTTATGGAAACTCCGTCATGCATTTTTATGCTCGTTTAATGCACAATAATGTGATTGTGATTTTTCTTTTACGTTTTATTGTTTCGTTATGATCGATTACATTTTAGGATATAATTTTTAATATTTCTATAAAATTTCGTTTATGAACTTTTTTACATTTTAGTTTCGTTAAAGAAAGAGAAAATTGTGAATAAAAAAAAGTAATCAGTAATTTTCTTTTGATGTCTTGGCCTAGATTTGAAGTGTTGTTTTTTTTTTTTTTTTTTTTTTTTTGGTTTACTGATATCGTCTATATAGAGCGATATGATATCGTAATTAATTAATTAGAGCCTTATGTGATTAGAACTTTGTTGCAAGTAAAATTTGTCATATACGGTATTTACTTTAAGTAGGAGTATTGAAATAGAAATGTATTCATTTTATATTTCTTCAGTGTCTTTCGCCCTGAAAAAAGTTATGTTGCGATTAACAAAGTTGCTTAGTTTAAATGCCGTCCTTAGCATGATACCTCACAAGTGTTTTTATTTTCTTGCACTTTTTGACTTCCCGCGAAAGAGAAACTAGTTTTCTAATTTTCCCCACATCTGAGAATTTCCAATTAAAATATACAACTTTTAGTTTTTGAATGAACAACAATCTTTAAATTTGGGGACAACAATATTTAAACGAATTAAAATATTTTTAACCAAATTTAACCCTGTGTCTGTTTTTTCAATATTTATGAAAATATTTTTTTCTTAACATATTAATAAAATTAAACGGGACAGACCTGTCAGTCAAGCGTGTAATTGAGTTTTTTTAAGGTTTTTAATTTATTAAAAAAATGGCAAATATAAAAAAAAAAAAAAAACACAAGGAAATCATTTAATAACTTTGGCAACATGTTTTTTCTTCTATTATTATTCAGTCATTATGTTGATGATGTTGCCTTCAATGATGACTGTGTTTGTCTACGAGTATAATCACTTTAATTATAAGTTTTAACACCACATCCGTATTATTTTATATAAATTTTTTCTAAGATTTCTTTTTTTTTTCTTTTAATACCAATTTACCACATCTAACCAAAAACGAAAAAAAAAAAAAAATTATTGTACAAATTTTATGATCGACTAACAACCAACATTCTGTTTCTTTCGTTGGCATATTTTTTTATTTATATGAAAAAGTACAGGGTCTCCCATTTAAGAAGTTAGCAGGATTATAAGGCCGTTAATCTTGTGATTGCATTGTCGACTGCCAATTTGTGTGAATATAGCGCAGTTGATAGATTTTATTACTAAATAAATTTTCACATGTTGAGCGTATATCGAAGCGGATCACCATTAATCTTAGTTTAAGGATTTAGAAAAAAAGGTGATTATTAAAATAAATTTATAAAATTACATATTTTAATTATTAGTATATTTGAGTAAACAGTCTTTCAACAGCGACTTTCGAACTATGACAATTAATAACGGCCATTGTTTTGAGGCTGTCAATTCATCTGTCAAATTAGCTGTCAGTTATTCAGTCTGTTACCAAATCACCATTAACAGAGGACACGTGCAAATAATGAAATTATTTTATCAAAATATCAGCTGATAACTGACCTTAATTTTAATCGAAAAAATCATCCTCAGTGATGAGGCCAATTTTTGGATAATTTGGTACGGGAACAAACAAAATTGTAGAATTTTGGATGATGCCAATCCACATGATATACAAGCGCTTGAAATGCATCCTGAAAAAGTCACTGTTTGGTGTGGATTTTTGGCTGATGACGTTATCGGGCAACACATCTTTGAGAAAGATGATTGAGGACGATCATTACCAATTTTTTTTGGCCTGCCTTGGATGATCAGGCCACCAAGACGACATGTGGTTTCAACAGAAGTGGTAAAAACGAAGTGGTTCCCAAAAACTCTTAGTAATTTGAATTTTAGTTTAATAAAAACCGTGCTTAAGCCTTTATAATAATATTCATTTTTTAAATAAATAATTTTGAAAAATTTACCTTTTTTGTGCTAAAAATATTTTCTACAAAAACCAAAAGTTATATATACGCAGAGAAAACAGTGCTTAATAAATACCTAATAAAATAGAACAAAATTAATAAGATATCTCTACGGATTTGTTTGAAGAAAAAAGTCTTATTATTTTAATAAGGAAAACCTTTTTGAAACAATCAAGAACGAAACTTATGGTTTTTATTAGGTATTCTTATAGATTTTTTCAAAAAGGTTTTCTTCTTGATTTTATGAGGTATTCTTATTGATTTTTTCAAAAAGGTTTTCTTTTTGATTTTATTAGGCCATCTTATTGATTTTTTCAAAAAAGTTTTCTTATTAAAATAATAAGACTTCCTTCTTGAAAAAATATTAGGTATTTATTAGGCACTGTGATGTTAGGAAATACAAATTTGATGTCATGGTACGTCCGGACTGCTTATTTACAACATGAAGTTGTACTATCTGGATGAGGGGGTACTGAAAACATTTTTATAAAATTAACGTCGTCTGTTGGGACTCGAACCAAGGAGCTTCGGTTTCGTAAATAGGCACTCTAACAACCTCACTCCTACACCTTGCTATATGTTAGCAGCCAGTTTAAGAAGATGATTTACACATGATCATACAGGAACCTAATGAAATCAATAAGAAATCCCTTTTTTATACAATTCATATGGAAACCTAATAGAATCAAAATGTTTTTCTCTATGGAGTGTTTTTTTGGTGCCAAAAATAATGGAAATTGGGTAAAAAAAATGTGAATAAAAAGTTTCCTTCTTTATTTTATGTATTTTCCTTCTTGATAAAATTATTAAGATTTACCACATAAAAATAATAAGGAATCTCTTCGGAAAAATATTCGCTTCTTTCTGCTGGGATATACCTTAGCCAAAAAACGTTTCATACAGAAAATCTTCTTGATTCTATTAGGCAGTTTTGGCTCTGGTATTTCAAATATTTCACTTTTTATGAAAAAAATACTACTTTTTATGGACGATGGAACTTTTTATGAAAGCAACAATTTTTGAAAAATAAAATTCTTTTTAAGAAATTGGATTTTTTACAAAAAAAAAAAAAAAAAAATAATAATAAAACAATGCAGGAAAATATACTTATAAAATTAATAGCTTTTGTAGCAAAGTAAATTTATATAGTTAAACCTATTGCATAGATTTTTTTCGCGGGCTTTGGCGACTAAATCAAGAAATTCCGTAACGAAAAAACCTAACACATAAAAGTAACACAAAAAACCTAACACTAAGTTTGTTTCTTAAGTCTTTTGTTTTTTGAAGTGAAAACTACTTTCAGCGCGGTACGCATATTTTAGATGAGACTAAATCTCTGAACTCGCGATACCGAGACGCTTTTTTGTATAGTCTATGTATGATGACTATACAGTGTTGCCGCTTTGGAATTTTTTAAAATGTCCAGTGTTGCCACTTTTCCAGGAAAATTTTTCGGGATTTCTGGGATTTTGAGGAGATTTTAGTCCAAGTTTTTGGGCATTCCCGAAGGTGGTTTGTCTCTTTGCTAAGACTTTGTGTATCGACTAAACACTAAGTGTTTCCAAACTACCAAGTGTCGTCGAATAAGCAGATATATCTACATACATACATATGGGCATTTCTCTAATGTCGATTGCGACATTCGTACGCATTCAAAGTGAAAAAAAACATATGCTAAGACACTGTTTTATTTCGACAATAGCCGAAACTTATAGGTCTTGATTAGCACTATAATTGGTGGTAAGGTTGATTTTGGCCAGTTGTTCGTTTTCAAGATAATTACAAAAAACTAAGACATTCGCATTCTACAAAAACAGAAGAAGCTTTCAAAGCATACAAATCAAACACTGATTTCAGCGAAACCTGAAGGAATATTTTAATGCGACTAATTTTAAAATGTTATGCAGTGATGTATATTAGTAATGGGACTTATTTTATTAAAAAATATTAAGTAGTTTAATTTTTATTTAATTTTAATCACTTTCGCATGCGACATGTCGCATGCTACATTTTCTTCCATCATACTTTGTATGTTTATTTTTTTACTTTTTATTTAATTAGACATGTAATTAGAGATTTTTAATATATTCAATATATTTATTTTCACAACCAAAATTAAGAACATAAAAAAATTTCTTCAATAAAGAAAAAAAAGTATATTCATCTAATATATACATATATTATTTTTATATATATATACATATGTACATACGAGTATGTATATAAAAGAAAGTCATGTTAGTTACACTATTTATAACTCAAGAACGGCTAAGCTGATTTGGATGAAAATTGGTGGACAGGTAGCTTAGAACCAGGAGAAGGTAAGGCACTTTTTACCTGGGGGACTAGGGTGCCCATTCTTTGTATGGGGCACTTCCAGTATAGCTAGAAAACTGAAATTTAAATTGAAATTGCATAAGTTGATAAAAAATGCTATGCAATAGCTTTACCGGGCAGTCCCCGAGTCTTTTTTTTATATAAAACTGTACTTTATATAAAAATTTTTAAAAAATGTCGAAACTTTTTTAAACCTTTAAGAAACAGTGTGGGAAAATATTATTAAGGAATGTGATACCAATTAAGGATATGATGAATTTTTTATATAAAAAATTATGACAAATAATTTCGAAATTTTATAAACATCTTTTCCCAGAATCATTGGGGACACCCCTTGTAGAAAACTAGAGCCTCACATTTAACACAAATTTTTGATTAACCGATTCTTTTACAATTCTGTTAACTGCGACATGATGTTCTTATTATTTTTATGATCGGTATTTTAAGTAGTATGTTGTTGATGTTGTTGCTGAATGCTGTTTGTTACGTCTCGTGCAATAATGTTGTTGATGTTGTTGTGGTTAGTAATGCCGGCTGCAAATCATGTTGAATTATGGTTTAAATATATTTTTTGCGCTTAATATGTTTTTTTATGTGCAACTTTTATGTGGCAGTTTGCTTTTATTTTCACAGTTTTACATTAAACATTAAACAGACAGAAACAGTTGCAACAGGAACAACAACAGCGGCAACAAAAACATCGAATTACCAATCACCGCAAAAGAAGTGAAAGAAAAAAAAAAAGGAATTATTATTTTAACCCAAATAACATTTTAACCCTGTAAATTGCACAACCGACCGACCGACCAACCGACCGAATGACTAGTGAATTTGTATATAAGTTAAAATTAATCAAACTGATGATTTACACCGGCCATTACAGATTTTCGTTACATTTCGATTTTTTTTTTTTGTTTTTTCTGTTAATAATAATAATAACGATTTTCAGTAATCATGTTGTAAAATATTTCAGGAAAATAATTGTAATAAGGATGCATAATTTTAATTTCAAAAATTTCTTTTTGTTTGTTTTAAGGCAAATTTTTCTTTTGCCGACACATACACATACACATACACATACTCATTATTAACTTGATTTTTTGTTGGTCCTTAAAGTCGCTTTGCTTCGTTATTGTTGTTGTTGTTACTGTTGTCTTTAACATAAAATTAATTTCTGTTGCATTTAAATCAACATTCCCATTAATTTATTTTTATGTTTTTAGATTTATTAGGTGATGGTTCTTGTTTATTGCTTTTGTGCTTGATTTCTATTCACTCCTATTTTTCGTAATAATTTTTCTTTAAAGTATCATTTATTTTAATATTTCGTGTTGTTGTTGTTGCGCAAATATATTTGCTGACTTGTTAAATATGTGGTAACAAGTTTTTGTTGTGGTTATTATTGTCAACAACTAAATTGGTATGTATGTATGTAGTTGTTTTACAAACTATGTAATGCCATATTTCCATTTAAAAGATATGGAAAAATATAACAAAAAGTACTTTTTTACAGAAAGGACTTTGAAAAGGTGCTAATTACTTAACCATACTTTGACTTTGGAGATATACCGATATTGTTAATATTATAATACTTTTTCTGTGTTACCTATAGGCAAGGATACTTTAAAAATTTTGAATAAATTCCTTTGGTGACATATATGGTGGTTTTAAAAATCATGGTGAAACAAACAACAGAGTAATAATGGAAAAAAGAGTGGAAATTTATTTAAAACCAAAAAAAAAAATAGCTGCTGTCAGTTAATTGTTCTTAATGTACACCACATTCAAATTATTCCGAAGTTATTGCCGCTATGTTTACCACCACAATTCATGCAAAATATAATTTACATATACGAAATTTACATTTACTTCTTATGGAAAAAGTGATGATCCTTAGCAAATATGCTCTACTGTAACTTTTTTTACTGCAGTTTTCACAAATAAATATGTTTTCATGAAAAAAGTTTTTCGTAAACAAAATAAAGTTTTGAACATGCGTTTTTTGTAAAGAAGTACATTTTTTAAAACAGATATTTTTAATTTGTGCACCAAATTAAAAGTACCTTAAGTAGATTAAGAACAAATTTTAATAAAACTTATATTGGTAAAAAATAGTATTTTATTTAATAAAAATTACCTTTTGTACCAAAAAGAACCTACAAAATTAATAACTTTTAGAAAAGTACGAGGACGTTTTTTACATAAAAAATAATTCTGTTGAAATATATAAAATTTTATCTGAAAAGTATCATTAGATTAAAGACGACTTTTTAAGAAATATTACTTGTAAAAAAAATTTGCGTAAAAGAATATAAGAAATAAATAATTAAGTATGAAACAGTAACTTTTTATAAAAAAAAAATTTTTGTTGAAATAACATATTTTTTTAAAAAGAAAATTTAAATGTATTGAATCAAATTTTTATAAAAATGTATCTTTCTATGAAATAGTATCAGGTGGTACAATACTTCCTTAAACAAAATCCCTTTATAAAACACAATTTTAATAAGAAAAAAAGCGCAAAAATAAACTCTTTTACAAAAAAGTACTTTCGTATTCTTATATTTAAAAAAGTACCTTTCTATAAAAATTTATCTCTTAGTTGTCTTAAGATATTTTCTGTATTATATGTTTATAGTACAGAGTTTTCCTCCATTCTTTTGAATGTTAATCAAAAATCTGGCAACTCATGGAACAAGTAGCCACACTTTCAGTCAAAGTTAATCTTACACTATCATTAGCAACCACACCTCGTTAAGATTTTTGGTTTTAAGTGAAGTAATAAAATATAATACTTTTTTTATATTTTTATTTTCAAGTCTTCTAGAAATATTTTATTGAAGTTACGGCTGGTGCTTTTAAGTCAAAAACACGCGCAAATCAACAGACAGACTGATTTTAGCACAAAAAAAAGAAACAAATTTATATAAAATATGAATGGCAGTTCTTAATAGTTTATGTTGCAATTAATTAAGTTTTTTGCGTTTTACAATAAAACAAGTTTTTTTTCCTGTAACAACAGCCAGAAAAATAAAATAGCAAAGAATAATGTTTTTTTTTTTGTTGCGAAGTAGAACAGCTGGAGAAGTTGTAACGTTGAACGTTAAAAAATTTTGTGTTTTTGGAAAGGAAAGGCTTACAGACAGAACCAAAGATTTAGTTGTATTCATGTGTTGCAATTTGTCTTTTATAAATTTAAAAGAACCTTAACACCATCGTTTTTGAGAAGTATTTTTACCATTTTTCTCTGATATCTTAATTTCATTAAATGTTAAAAATGTTTACACTTTCATATCGTTTTAGAAATATTTTTTTTACTTTCTTTTCTTTCTTTATTTAAAACAGATTTTCTACTTTCATTTTGGCATATTTCCATTTCTTTCTGATCTCTGCATTATTTTTCTACTGTTGTTATTGGTTTTGTCTTTTTTGATTGGATTATTGCAGTTTATCATCATGATGTTGCTAATTTCTTTTCACACATACCCATAAAAATACATTTTAAATACTTGAAATGAAAGAAAAATTCATCTTCTTTCGTTTGTTGATGCTTTTGTTAAGGCCGTAAATTTATGGATGATTTTTTTTTTTTTGGCACCGAGTCCTTTTAACCCCATTTACTTAAAGTGCTTTCTTTAAGTGCTTTTTCATTCAGTTAGTCTTTCTTTTACTCACACACGCATACATCGATACAAACATTTTACTATTCTCATTTTCTGCGTAAAAGTGTGTGTGTGTGTGAGAGAGAGCAAATGAATATTTATAGTAAAATCATGTTCCTTTAACTATTCCTGCTACTTTTTACAACAGACTTTTCGCCTCTCGACTTAACATGAGACTTCAAATCGATAACAAACAGCAGCAGCCCCAGAATTACTGGCAAGAACTGCAACAAAAAAGCAAGAAAAAAAATATGCTGGAAAATATTTCTTTTTACTTTCTTTCCAGAGTTTATTTTTAGCTAATTTTTCTCAAAGCGATAAATGACAACAAAAAACTTTTAAAAGCCTGTTAATTAAAGTGTTTTTAACAAAATGTGTGTGTTTTTTTCTTTCAAAAGTTCAAGAGGACAATTTCAAAAGGAAATTGTTTTAATTGAAATAATATAATGAATTTATAATAGTTTTGAAGCAGTAGCAACAGGCAAACTACACTAATATGATAAAAAATACTGGCAGGCAACATGCAGCAAAAAGAAATTGTAAAAAATTTGGCAATTGAATGCTGAGAAATGGAAGTGCAAACAAATACTGAAAAAAATTGTTAAGCAACTTTTAAATGCATTAAAATTTTTAGAACCCAAAAAGTTTTTTATTTAAGCTGTGATGCAGCATTCTTGAAATATTTGTTTGAAATATTTGCTTTTCTTATAAGTCAAACTTTTTTCAGGAAACGAAATTTTTTTTCTGGCTTGCAGGACTTCGATTGCAACTTAAAATATTTAATTTAATTAACAACGAACCTAAAGGGGCTTCTTTTAAGTTGCAACAGCGCCAACTTCGTAATAACAGCGCAAGTCGACATACGTCAATTTTTTATTATAAATAATTAATAGTTCTCTCTTAAACGCTCGATGCGAGTTAATTCCTTTTTTCCGTTGTTGTTTGAAAGGATTTGCTTGCAGTTGCCATAAAACTGGCGGCAAGTTGCTCCCTAAAATAAAGATTATCGAATAATTCCTCTATATCTATATATATATGTATGTATGTACTTATATAAAAAAAGTCGTGTTATTTACACTATTTATAACTCAGAACGGCTGAACTGCTTTGGCTGAAAATTGGTGGCCAGGTAGCTTAGACTGGGGGACTAGGGTGCCACTTCTTTGTATGGGGCACTTCCAGTATAGCTATAAAGCTGAAATATTGAAATTTGATAAGTTGATAAAAAAATGCTATGCAATAGCTTTATCGCGGCAGTCCCCGGGTGCCACACGTCTTATTTGTTTGAAGAAGTGTGCTTAAGTTTGGTCCCATTCAGTTTTAACTCTCGCAGTGTACAGACGCGTTTTTATAATCGTCGCAACTGAATATTAAAAATTATTGAAAGTTAAATTACAAAAAAAAAAAAAAAAAACAATAACAAAACATTGATTAAACAGTTATTATACTGGTTTGTAAATAACTTTTTGCTTGCGTGTAAGATACATACATACATATATATTTGCAAATACAAACTCATATACTGAACACAAAAAAAGAGAACTCTAAATGAGTTCATCTTCTACTAACAACAACAATAATAAACCTACAAGCAGTAAAGCTACGTACAGACGATTGGCAGATCTTACAATATTGTAAGATATGTCAATATGCTGACAACGTACTGACAATGAAAAATTGTTACCAAAAGGTAAATTGCCAGTTCAGACGATTGTAAGAAAACCTTACAATTTCATTGTCAGACAATAAATTTATCTGCCAACAAAAATTGTCGGTTTACACGGTTGTCAGCTTGTTGTGTGGAAAAATTGCCAGATGCGTTGTTAAGCTTTGTCAGAACTGTCAAATCCAATAGTATTTGTGGACAGCATTGCCAACAGAAAAATTATCTTACAATGGTGCCATTGTCAGATGCATTAATTTAAACACATCTACCAATAAAACAAGAGCTTACAATGTCTGACAATTATCTGATAATGGCAAAGTAGAGTGTTCTCACGAATGTCAGATGTGTGACAATATTATTGTCTTACAATGAACTGACAATGCTTTTTCTTGCAACGTTGCAAGACAAAAATAGTAAGTTTAGACGGTTGTGAGACATTTTCTGAACATTTTTCTGACAATATTTTAAGATCTGCCAATCGTCTGAACATAGCTTAAGAATGTTTATTTAACTTTGGTTCATGACGGCGAAAATGAAAACCTGAATTCTACACAACACACAACTACTCGTGCGCGATCTTGCTCTCCAAACCTAAATATTGATCGAGAAGCAATAACAATTGCACCTTTTAGCAAACTTGTCAGTTTAGCTGTACAATCAAACAAACAAACAATTACTAACAAGGTGACCAACGTGCACAAAATTGTAAATGCGGTGAGTACAATGAGTGATAATAATAAAATTCAAACAGGTATGGATAGATACATAACCGTGTTAAAAAGGGGAAGAAGTCCAAAATCAGCTCAAGTTGCTTCAACACGAAAGTTCCCAGAGATGGAAAAAACAATATAATAAATTCCGAAAATCTTTTCGCGATTTTATCTGAACAAGGCGATGAAGGCACAACTACAACAAGGTCGAGGAAGCCCCTACCCATATTTTTAAGAGAGCAGAATTCCAGTTTGCTGGTTAAAAGTCTTATCTCATTAATTGGAGAAAATGAGTTTTATGTAACTCCAATTAAGCGCGGAGAAATCAATGAAACAAAAATTCAGGTAGCTCATGAAAATAATTACCGAAAAATTGTTTCAGATTTAGAATCTAAAAATAAAAACTTCTATACGTACCAATTAAAGAGTGCTAAAGGTCTAACAGTCGTAATAAAAGGTATAGACTCTAGCGTGGATCCAGAAGAGGTCAAGTCTGGCCTTGAAAATAGTGGCTACAAGGTGAAAAATGTCTCAAACATTAAAAATAGAGAAAAAATCCCCCAACCAATATTTAGAGTCGAGTTACAGCCAGATGGCATAAAAATAAAAAAGAATGAAGCACATCCAATATATGACTTAAAGTACTTGTGGCATCGAAGAGTTACCGTTGAGCTTCCACATAAAAGAGCTGGACCTGTTCAATGCCTGAACTGCCAAGAATTTGGGCACACGAAGACTTATTGCAAGTTGCCTACAGTCTGCGTTGTATGTGGTGAGTTACACAGTACTGCTAACTGTGATAAAATAAAAGGTGATCGCAAAGCGAAAAAATGTGGCAATTGCGGCGGAAATCACACTGCCAACTTTCATCAAACAAAAAAACCAATGCTACTCCCGCTCAGCCTAAAACCCCTATTAACTATCCATAGTTACCTCAACCGTCCACCACCCAAAATCAATTTTCAATCATTTTCAAGTCTAACGCGACTAGTGCTCAACAACAACCTAACAACAAATTTTCATACGCTAATATTTTAAGGAGTAACCAGATTCCGGCGCAAAAAACCGTAAATGTAAATGAAGATTCGGGGTATAATTTTAGTCGTATTGAAGCCTCAATTGAGAGCTCAATACAAACAGTAAATATATTTACTCTCAACATGTCCTGTATGATGCAGGAAATGTTGAAAATGCAGTCTACTTTGTTGCAGGCTGTATTGAAGAAACCATGAACTTAAGAATCTGTTTTTGGAACGCAAACGGCATCTGCCAACATAAAAACGAAATGGAATATTTTCTTCAGGATAAACAAATCGATGTTATGCTTATCTCTGAAACCCATTTGACATCTCGAAGCTGTTTCAGAATTAGTGGATATAATTTTTACGACACCAAGGATCTTCGAGGCAGAGCTTGTTGTGGTTCGGGAATCCTAATAAAAACGCGAATAAAACACCACCTGTTGAATGGTTTTTGTGAAGATTATCTTCAAGCAACGAACATCTGCATCGAAACTTACTATCAAAAAGTGGTAATATCATCTGTCTATTCGCCCCCCAGATTCTCAATTACCGAGAGTCAGTATACGGCTTTTTATAAATCACTGGGCCTCCGTTCTCTAGCAGCTGGCGACTACAATGCTAAACACACATTCTGGGGTTCACGTTTAATCACTCCTAAGGGACGAGCTTTGTTCGACACAATATCTAAAATGGGTTTGAATGTAGTTTCAAGTGGACAGCCAACATATTGGCCAACAGATCGACAAAAAATTCCTGATGTTATCGACTTTGGAATTATGAAAGGCGTGCCCAGCGAGATGGTTGAAGTTGAAGCATCTTTGGACTTATCTTCAGACCACTCGCCTACAATTGTCACTATTTACTCACACACAACATGTGATTTACCGATGACATCTGGACGTATTAACTGGCTGAAATACAGAAAATATCTGAGTGCTCATTGGTCGGAAAAAATGCCGCTGAGAACACCTTCAGACATAGACGATTCTCTCAGGTTGTTTGAAGCGCATGTTAAACAAGCTGCTTTTAATGCTACTTCAAATGAAATAAACCAACCAGTGAGATTTAACAATATTTTTTCTGTAGATATAGAAAGGCTATTGACTGAAAAACGCAGAGCTCGACGAGAATGGCAGCGCTACAGATCGCCCCAGCTAAAATTAAGGCTTAAGAAGTGTACCAAGCAGCTTAGGAAAGTTTTGCAAACTCAAAAAACAGCTTCCCTTCAAAAATTCCTTCAAGAGCTAAATGCAACACCACAAACAGATTATTCACTGTGGCGTGCAGCCAGAGGACTTAAAAGGCCGGTGATATGCAAACCCCCATTACGAGCCCATAATGGTGACTGGGCAAAAACTGATGCTAAAAAAGGAGCACTTTTTGTTAAACACTTAGAAAAAGTGTTCACTCCGAATATTTCTGCTGATATTGTTGAACTGCCACCAGTCGTCTCTTTACCAGAAATATCGCTAAAATTCAACATTGTGGAGATTGAAAAGGCTATTACTAGTCTTAACAACAGAAAAGCCCCAGGTGTCGACAAAATAAGCAACAAAATGCTTCAAGAATTGCCTTACACTGCAAAAAGAATAATACTATTCATTTTTAACAGTATTCTACGCCTAGAACACTATCATAAAGAACGGAAGGTTTCGCTAATTACTATGATACCAAAGCCCGGGAAGGATCATACAAAGGTTGAATCCTATCGGCCTATTAGTTTATTGTCTAACATTTCAAAACTATTTGAAAAGCTGAATATGAGCAAGCTGATGCATATAGTGGCTAGTAATGGATGTATTTTCGCAGACAACATAGCACAATTGAACAAACTCACAGACTTGTGAATGTTGTTAGAGACACTTTTGAAAAAAAGAAATACTGCTCTGCGCTTTTTATTGATGTCTCACAAGCTTTCGATAAAGTATGGCACGAAGGTCTTATCAACAAATTAACACAAAAGATACCAGCAAACATCGTAAAGCTTTTAAAAAGCTATTTAATGGAACGAAAATTTGTAGTGAGGGAAGGCAATTTTTTAAGCCCTCCGCAGTCGATTGAAGCCGGAGTCCCTCAAGGCAGTATCTTCGGTCCCTTACTTTTTTTAATATATGCCTCTGACTTATCGTTAAGCAGTAACATTTATACATCAACATTTGCGGATGATACAGCTTTTCTAAGCGTTCACGAAAATCCTGTAGAAGCTTCCCGCAACTTACAAGAATATATATCCAAACTGGAAAAATGGCTCAAACAATGGTGTATAAAAGTTAACGAGCAGAAATGTGCACACGTCACTTTTTCGTTGCCCAGGGAAACATGCCCGCCTATAAAAATTAACACCGAGACTATACCACAACACACTGTGGTCAAATATCTAGGCGTTCATCTTGATCGTCGTTTAACATGGAAATGGCATATAGACGCAAAGTTAACACAAATGAAACTAAAAGCAGCCCAAATGAATTGGCTTATTGAAAGAAACTCTATACTAAGCCTTGACTGTAAACTTCTCTTATACAACGCGATCCTGAAACCAATATGGTTCTATGGAATCCAGTTATGGGGCACTGCCTCAGCATCGAATGTCGAAAGAATTCAAAGGCGACAGAATAAAATCCTACGTACAATAACAGCAGCCCCCTGGTATGTCAGAAACCATCGAATTCATAAAGATCTAGACGTTCCGTTGGTGAAGACAGTATTTTCAAAACACGTGAAAAAATATATAAAAAAACTTGAGGTGCACCCAAATGTACTTGCACGCAATATTTTAAATTATAGAGGCCACACCCGGCTGAAAAGGAGGGATACTCTTTTCCTCAGCCGAACACGAGAGATGTAAAACAACATTAATTAACCGTTAAAATTAAAAATTTTGTTTAGCATTGGCTAAAAATATATTAAACTTTATTTTTATTTTTTAGATTTAAGATTTGAACAACTTATTGATGTTTTAATTTATAATTGAAGATTCAATAAATAATAAAATTATTATTATAAAAAAAAAAAGAAAAGTTTGGTCCCATAACTTATTTTTAAATCAGAACAAGTTGTTCCCCCCGACACCCAACAAAAAAAAAATTCTTTAAATCTTATAACTCTTCCATTTATAGACTGATTTTAAAAATTCAAATTCGGCACCTGCAATATTATTGTATAACACTGAACCGGTTTTCTGACTAATACGACAACAGAACATAAATTCCTAAAGACAACATACATCGAACAAAACAAGCGCAAAACTGTGTTTTTGTCTTATTGCGCCGTAATATTGGTGCAGAAAATACATTTGGTTCGATACATCATACCGACAGAGAGTCAGACTGAAACGAACTTCGTTGTACATAATTGCGTGCTTTCTTATGATACAATTCACACAAATTGAGTGTTAAAAATGCACAAAAAAAAAAACTTTGTTGCAAGCTGTTTGTGTTACCGGTTGTCTTTTATGACAAAAATTTTATGTTAATTCTTTTTGGGTATGGGTTAGCATCACACTATTGTCTTGCGTTGGTGTGGGTTCAGCATAATTCAACACGCCCATTTAAAGTTTTTTGTAGTGAAGTCGGTTTGTTATTACGCCAGAATTATTAACTATATGCCCCTTATGCCCACCTAACTACTTTTCACCATCTTTGCTAGGACCAAATTCTTATTTTCTATTTGCCAGGCATTTTAACAGAAATTTACTAAACTTTTAAAAGAAAAGCCAGCAATTTTTGCACAAACTACAAAATAATTTGATTAAATTTTAATTAACTTTGCTTTGGCACAGTGTATTTTGGTAAATTAAATAGGAGTCCTTTATACCGAAACAAATATGTAAACTTTGACTTATTGGAAAAAAATAAACCGAAATTAAAGAAAACACAACTAAAGGCTCTCTCTCGCCCTGGTACAAGTGTGCATGTACATGCAAAATGTTATCAGTTGTAACTGAGTTTTTTCTTTTCTTAATTTTATTGAATTTTTATTTTATTTTGTAATAAATTTTGTGTGTGTTTTTGTTCTTGTTGCATTTTTTTCTGCTGTAGTGCTGTAATTTAACATTATGTTTGCCATATGTAACGTGACTCACGTACTAATTTTTTTTTTTTTTTGGAATTTTTTCCATTAACTGCAAAATTTTTCTAATTGTTAAACTCTCAATTGCTTGGATAACAAAAAAGATATAACAAAAAATAAAGCAAACTACAAGACAGGCTGACGGACGGACATAAAACAAGAGGAAAAAAAATTAAATAAGAACATACATCTGTTACATTACAACAAACACGGCCAAGAAGCATGATATTAAAACAGCAACAATAACAATTTATCTTAAAATTGTTAAACGAGAGTTAATCTTAAATCATGATCACTGATCTACAACCAGAACTTTTTATTGGCCACAAACCAGGAAAAATTAAAAAAAACCTACACAAAACAATTTTTGTAAATTACAACAAAAATAACTAAATAAATTCGAATAAAAAACAAAAACAATCAACAACATGATTAAACAATTCGCATTTGTTGTTAAAACTATTAGATTAAAAGCCAGTAAAAAGGGTAAACTTTAAACTTTTTTTGCAGATTTTGTATTTGTTTTTTTTAATTTAAAACACTGCAGGCTGCCACTGGCTGCATGCAGTAAAGCCCGCATAGATACCCTGATGCCTCCAACAGAAATTGTATGCTCTTGTGCTGCTGTTTGTGTTACGAAAATGATCCGTGCCCAATAATATACTCAATGAGACCCAAAAATGTATTTGTTGTCGTTCCTTATGTTTCACAATTTGCTTAAGAGTTTAGTTGCACTTTTAGAAGAAAAAAAAAAAACGAAAACAAAAACTAAAACAAATTTGACAAAAACTTGATAAAAAAATTTTCTGCTAAAAAACCAATTGAAGCGAAAACTTCAAGTTTAACAACGACAAGTACTTTTTTTTGTTTAACAAAACAATTTTAATCGTTTTATTTTATTTGTATTTATTTTTTGTGAAAATTCTTTAAAAGTCAAACTATTTTTTAACCACTAACTGGTAACTATGCAGCTCGCTGAGATGATGATAATTTTTGAAAGAATCTGTTTTGCATTTAGAACAGCGCCATCTATTACTAAAGTAAATTAAAGTGAGTGCATAAAGCTCATCTTGGGACTGTGAACTATGTAGCTGCTATATCACGATGACGCATTTACGGCCAATGACTCCTTTTTGCGGCAAAAAGAGCGTACAAATTTTTCCATGGGATCATTCATTAATAATTTTTTTTTATAAATTTTTTCGTACAAATTGAAGGCATATTTTTCGATTCCATACACCAATTTTTATATAATTTTCTACAGTTTTTTTTAACTTTTGGCCGCACTTTGTGATGGTACATGTTGAAAACTTTAAGAGAAATAGACGAAAATTATTAAGCCTAACCAACTCGTTTGTGGTCCTTCGAAACAAATTGCTATAAGCAGTTGACGACGTTTATAGCTTCACAACAAATATATGTATTCCATCCTGCCACTGTTAGTTATATTCTACAAGATCTACTCTAATTCTTTCATATAAATACAAAAAAATAAGAAGGTTTAACTTGTTTATGGTCCTTCGAACAGAATGCGCTATAATTTTAGTGAATTTTGTACAGCCAGAAATTATTTATGTTTTATTTATACTATCTTATCATATTGTATAATTTTTACTCTATTGCGGTCAAAAAATACAACAAATCAATTACAATTTGTTAATGGTCATTCGAACCAGATGGGCGCAAGCGCATGGTGGAGTTTGGAGCGGCGTAGAAAATACGCATTAATTTTTTTTTTAATAGTTTAATCCCTATAGTCCCGCTATATTTTGTATATTGAAACAATTTTTACATTTTGCTTTTGGTCCTTCGGACTGGATTGTTCCAGTACATTTCTGGAGGTTTTTATTTTAAATTAGTATTCCTTTATGAAAGTATCTAATGATATTCTGTAATATATTGTCTGGTTTTGCTTAACAA
This sequence comes from Lypha dubia, assembly GCA_947311025.1. Taxonomy (NCBI): domain Eukaryota; kingdom Metazoa; phylum Arthropoda; class Insecta; order Diptera; family Tachinidae; genus Lypha; species Lypha dubia. The sequence goes on from OX371263.1 coordinate 58,792,210, forward strand.
GCAAAATAAAGCATCAGTTACATATTACTTATAGTCCTTCGAACCGATTTGAAATATCCAAATTTTACATAACGCAGGTTCGAATACTGAAACTCAAGTATGAATGTTGAAGAAGTGTGTAAAATCCTTTGTTAGGCAGAGACAGAGGCTGAGGATGGATTTGTCATGGCTGATTTACCCGTTTTATTTGTTCAACATAATTTTGCTTAAAGCTTTCAAACTCCTGCCAATATTATAAATGTGGAAATTTTTATGTTTGAATATTTGTTACACTGTAGTTCGAAAATCGCTCAACGAAATTCGATTAAATTTGGAAATTTTAAAGGGTTACAAATGGGACTATTTGATACTTATGGTACTTATTTTTTTTCTAATTATTATTTATACATTAACATACATTCAGTGTGTACTATATGGGGGTGTAGAATGGGGAAAACCTGTTATTTTTTAGCGCTTTTTTGCTTTTGGTACTTTATATTTTTTTTAATAAATTTGGTATTCAGATAGTTTATGGTTTCATTAAAATGAAGCCCAAAAAAAACTATTTTTTAATTTATTGTGAAAGATGTCGCATCGAAATTTAAAATTTCAACGAAAGGAAATAAATATCAAAAACGTAATCCGTACCAACTTAAAAAAAATCTTTTAAAAACTTTTTCCTCTGCCAATCTTTCACAAATTATCTGTAAAGATTTAAGTGTTTATACTTTTTTCTCTCGCCAACCAATTTTCCTATCATGACACATACTCTATTACGTATGACTGTCCGTCCGCAAGTATGTTTCTGTGTGGCTGCTTGCTTTTCTTTAAGAGCACAAACAAACCAACAACAGCAACTACAACAACAAACAGCATTTGGAAGGTAATTTTAACGTTATTTTTCATTGAGTTTTAAAATGTTTAATGATTGAAAAATAACATGAAAATCGTGCAAAATTTTTTGATAAACTATTAAAGAAAATTATTTTAAAGTTAACAGAGAGCAAGATGAATTTAAAGCGCCTGTTTAAAGTGCTTTAAAGTGGCTAAATTTGCTCAAACAATAAAAATTTAAAAAAATAGGTGCACAGAGACGTTACAAATAATAGAATTAGGGAAAATTTCAACAATTTCCCCTTTCGATAGCTAACAAATATTTAAAGAAAAATTATTGCATGAATATTTTCAAGAAAAAAAAATTAAATAAATATCCAAATTAACAAAAAACAATAAAAAAAATCTATTCCCCTTCCGCCATGTGCAATTTTATTTTCTGCTGTCTCATTTCGATTTTGCAAGTTTTCTCGTCTTGCTTGCATCTCCCATATTTCATTGCGTCATTCAACAAATTTTCGAATTCATGTAATTTTTCATCGTATCAGAGGACATCGATAGCATTTCATTGCAATTTGATTGCCTTAAATTGAGTTGAGAAAATTTTTGCCAATAAAATTGTTAATTTTTTTTTCGAAAAGGGAAGGGGCAGCAGGCTAAAAATCAAATGGAAAAAAAGTCTATATAGTATGTTGTTGCAACTTGCTATAAGCCACAGCAATTCATGCAGCATGTTTAGTCAATTGTCTGCAACAGAGCAAAGTAATTGTCTAATGGTTTTTGTTTTCTATACTACAAATTTGGTGTGTGTGATTTTGTGTGTTGCAGTGCAACAATCAAATACGTTTTCATGTTGCGGCTGAAGCTACAATTCGTTGTGCATGGTTTTTTTCTTTGTTACTTTTAAGTTCTTTGGTCTTACAAGAGGGACCTTTTGGGGGCGCGTTTCTTTTGTTGTGGTTTTTATGGCGGAATATATTTTCTTGTTGTTGTATATTTTATATTTGAAGGACAAATAGATAAATAGTTATTCATATAATAGAAAAATAATAATATTAAAGTGTTGGCTTTAGGCATGGTCGGCATTTCGTACACTCGAAGAAATATTGATGGTAAAGTAGGCTCCAAAAAAAAAAATATCATATTATTGTGGCTACTTCGTTGACCAGTTGTCAACTTCATTGTTGCCGCAAAAGTTTTGAAATTAAGAAAAAAAAATAATACTTTTACTTATATATTTTTGTTGGGGAAGCACATTTCTGCTTTCAAAACAAATCAATATTTTTTTTTTTATTAAATAATCACCTCTGCTGACTAACTAAAAATTTTTAGTGAAACACCATTTATTTCAATCTTATTATTCAATGACGAATACCTTTATATTGCGCTGTTGTGCTGCGCTTTATGTAGTTGGTGGATCAAGTGCTCCCCTTGATTATGGCGCAAATCGTATAAAAATTATATTTATAAACGCTTTTGATTGTTTTCGATTTTCATTCATCTGGTCTTTGGCTCTTTTCCATTTTTTTTTTATTTTTGCTTAACTTTGTCTAACGTGACGTAACTGGGTATTATTTGTAAATGATTTTGTTGTTTTTAGTATTTTGTTGCCATTTTGCCCTCAGGTGTGATATTTTTTTCTTGCCTTGTGTTTATTTAACACAAAACACGAAATAAATTCACTTTTCTGTGATAAACAACAAAAAAAAAACAACAATGAAAACATAAATGGAATAATTTTGAATTTTCAAATAAATGTGGCGTGCTGAACGTAATACAAGGAAAAAGTCCATCGACCAAACTCTTCCTTCTTAATTTTTCATAGAAAAATTATTTGTTTATTGTTATTTTGCAGGTAAATGGCAAGAAATACAAATAAATCATAGCTGTCGTTTTCAATAAATCTACACATTGATATGAAAGGACGACGAGCAGGCACAACAGAGTCCAATATAATTTTCATTATCGAGTGAAATGTAGCAAAGAAATCGAAAGTTAAACACTTTGGAGAGATTTCGTGTAGAAATAATTTTAGAACCGAAGTTAATTTAGGTCATACGACATTATTAAAGTTTTATATTTGTTTCACTATAACGAGTAAACCAAGCAATGGATTTGAATGAAATTTGGTAGACGGATAGAATGTGAACCATATTATAATATATAGAGTACTTTTTATTTTTATACTAATATTTTATAAATTATAAGTTCTGGGAACTGAAATGAAAATAAACTGGCGTTTTTTGTACTTTTATTATTTATGGTACTTTTATATTTTTGGTACTTTTTTGGAATTATCTTGATATGGATTTAGATGAATTTTGGTAGAGGGATAGGTTGCGACCCAGATTTAAATATTTAGTTCTGTTAAGAACCGGATAAAATAATTAGTGGGGGGTTCGCAATATTAGGACAAGCTGGTACTTTTTTTCTAGATTTGCTTTTCAGTAACATAAAGGGTACTTTCGTAGGCTAGTATTTTTTGTTTGTTTTTTATTTAAACGTAGCGCGAACGAAGCCACGGGTAAAAGCAATTAGTAAATAAAATTGAAGTACACAAATAATACAGTGATACAAAAAAAGAATGACGTTGAAATATCAGTGAAGTGACACAATTTTTCTTGTAGATTTTGTCGCTATAAGTAACTTAGTGGACTACATAACGATTTAAAATTTTTAAACGGATTTAGGAAGAAGTCCTTTCAGTCCTTTGAGTCCAATCAAATTTAGATTATTTAAGTTGTCTTGATACGCCACTTTATAATTTTTTAACAAAATTTATTTGATTATCATGTTTTTTTATACATTTTCAAACTTGAAGGAGTTTTTAAGCCATAACTCCAGATTTAAGAGGTGTTTTTATAAATTGAAAATAAATATAAAATTGCCACCCACCACCCCCCAGCTACCACAGACAAACAGATGAATTTTTGAGCGTTTGATATTTATAAAGAATCTTTTTCTAATAAAATTAATCAATCATTTTAATCCACATTTGGTTGCGAAAAGAAGTTTTGGTATAAATTTTTTTGTAAAATGGTACTTTTTCTGACAGGTGCTTTTTGTAAAAAGTACTTTTTGTAGAATGTTTTTTATTAAAAGATACTTTTTGTATGGTTGCTTTTTGGAACAGGATCGTTTTAATACTTAAATGTGCATTTTGTAAAAAATACTATATGCAAAAGATAATTTTGGTAAGAGTTGCTGATATTTTTTAATTAAAATGGTACTTTTTGTGAAAGGTACGGTTGATAAGAATGTAGTTTGTTTTTAAAAACATTTTTAAGAAGTTCTTTCTTTAACTTTTTAAAAAGATACTATTTGTACGGAAGATTTTTAGAATAGGAACAAAAATGTACCTTTTGTAAAAGGTGTACTTATTGTAAAAGGTACTTTTTAAAAAATGTAACTTTGTTTTTAAAACTTATTTTTTGTACAAAGTTGTTTTTTAACGTTCTTCTTTTTAGAATACTTTTTAATACATAAATGTGATTAAGGTACTTTTTGTAAAACATATCTTTTGTGGGAGGTCCAGGTATTTCTGCTAAAATGGTACTTTTTGTGAAAGGTCCTTTTCGTTATTAGGTACTTTTTTTAAAGCTATTTTTTGTACAAAGTTCATTTTTTAAGAGTTATTTTTTTTACACGAATTATGTATTTTGCATTTTCTTAATTTTATTATAAAACCCGCTGCTTTCGGTTATAAAATAATATTTTCGAGAAGAATTGTTTTCTTATTCAATAGTCTTTCGCTTGAAATTGAATTTCAATTTCTCTTACACAACTCATGATTGTCCTTAAATTGCATGCAACTGTTTCGTTATTTTTTCCCTTTTGTACTTTTCGCCTTTATTGGATGTTTGATTTTGATTTGAAAGGTCGCTTGATTTTTGTTTTTTTTTTTTGTATTTGTTGGCGGTTGTCTAAAACCGATTTCATTGTTGGGTGTTTTGTTTGCTTTAAACAGCTTTAAATATTTTTTTCACAACGGTTTTCTTTTCTGTTACTAAATGACTGATTCGAACTGACTGTGTGATTTTGACTTGTCATGCTGCTTATGAATGCAGTCTATGTGTTGTTGTTGTGTTTTTTTTTCCACAAACATTTTTTCTTCTGTTAAATGTCAATTTGAATTTATGTTTTCATTTGTCGTGATTTTATATAATTTTTCCCATATTAGTTCAGCTGTTATGATTTGTTTATTAACATGTTATTTAATAATTTTATCATGTTCGGTGGGAGTTGTATATTGAACATTTTCGCACCTGGGAAGGGGGTGGGGGGAATTTGATGTTTCATTTTAATTGGGTGATTATTATCGTATTTTTTCATATATAGTAAAGTTAATAATGAAAACTGATAAAACTTTAGTTACCTTAGGTGTTCTAATAAAGAAATTTTAGCTCAATAAAAAACCTTTTAGTTATGTGACAACATATTGAGCGTTTCTTGCAAAAAAGTTATAACTCAAAACTTTGAAAAATGAGTAAAGTGCAGTGTAAAAATTTTCATGTGACACAGCAGATTCAAGTAATGATAGAGGATCTTTAACTAGTATGGTTGCAGCTGCCGTGGTGGCAGTGAGGTCTAAGCGGTAAACTAATCTGATGATGAGACTGTGGTTAATCTCGAAACATCGTGATATCAGTTCAACCCTCCGCGCAGTATAATTTTATATTGTCTGTTTAATTATTACGAGCTTCTAGATTTTTCTTTCTAATAAAAATTAATTTATATAAAATTAAATTTAGAGACAACGAACTCAAGCTTGAGAAATTATAATTTCTTTGATTAAACATCACTCAGTTCGAATAAAAATTCCTAACTTATTTAGATCTTTTTATTTTTATTTTGCCATTTAGTTGTTAACGAACGCAAATCTTTAAGATCGTTTTGTGCAAAATAATTTTTTTTTTTCGATTTAAGACATTGTTGCACTAAAGGCTCTAATCAGTTAATGTCTACAGCAATATGAACGCTACGCTCAAATATCCAATCAAAAGAAAGTGATCTACGCGCATGTCTTACTAAAAATTTTCTATAGAAATTAAATTTTTGAGTAATTTTTCACAAAATCGAAATAAATAAATATTAAATAAAAAAAAAATAATAGAGAAGTAACTTTTATCTCTCTATAAAAATCTATCACTTAATTTGGAAAAAGTTTATGGCTGCAGTCAACATTCACAACAAAATGAAAAAAAAATAAGCTTCTCACCATATTTTACTTGAAACTTGAAAGTCTTAAATAACACCCATGACAGGTGAACGGGCACCCCTCGTAAATTTTGCTCATTAAAAATCCCTTTTCTTTCTTATTTTTTTTTAACTAAATAAAGAAAAATAAGTCAAATCGAAAAAGCATTCACATAAACTGTTAATACAAATGGCCTTGTATTAAGAAGAAAAGCAGATTCTATTACGGCCAAAGTTGTGATAAAATAATAAAATAATTTGAAATCTATACAATAAATGGACACAACGCCACTTAAGGTGACAATCAGATATGACAAAATGAGTTGTAAATGGCAATGGTGTAACAGCAGATAAAATAGAAATAAACAACCAACTCAGAGCTCAGGGCAAATAGTGCTTGAACAAGAGCAGACAGAAAAAAATTGTTTAAAAGGATAAACAAAATCTACCGAAATTGTTACTCGCTGTCTAAAAGAAAAAGTCTTTAATAAAAATAAAGAACAAAAAAAAAATATATTAACTTTGCGATGACAAACGATAATAATGATTCTACTAACGATACACTCCGTTAAGCAGATAAATAATTCACATGATGACAGGTTTGAGTTTTGGAAAAAACAACTAGAAAAAAAAAAAACTTTAAAACTAACGAATGCTTTATCTTATTTTTACAAACTTCGTAATTTTGCCCTCTAGTTTTGTCACACTCTATTTAATATTTCCCTTTTAATTTAGTTTTCCTTTATTTTTATCGCTTTCGCCCTGGCGAATAGGAGAACAGTCGTATGCGTTGTTATGGTTAGTTAAACGTATGTTTAGTTATTATGGTTAAGTTTAACTATAGTTTGCTTTTACGACACATTGACAATCATTATCGGCCACAATATTTACTCATACAAATGAAACACTTGCGCACTCAGATTCTTTGTGAAATGACTAATGAAACACTAGAAATAAAAAAATTTATTAGGACCGAAAGCTGATCGCTGGAATATAGGTTTTGGACTAGAAATTATACCGATTTCGCGGCTGTAAGGAAATAATTTCAAAGACTGGAGGTTCTGGTTGCCATATTCATAAAAAAATCGATATAGCAAAGTCTTTTATAACGAATCCTCGTTTGTAACGAACTACTTTTTACGGTCCCTCGAAGTAATTTTTATGACTTTTTTCTCTTTTATTACGAAATCATAAACTATTTACTAATGGCAACAATAATTGTTAAAACTACACACATTTTCAGTAGATATGGTAGCACTTTTAATTAGCTAACACGGTTGTTTTAAATAAATGTTTAACTAAGATAATTTTTTTAAAAAGCTAATTTTTCTAATATGTCGTTTTTCTAAAATATGCTGTTTCTAAACAGATGGTTTTTCTAATTTTTTTTTTAAAGATTCTTAAGAAAAAGTACCATTGTAGAATATTTTTTGTTAAAAGTACATTTTTTTTTAAATTATTTATCCTACAAAAAGTACTTTTCATAAAAAAATTAATTTTAGCAATTTTAATTAAATTTTTACTTTAACGAACTTAAGCCTGGCAAATTAAAATTTCTTTGATTAAATATCACTCAGTTCGAATAAAATTTCATAACTTAATTAAAATTAATTTTCTTAAAATAAGTACTTTTCTTAGAGAGGTACAATTTCTTCAAAGAACTTTTTCCTAAAACGTAATTTTTTTCAAAAATATTGTTTTTTTAAGTATGTATACACTTTTTCTAAAATAGTACTTTTTAAAAACAGACACTAATAGGGGTATTTTTTTCTAAAAATGTACTTTTCCCATAAAGGTATTTTTTCTAAAAATTATAAAAACAAACATTTTATTCCTTCAAATTTCTGCCCATGCCGTTAAACAAGTCTTGAAATTCAATTTCAATTAAATAATAAATTTCTTTTTTCCAAATTCGTATCTTTCTACCTTTAAATGTGACTTTAATTAAAAAATCGACCTTTGTTTTGCTGCACAGTGACTGTGTCACAATTATCTTGGCTATTGTTTATCTTTAAAAGGTTCTAATGTCATTAGCAAAACAACAACAACAACAGCTGGTTTTGGTTCAAAAGTTGAAGCTGTTTCGTTTCTAATGTAACTTTTCCAAAAAGAATCTAGAGAGTAGAAACAGACAAACACAATGCTGTACACTAAATAACGATGGAACGACAGACAGTCAGACGGAGAGACGGACATATATAGCATGTGTCATTAAGTAGTTAGTGTCAGATGCTAACTGTTGTTGTCGTTGTTGTTACTGGTGGTTTTTTTTCTCTCCTCTTTTTAGGTTTTTGTTAATGATAATAAGTTTATCAAAGTGAAAGTATCACTTTATTGCCAGCGTTTATACATTTCTTTTATCTCTTTTAATTCTTTCAAGACAATCGATTAGAGAGATTACAGCCAAATTGAATGGAAAAGTTGAAATTTTAAATTTGTTTTATAAGAAAGACATAAAAAGAAAGAAAATAATTTAAATCGAAATGCTAAAGAAGTGTCAGGATAACATATGGCTGGCTAAATGATTAAATTCTCTAGATAAAGGGTTGAAACAAAAACAAACAAAAAATCAACAACAAATAACAACGAGTCACTTAATTTCTGTTAAAAGTTTTGGCAGAAGTGTTTGTGTGTCTGTTGCTTTTATTTCAAGATTTTTATTTTAATCACCACCCGATCTCATTTGGTGGTCCAATTTTTCTTTCGGTGTTTTTTTCCTGCGGCTGCAATTTGAAATGGTGTCGACTGATTATTGTCAATGACTTCTAAGAAGACCCCTTCTTCTTCTTCTTCTTGTGCTAAGCTTGTCATTCTTCATGCGAAAAGTCAACAAGAAAATATGATTCACAATCTCTTAAGATGCTTGATTTTATTTCTTTAAAATAGTGCAGCTTAAATGCATATGAAATTTTTTTTACAGCTTTTTCTTTTTTGCATCTTAATAAATTTAAAAGTGCTAATGCATAAACAATGGGCTACAAAAGCTTGTAGTACGGCTGCATTCAAACTGTTTAAGAAAATAATTTGCTATAACAAAATTTTATTTGAACATTTTTAATAAATATTTTTTTAAGACCACTGTGCCATAAGCAATCTGGCTGCTGTTTGCGTAGCATTTAAAAAAATATTATAAGAAAATATGTAAAGTTTTAAAAAATTTTTAATTATCATGTTAACCCACACATGTTCGCTAACTCTTCACTCTGACGACTTCAAGTTGCAAAAGTCGTGAGTCAGCTCTTAAAAACGTCCTTTAGAGCTTTTTTCATTACACCAGCATAAAAACAAAAAACAATAAACACACACACACACACACACTCTTACCGATATCCAAACATTTACAAAACGGTTTATGGCTAGATCTTGTTAAAGCTACTGAATTTGCAAAAAAACAAAACAAAAAAATATTCCTTAAAGAGCCACTTCAAGCCGCTACAAACAGCAGCAGGAGCAGAATCAGAAGCTTCAGCAGCAGTTCGAAGAAGATTCTACTGTTAAAAAAGGCATTTTTAAAGATTTTTTACTAAAAAAGTCATAAAAATTGTTATAATTATTGCATGTTGCAACTTCATGTATGTTAGAATGTCTGTATTTGTGGAACTTTTTTAATGTTTGTTAAAATGTTTTTTTTTTTGTTTCCGAAGCATGTGAGAATTTGTTAGGAATTCCCTTAAAATGAGAGAAAGAAATAAGAAAAAAAAAAACACAACCGACATGATGGTTGTTGGCTGATGCAACTGCCACTACCGTTTCTGGTGGAACCTTTAATTGTTACTTGTTCGTTAAAATTTATTAAAGATACAAGGCTATAATAATTTGAGGGAATGTTGTTAAAAAAAAAAACAACAGCTACAACGAAAACTAAGAAAACCAATAGCAGCAAACGTCTGTTAATTGTTTAAATGATGGATCGTGATTTGACCCATAATAATTAAACAATAAATATTTTTTTAAATAACACGACTCCTCGGCTGGTAATTTGTAATTGATATATTTGATGAGGATGAGATAATTAATTGTCCCACTGTTCAATACTTAAAGATGGGTATCATTGAATTGTAGAAAGTGAAAGATATTTTCTTCTAAATTCATGAAATAAAAAGGAAATTCTTTTACGGTCAATAAATACATTTTGGCTTTTGAATATTGAGAAAATAAAGTGGCATAATTTTAAATACATTCTTGTGTGATACCGAAACTGATATGTTGAATGAAATATGCTTTTCAAAAGGTGTTTAATCTGCATATTAAATATGCCGACAATAACGAAAATATTGCTCTTAAAAATTACAAGAAAAATATGCACCTTAATGGACACACAAATCACCACACGAAACATAATTTTGGTTTGTACAAAAGCTCATACGTATTTTTTCCCTAGATTCGATCATTCTCTTTTTGCGTTTTCCATAAACTGCAAATTAGCGAAAAATCTCGAAAAAGTGGTGGTGCTCAAACAAAGCTAACGAAATTAGTTAAAATATTTTTAAAGCCTTGAGTAAAAATTGCTTTAAATATGCGTTGTAGTGTGAAAATCTATATACATATGTATATAAAAATGAATGTCTGTCTGTCTGTTTGTTTGTTCCTTATAGGAGGCCAAACCCTTGGACATATCTTCCTGAAATTTTCACAACATGTTACTGTGACTCTGGAAGGAATAATAGGCTATATGAAGTTTTGATTGGATAAAGGGGTGCGGCACCGCCCATATACCCCAAAAATTTTAATCGCCATATTTTTTTCCTACGTCGATGATATTTGGTACATATGGTATTGACATAATTTGGAATACGTACCAGGATAAAAGTGGGTTGGACCACGACCTTTTTACGAAAATTAAAAATCGTAATATAGTCTTAACTACTGGACCGATCGTCATTAAATTTTCACAATAGGATATATAAATACTTTTTATTTTATTTTATAACGAGGGGGGTAGCGAAGCACACCGTGTTCAGCTAGTACTGTATAAAGTTAAATATGAACTAAAAAATTGATCGTGAAAATTAAAAAACAAATTTTTATATCTTTCAATAAATTCGGAATAAATCTATGAAATGTGGAAAATTTTTAAAAAATTTGCAAAAAATTAAGTACGATTAATATCGACGTAGACAAGTGACTTAATATAACCCCAAGGAAAAAAAATAATCTTATGGGTGTGATTTAACCTTGATCTTGGTGTTCTTCAAATTAGCCGCTCTGAAGGGCGATTATGTACGTCATAAAATGGAAGAAGTGCACGATGAGTTTGACGAATAGAACAATTATTTTGATTAAAAATTTCTACAATTTGCACGCGGTACTCTGGTGTAAGTCGATTCATTAAGAAATTTCAAAGCAAACTAAACAAAAAGCATCTATCTGCTGTTAAATGGTTGCTCATATAAAGCAGTGATCCCAACTCAAAGTTGTGACACTATAAAAAACTATGCTTTATTTTAAATTTACTTTAAAGCTGCATGCGCGTTCATACAAGGACACTTAAGTTTTGCAGCCTGTGTTGTTTTTACAGTTACTCTTTTGTTCTTCCTTTTTTTAATTTAAAAAAATATTGTACATATTACCATTGACTGGCCTCTTCTGTGTGATCAATAAACTCAAAAGTTTTAAAATATGCCGGAAAAACATCGAAATTTAACACAAAATAAAAATTTGTTTGGTAAAACATTTTTCACTTTGAAGCCACTATTTTCAAGGCCACACTTAACTTCTTCTGGATCCACGCTTGCATCTATGCCTTTTATAACTACTGTCAGGCCTTTAGCACTCTTCAGTTGATATGTATAAGAGTTTTTGTTTTTAGTCTCAAAATCAAGACTATTTTTCGGTAATTATTTTCTTGTGTTACCTGGATTCTTGTTTCGTTGATTTTGCCGCGCAAAAGTTATATAGAACTCATTTTATCCAATTAATGAGATAAGGCTTTTAGCCAACAAACTGGAATTCTGTTCTCTTAAGTATATGGGTGGAGGTTTACTCGACCTTGTTGTATTTGAGTCTTCATCGCCTTGTTCATTCAAAATCGCGAAACGATTTTCTGAATTTTTGATATTATTTTTCCCATCTTTAGGCCTTTTCGCTGTTGACGCTATTTGAGCAGATTTGTGACTTCTTCCCCTTTTTAGCACGGTTATGTATCTGTCCATACCTGTTTGAATTTTATTATCACTATTTTCACTCGCTGGATTTACAATTTTGTGCACGTTGGTCACCTTGTTATTTATTGTATGTTTGCTTGTTTGTTCAGCTAAGCTGACAGGTTTGCTAATGGGTGCAATTGTTGTTGCTTCTTGATCACTATTTAACATGTACGGAGAGCATGATCGCGCACGAGTATTTGTGTTTTCTGTTAAATTCAGGTTTGTGTTTAATTCATTTTTTTTTGGTTGTCGTCATCAGCAACCAAAGTGAAATAAACTTTCCTACTGCTTGTAGGTTTATTGTTGTTTTTGTCAGAAGACGAACTCATTTAGAGTTCTTTTGTTTTTGTTTTTATTTTTTACTTACATATATTAGTTTGTGTATGCAAATATTTATGTATATTGCACACAAGCAAAAAATAAAATAAAGCCAGTAAAATAACTGTTTAATAAATGTTTTGTTTTTGTATATTTTTTGTGACTTAAAAAATTTTTTTTTTAAATTTTTTTATATTCAGTTGCGACGATTATAAAAACGCGTCTGTACACTACGAGAGTTGAAACTGAATTCGAAAATAAAAGAAGAATGCAGTAAAAAATTCCTAAAATTGGTTTAAAGGATATTTAATAAAAAAAAATTCTAAACTTGAAAAAATAAATCAAAAATTAATAAAAAAAATTTCTTAAAAAATAATTTTTCTTATTCTCTTTTTAACCGACTTCAAAAAAAGGATGTTAGCAATTGAGTTTTTTTTTTTTTGATATTTGAACCTCCAGAAATAATTCGCATCATTTAGGAGCCGATATTATACATTCCTATTTCGTATATAAATGAGAAATTATTATTATAATAATAAGTTCAGTTTTTATAGAATTAATTAAATAAATTAATTTTTTATTTTTTGAAAAACATTATGTACATATATATAATCAGACTAGCAGAACGTATCAGTATACAACTCTCTTCAGAGTTCGTTCGTCCATTTTTACAATTTATGTGAAGTGGGTACTAATTTGGAAAGAATATCAACTATTTAACCAAGTTTTCAACAAAAATAGAATACGAGAATTATTATAATTCTTTTTTAATCCATTTTTACATGTAGAAAAAATTTTTGGTTAGTACGGAATTCCCCATTTGTGATTGCTCAGTACTGATATTCAACAAGCACTACTAGTCTGATTGGATATACTTATGTTTTTCAAGAATAAAAACTCTTAGTAATTTGAATTTTCATTAATTCAATAAAACTGAACTTAAGCTTAATGTAGAATAATTTCTCATTTAAGAAAATAATAAAATATGCGGGGAAAAACAACGAAATATGTTGCAAAATCTATAAAAAAAATTCACTAAATATGCGGCGAATATGCAAAATTACGCTGCAAAGAGTAAAGTATGCAAAAAAATGCACTAAAAATTGCTGCAAAAATTTTAAAATGTTCTAAAACGTATAAACATTTTATTTGAATCTGGATTTATTGTGCAAAAGGAAAAAAATATGCAATTGCATATTTTTCCTTATCTCTCTCTGTTGATAGCTAAAAATTCTAATTGGCCTTTTGAAAAAATACATTCACCCTTATTCTATTTGGCAGCGTCAATGCAAGACAACATCGGTTTGTACCCCTTGTGTTAAATCGGTATTTTTAATGTCAACATTGAAAGTAATCGATTGCTGTCAACATATTTTTTGTATTCCATAAAACAATGTGACGGCTACATTGCATTATATTGACTCTGATTTTGTCGTCGGTGATTTTGGTGTTGACAAAAATTGGTTTTCTGGTATTTTTTACTTCGTTTTTAATATTAAAATAAAATGGAAAAATATAAATTATCTGGCCTTACAATTTTTATATGGAATCCGTCCACGCACCCAATTACACCCGCGAAATCCGTTTTTTCAATAAAACTTAATTTGGCTTCGGTTTTTTTAGCATCCGTCATTTGAAACTTGATCCATTGTGGGCAAACTTTCATTGCCAAAACATCTAAAGTTTCGGACAAAATTTTCGACACAACAGGCTGTGATAACCCCAAATTAAAACTGTTACCGACACTCAGCTGGTACGATTCTTGCGGTAAAAGACGTAAAATTGCTTCTAGTTTGATGGTATTTGGAATAAAAGTTGATCTGTCGCCACTTTTCAAATGTGAACCAATAGGTGCTGTTTTCACAATACAGACAAATGACTTGTGTAGAAATTTTGTAAAGGAATCATTAAAAAAAACTGACTGGTTTTCATACAAAATTTCTACTGAAACCAATTGTTTGTTATTGTTAATTTTTTCTTCATGCTTACAATTAGAATTTGGCACGGGAATGAAAAAACATTTTATAGCCATATATTTTCAACCAAAAATATTAATAAAAATTGTAAACAAAATAAGTAAGCTGTTTCGAGTAGTAAATATGTTCATAACAGTTATCGATAAACAGTCAACGTCACCTCAAAATGGTTACAGAATATAAAATTAGTGTTGACGTTGATTAAAAGTGATGTTGACTAAAAATTTCATGACGACATTGACGCCGCCAGGTAGAATAAGGTTGATTATCTTTTTAACTTTCTGCTTTTTCTTTTCTTATACTGAAACAATTTAAATTTGCCCAAAAAAAAAAAATATTCAATTTAAAAATTTAAATTTTTTGTAAAATGGTATACATTCCAGTTGATTATTACAACAAAAAGGTGTGAATGAATGAATTAATGTTATTTTAAAAAATAACTTATCACGCGTTTTTCTCATTATTTCATTTAATGCAATTCATGACCTTTTTTTCTTCTACTCAACTTATTCTAAATTATATTTTTAAACCTTTCAAACTGTAAAATAAAAATGAAATAATTGAAAATTATAAACACAATACATGTACTCGTATGTATAAATAAATGGAAAAATAATTTGAAACTCGAAATCTGTGTGAAGTAAAATTCTGTGTGCTGGCAGACGCAGCAAATTCACTGTGTGATGGTTCATGCTCAAAAAAAGTTCCCATTATGAGCATGATGAGGACAATGATGGTGATGATGATGATGATGTTGGTGCTGATGTGAAATGGACCAAGAAAATGCAGATAATGAGTAAAATAAGAATACCATGATACAGTAAACAAGCCGTAACAAAACTGACCAATAATCATGCGTAAGATGGGTTATGACTCCAAAGCCATCCAATACGTGGAGTTCTTTTTTCCATCATTTTATTTACTTATTTTTTTTTTGTATTCTTTAGCAAAATTTTAATGCTGTTTTCTTTATAAAATGCTATGTTCTGATTTTTATTGCTTTTCAATTAAAGTAACACGATTCGATTTCTCTGGAAATTGATCTTCATTTATGTATTAAAATTGATGGGGATAAAAATGAAAATTGTTTCTGTTGAACTGGATTTTATTTGCAATGCATTTTTTTATTGCAATAAGTGAAATTGTTAATTTAATTTTTTAAACATATTTGTTTAAGAAAAAAATCTTAATAGCGGATATTAGCAGTATTTGCAAATTGAACTTTTTTGATACGAGTGTGTGTGTGTGTGTACATAAATAATTAAATTTGCCTTCATTAGTTCTTTTATTGTTATTATTATTATGGATAGCAATTGCCACAAATTTCCAATAATAAGAAAAAGTTTTATTTATAAAATTCATAAAATTTAATTTTAAAATTGTGAGAAAATAATTTTTTATTAGCCATACTGTGTGGCTGGCGTCTTGCTGCGTCAAATCATTCGTACATTTCAACCATCCTAAGTTCAGCAAAGCAATCAAACTCGTATGCAGTTAATGAGAATTACATAAATAAAAACTCTAAAACTTCAAATTAACATTTAGCACTCAGCAAAGCTCAGAATTTAATGGAGTCCATTCGTACAACCAGATTTTAAAGAAACTTATATATTCACTGAAAATTATACGCATATTCAGTAGAAAACATCGTCAGACTTTAAAAAAACTATTTAAAGGAACGTAAATTTGTAGTTTGAGAAGGCAATTTTTAAGCCCTTCGCAGTCGATCGAAGCCGGAGTTCCCCAAGGCAGCATCTTCGGTCCCTTACTTTATTAAATATATGCCTCTGACTTACCATTAAGCAATAAAATTCATACATCAACATTTGCTGATGATACAGCTTTTTTAAGGGTTCATAAAAATCCAGTAGAAGCTTCCGGCAACTTACAAGGGTATATATCAAAATTAGAAAAATGGCTAAAACAATGGCGGATAAAAGTTAACGAGCAGAAATGTGTACACGTAACATTAACGTGGCGCAGGAAAATAACAATTAAACACCGAGACTATACCGCGACACACTAAAGTCAAACATCTAGGCGTTCAACTTGATCGTCGTTTAACATGCAAATCGCATATAGACGCAAAGTTGATCCAAATGAAATTAGAAGCAACCCAAATGAATTGGCTTATTGAAAGAAACTCTATACTAAGCCTAGACTGTAAACTTCTATTATACAATGCGATCCTAAAACCAATAAGGGCCTATGGAATCCAGTTATGGGGCACTGCCTCCGCATCAAATGTAGAAAAAAGTCAAAGGCGACAAAACAAAATTCTACGTACTATTACAGCAGCCTCCTGGTATGCCAGAAATCATCGAATTCTTAAACACCTTGATGTTTCGTTGGTGAAGACAGTAAAACACGCGAGAAAATATATTAAAAAACTTGAGTTGCACCCAAATCCACTTGCGCGCAATATTCTAAATTATAGACGCCACACCCGGCTGAAAAGAAGGGATACTCTTTCTCTCAGCCGTACACGAGAGATGTAAAACAACAAAAATCAACCTAAACATATATTTAACATTTTTAGTTTTAAGATTCGAAAAAATTATTGATCATAAAGATTCAATAACTAATAAAATTATCAAAAAAACAAAAAAATATATATGAAAAATATTACTTTTCATATATACATCAATATAAGTTCAAATAATAATTACGATTATTCGTAATAATAATAATATAAAAATATTAATTCCTCTTGGGCACGAGCTATAAATACCCTAATAACAGGGGTCACAGTAATATGTGAATTTCCCAAATATAGAGTAAAAATAACAAAAACGTTAAAATACAAAGTAGAATACTTTGATGATAACGGACTATGAGTTTGTGTTGATTATTAGTACTTTCCAAACAGTAATGAGGGAATTTCGTACTAACCAGCACTGTTTCAAGGTAGAATAAAAAAAATGAATTAAAAATAATTCTCATATTCTATTTCTCTTGAAAACTGGTTAAATAGTTGATATTCTTCTCAATTAGTATCCACTTTACGAAAATTGTAAAGATAGACAATTGAACGCTGATGAGAGGTGTAGCGGCCTTGAAATCAGTACTGATACGTTCTGCTAAAAACTGATTGGATATAAATAATAATATTTTCCAACATAAAAAAACTCTTAGTAATTTTGAATTTTCATTAATTCAATAAAACTGAACTTGAGCCTGATAATATTACTTTTCATATATACATCAATATAAGTTCAAATAATAATTACGTTTATTCGTAATAATAATAATAATATAAAAAATATATAACTGATAAAATACATATTTAAATTTTTATCAAAAATGGTTTATAATATACAAACAAATTAATATTTTCCGTAGTATAATAAATAGAAATATGTAGGTATAGCATTGTTGAATTATTTTACATTCATATAGAAATATGTATAGCAAAATTTTTAATGATAAACACAATAAAAAAAAAATAAATGCACTGCAATATATTCGGTAGACATAAATTCTTCATAGTTTTGTATTTTCAATTGTTGTAATTGTGAAATATTTAACTTTGTATGAGAAATAAAAAATAACCAAAAAGTTTTCTAACACAAACTATGCCATATATGAAAAATATGAAACAACTGAATAAATGGATGGCATGGCACACAAATACAATACCCATAAATATTATGTTCTTTACTTCAATCAGTCTACAAAAAGTAAAAAAAGAAATGAAAATCTGGCAACTGTAATATATGAAAAAATATAAATGTAGTGTTCACACTGTAGTCATATCAGTCATATCAGTCATAATATCTTATTATTTTACAATAGTTTAAAAAAAATGTTGTTGTGCTTCAAGCAAAAAAGTCATTTATTAATAAGACTTTTTAAGGTATGTTTATGGCTTGTCATAAAATAACAGTAGAAACTTTAGTCGAGCAGCTGAAACTCTTCAGTCGAGCCGGCGATAATATTTTTAAGCCGCCGCTACTTATAAATAACACAAAATATGTGTTTGTGTATCTGATCTGCCTGGCAGCTTGTGAACGTTTTTCCACTTGCTGCCGTCCAAAAACTAGTTCATCTCATATTTCCGCCAACAGCTGCTTTTGATTATATTTATTTCACAAAGTTCGTATAAATAAAAAACAATTTGAAAATTTAAATTGATTATGGACATTTTAGAAGATTTACAGGAAATTTATTATTTTCTTTATTAACAAGTCGGACTGAATTAAAAAAACATTTATATTTAAGTCAAAATGCAAACGTATGCGCACTAATCCGACTAAAAAATGGAGTGTTGTTAACTGTTTATCAGCTGGCAGAATTATGACATACCACACTAAATTATGACGGGGTGTTCACATTTGTCATATTCTGGTGTGCTATTACTTTATGATATATGACTTTATGACTACAGTGTGAATACTCCAGTGTGAATTTACAAAAAATATTTATAAGAAATATAAAAAAAATATTTCGATTTGGTCATGGTGTGTAAAATCAAAAGACAAAAATATTTCAGATTAAATATGCACGTGTATGTGTCTTTTGTTATGTGTTGCCAGTTTAGCATATTTACTACAAAGCAACAAATATTTTTTACCATATTTTCAATTAATATATTAAAAATAAAACACTTAAAAGGTAAATGCAACTAGTAATTTCTATACAATGGCGTTTTCTTTTCTAAAAAAAAAATGTTCGATAAGTGTTACATGTGATTTGGCAACATTTTTAAATATTCCATTGAATTTAAAAAAGTGTTGCATATTTTAGCATAAAGGTTAGCATAAAATAATAAAGTAAAGAAACAATAACAAAACCAGCTTTAAATAAAATGATGCACTCATGACCCCTTTATTTAAAATGAGTGTGGAATAATTAATATTTTTTCAATGGTAACATCATGATAAAATAACACAATTTTGCAGAAAAGAACAGAAAGATATGTATAGAAGGTAGATAAATGCAGCATGTTACTCAGAAGAGAAAGCGCCATAAGTATACATTCAAATGTTTATTTGGAAGCTGATTCAGCTGTAATTGAAGAATGTTTTTTAACTCAAATGAATCTGTCAAAGCAAATACGTAAAGCAGTAAAAAAGACAAACAGTAAATTAAAGTTTTGTTTTAGTTACTGAAATATTTTTATATATTAATAAAATTAACTTAATGATAATTACAGTTGAATTATAATTAAAGAACGAGCACGTTTTCGGTTAGAAATTAACTACAGTTGAGAGTAAGCTGAATCATAAACTTATTCTTAATCAAATAAGGGCGATCTGCTTATGAAATTTGATATTTAAGGGAAGTATAGGCCCTTTGAGCTGAACCAAAAATAATAGTAGATAAAAAGTAATTCGACAGCCCCAAAATAAACTAGATTATTTTATTAAAAAAAAAATTACCGAAAAATCAACAGTTAAGGAATTTATATAAAATTTAAGCTAAACTTTGTTTATGTTTTCATGTGTGTTAAGATAAATTAATTACACTGTGAAAGTCGAAAAAATGAACTTTGATGAATCCTTTTCGAACTATTAGGGGGGAGTCGCCTGAGTGCGAAAGTACATTTGGAAGTGTCAGATTGGCTCCAGTTTTTGAGAAATCGGTATATATCCATTTTTCATGAAGTCGTTTACATAAATCTATCTTGCTATTTAGTGAGTTTTTTTTATTCTCTTTTACAACGACTGTTAAGTTGTGCAAAAGTGGTCTGAATAGCTACACAGACTAGAAATATTTTGTCGCACAACCAGAGAGACTGGTATGAAAAAAATTGGGTAAAAAAAAAATAATTGTATGAATTTAAATCTTTAAATTTAAAATATAAAATTAAAAGGTATACATCTAAATACATTAATATAGTCATCCCATAGAGAATCCTTAGTCCAACTTAACCTGTTAGAAAATCTTGTACACGGCTACCTCAACTACATTTTCCAATAATATTTTTTTGACCGCTTCCTAAAAAAAATCGGTTTAAGTGCACCTCATTATTTTTTTCTATTCATATTTCAACAGAGTAATGTTAACTTGTAATGTTAACTTCTTAACAGAGCTCTGTTGAATTGTATGGTTCGTGTCAAGAGTTTTATATTTAAGCATTTAATTAAATAAATAATAAAATAATAAATTATTTGGTGAAAAAAAGCACTTTACTTCCAAAAATGCCTTTAAAAAAAAAAACACACACCATTTTCTTTTTGCACTTTCGACGAAGCTTTACTTCAGTAGTTTAAAAAATCCATTCATTCCATAGCGAAAGCTTCTATGAAATTGTATGCAATAAAACTGAACTAAAAAAAAAAACAAATGTTTCCACTTTTAAACTTTAAGTAACTTTAATATATTGTCATTGTTGTTGCCGTTGTTATATGCACGTATGTTGTTGCTGCAATTTTCATTAGATAATTCATATTAAACCGAAACCAATTATGTTTACGATACAATAAACAGCATTTTGAACGCTTCAAAGTAATTATCACTTGGCTTTTGTTTTAGTTGTTCGTTTTTCCAATTTTAGCTATTAAACATTTTGGCGGCATGTATGGCCATGTTGCATACATTGATTTGCCATAGTACTCGTATTATAATTTTTAAACCTTAAACAAGTGTTTTTTGGTTTCATTTGATAAAATAAAATATAATAAAAAAAAAATACATAAGACTTAATCCCAGGTATTGAACAAACTTTGGCAAAAGGGAGTCAAAAGTTGGCCAGTAAAATTCAAGAGAAACCTTTAACATGTTTTAAGTTTTTTTTTTCCTTTTGTTTGGTGCATCGTTTGCATGCACCGAGTTGTAGTGTTAATATTTGTGTATGTTTTTTCATGTTAGTTTACGGCCCTTTCCTGCAGTAAAAGAAAACAGTGCACTTTTTTAACGTTTTATTTGCACTTTTTTCCTTAAAACTTTTAATTCTTTTTTTTCCAGCGGATCTCTTACTCGCTTTAACACCACTTCACATCAATTTTGGAATATTTTTCTTTTGCAGAGACAGTCAGGCAGATAGACAGATAGACAGACAGACAGATAGATAGGCCAGTCAATATGCATGAATGTATGTTTTTTCCAACAGATGATGTAGATGTATTCGTAGTAGGGTGTTAAGTACAACATGCATGCTTTCAAAGTTTTTATTGTTGGTTAGACAACGTAGTGTAATTTAAAATTATATTAAATCGTTTTTAAAATAATTTAATATTTGTAAAGGAAAGGAAATGTAGAAAATTATGGTTGCACTGTTTATGCGATTTTAATAAATTATTCAGAAAGTTTTAACTTTACCGTGAATTTCAGATTTCGACAGCACTCACGACATTCCCTGAAACCACGCAGAAATATTTTGATAAAGTGCTTTTAAACTAATGCAGCCCGCGTTGTTCAGCATCAGCACAAAGAGGCTTTACGTTGGCTATTCGAAATCCAACCAGCCACTAGGAATGTTGTCTAGTCTATCTCTCTTTTCCATCTTATGTATGCATGGTCGTTGGTTTGTATTTCAGAGATTGGGTAGTGGCACAAACGTTTTATGCACAATTGACCAAAGGTAAGGTTGGAAAAAACCAATTTCACCTCTTTCCCCAGCAAACACAGCACCAAGAGGTCACCAAGATGCAGTGTCGTTATGAAATTCTAAAATTTCAATAATTAAAACTCGATAATATTTGCTGAATCTGAATTTTAATTAATTGTTTAATCAACATAATATATAATGTTTGATTAATATATTAATTGCCCTTCGCTATGCTAAACTAATTCAGCTGTAAGCAAGAGAACATATCAAAAACGTATTCACATGGATCATCAGTCAAATCATGCATTGCTTTGCAGTCACTAACAACGTCAGTGTTCATACCCTTCATTATTTCCTTGTTTGAAAATTTATCAGCATCTATTTTTTCATTCTCGTCTAATATTCCAATTCTTTCTGCAACACAATGTACGAAACACTTATATCTCATCTCGGCGTTGTTGTTGTCTCTTAATACATTATGGATATTTTCAAATTCCGACTGACTAACCTTGTGCTCGGCCTGGCATGCCTCAATTTGTTCTTTATTGATTTCATCATTATCAGCCCAACTCTATGTGAATATATGAAAGAAGTCAAAGATCAAGATCAAGAAAGTAATAATTTAACGCCTAAGTTATTCTGTACTGACCTTTTTACAAGTTGTTGCCAGAAAAATTATAAATATACAAGTGGAATAAAGATTCATTACTGAACACTAAACTTTTTTCTATCGATTACAAACTATAATATTTTGTTTTATTTTATACGAAAACAATTCAATGAAAGTAATTATTTGATTTAAAACTATTGATATTGATATAATTAATAGAATAGAAATCTAGGCATCGATAGATGGAAATGACGTGCGTGCCAAAAAGATATTAAAAAAATTTTAATAATGACAGCTGATACCAACTTTTTGCAATTATATTTTAGTGCAATTGTAATTAAAATTTGTGACAACAACAACTTAGTGTTGGGTAAATTTTTTGCCATTAATATATCGCCAATTCGAATGCATTAGTTAATTATTGAGGGGGGTCCAAAAGGGAATTTATCAGCCTTTATTGAAAATATCGCTTTTTATTTCAATGTTTAAGCTATTTCCCCGTTCTAAAGATTTTTCAGGTATACATATAATTATTTCGACTTATTTTGTTCCTGCGATTTTTTAAGTTCTAGTGGCGTTTATCCATTTTGGCGATTTGTAAGTTTTTACAATATTTTTTTAAATTTTTGGCTGCTTTTTTATATCAGCAAATTATGCACACTTTAGCACACTTCGGGTACATTCCAGCAGTTTGAGGCACAATAAAAATGGAAGACGAAGATTGTCGTTTCAAATTTCGTATCAACTCGTACAGAGTATTATTATGTAAGCATTTCCATCAAGATAGCCGTTCAAGACAGAATTGCTCTCAACTTCAAATGCTGTCGAGAAGTCTTTGAATTGTCATATAAATATTTTTAACTAAACGAATTTTATTTGTATGCATATTGTTAAAATAAAGATTATTCAACTAATATGAACAAAAAAATTTTAATCGAATAATTTTGAGTTCATCAATTTTCGCTCAAATAGTTTTATGTGTATAGAAAATTGGTTCAAATTATACTTCAATAATTTTGTTCGAATAATTTTATTAAAACTAGTCAATCGAATAATTTCATTCGAATATAATTGTTGATAATTTAAATTGAATATTTATATCCATGAAAAATGGATATATACCGATTTCTCAAAAACTGGAGCCAATCTGACACTTCCAAATGTACTTTCGCACTCAGGGGACTCCCCCTAATAGTTCGAAAAGGATTCATCGAAGTTCATTTTTTCGACTATCACAGTGTAATTATAGCTATATTTTGTACTCGAATAAAATTATTCGACTAATTTCTATTTTATAATTTTTTATTTGGGCTTTTTATAAAACCGTGTTCCTCAAGTAAAATTAATCGATTAATTTTTAATCGAATCAAATTATTCGAAAAATTTTTAATCGTAAATATTTTCGAAAAAACCATATAAAAATTCTATGCTCACATTTTTTTCTGTGTTTTGCATTCACTAAAGCTTTTCTATTATTTCTCTAAACACAACTCGGAGCATTTCTTTTTTCTTGTGTAAAAATATTGCGTTTTATTAAATTCCCTAATAAATATCTTCAAAATTCACCCACTTTTCTTTAAAATTTTCTCATATGTATGTTTATGCTGCATAATCATCATGTACGAGTATGTAGCTGACGACTAGTTATGTTACGTGTGAGTAAAAGAACAATACATATATTTTTAATATGCCCCTGCAGTTTAAGACTGGGAGGTGGAGTAAATCTTTAGTGCAAAGATGATGCTCCACCATGACCGTAATGGAAATTATAATGTTGATTGGTTTTCTTGGTAAGAAGTGCAACTCCACAAGGAAAAAATCCTATAAAAGTAATAAAATGAATTGTTATTTTAGCATGAAATAGTTTTCTCTTCTTCTGTTACGTGTGTGTGTAGCAAAAGATGAGTGTAGAATGTATCTGCAGCTTCTACTGCTGCAGCTCATGAATATGATGATATTGTTTGTTCTGTTTAAGGTCCTCAGGGATTATTGTATGTTTTTTCCTACCATTTCCTCATTATACATATTGGAGTTTTTTTTATTTGTAGCTTTTGCGTTTTTACTGTTTGTGTGTTTGTGTTGTTTATGATTGTAAAAATTTATTGTTTTGCAATTAAAATTTGAAATAAACTCAGAATCGATTGTTGGTAATCGTAATGATTTGAATTTTTCCTTATTTGTGTTTGGTATTGTTTAAAGCAATTTTGTTTCTTTTTCAAAGGATATTTACAACATGAAGCACATTTTACACGGGAGGTGTTGATGTGATTATTGGAATCCATAAAATATTAAGTTTTTTATATATATATTTTTTTGCACTCAAACAAATAATAATTACATTCCACTTTTTTTTTCTATAGACATTTTTAAGGTTGCAAAAGGTTAAAATAGGTAAAGAGAAATAAAAATCGTATGAATTTATTAAGGTTTTGTGCGAAATCTAACTATAAGAAAAACTTCTAAGAATCATCCAAGTTTATAGTAATATCGAGACTTCAACTATTTATTGTGAAAATTGTTGGTTTCATAAAAAGATCAGATGTTGGTTGTGTTGTTGTTTTTTTTTCTCAAAAGTTAATTGTTAGTTCTTGGTGGAAGCGGCAAACATTTGGATTTTAAAATTATTATGAAATTATTTTAACTGGAAAAAAAATGGACTCTATAAAATATTGCAACAATTACATATGTGAAACTAATGTTAAAGTATTCCACAACCTACACGGCGGAACATAATGACGTTGTCTTTGCAAATTTTTTTCCTTTTTTTAGTTGTTAAGTCCATCAAACTTTTTTCAACTTAATCGATAGCAATGTTCATTAGAATAAAATTATTTATATCAATAAGTTTGTAGTAAGTCTTCCTGGCCAGCACAAGTCTTTAATAAGAACGAAATTAACCCTTAATATCGCTTGTGAATGATTTCTGTCGTTGAAGTTAAGTTTATAAGTCTTTAAGGATCTGTAGTAGAGTTTAATAAAAATTAATTTTTTTTTTTTGCCACGTTGAACGTGGTTTTTGATCGTATTTTAAAAAGGCGATACCAGGGTTAAAATGTTGTTAGAAACACATTTTTCTGCGCAATATTTAAAATAAATAAAATAATCAGATCTCAACACTTGGGAGTAACTATTACAACAATTTCTATAACAATTGGATGGAGGGGGCAGCAACTTGAGCTCCACCTAAAATGAGACTTGTGCGTAAAATTTGGATCACATTAGGCGTTGCAACCATTTTATAGAATGATTAAATACGTATAACTAACTACGTAAGTATGTGTATTTTTGATATTCAACGAAACAAAAAAAAAAAAAAAAAATGCGATGAAAGAAATGAAAAACGACACATCAGATGAAATACATTGAAAGACTATCAACAGGAATTTATAATGAGTATAATTCTCTTATTAAATTTTCATTTATAATTTGGATAAATACAATTCTAATCACGCCCAGCCATTTGAAAATCCGGCACTGTTAAACGAGCTCTTGCGTTTTTTGTAACAACACTCAAGGCATGACCCCTACTTATGCCATGCAATGAGCCAGAACCAGGGATATTGTAGAAAGAAAGCTTAATTTTTATAGCAGTGTTGCATCGCCTCTGGTGTTTTTATACTGTATGAGCAGACATTTTTTATTAATTGTTTTGTATTCGCCAACGGTTCCTCTAACAAGCGAAGGAGGGCGCTATGGTGTTCCCGATGTGGAAACAGTATCAGTCGTTGTCAGAACAGATTGTAGTGATCAGTTGTGTGCCTTAATCACTTAAACAGTTCAAAAACAATTAATACAATGCCACAAAAATTCACATAAGAGAAATATATGATGTTGATTGAATTGACCTGACAAGAGTTTGAACGCATGTCACCAACAAATCCTTTGTATAAGTACAAGTACTTTTACTTCTTTAAAAAACACTTCGAGTAAAAGAAATGTTTTCAGAAATATTTAATTTCTTTAACTTAGTTGTAGCATCCACCAGGAAGCATGTGTTCACTGTAAAAGAAAGTGTTTATATATACTTAATATATATATACTTAATTATGCACATTGATTTTTATGATCTAATCGCTTTTGTTCAAAAGCAAAAAACACTTGTTTACGCAACCGTTCGTTTCAAACAATCAGTTTTATTCACTTGTTGTTTTATGTTAACATGAATGTTCTGACTCTGTCGTTAAGAGTATGAAACTCATTTTGAGTCGAAGCCAACGAGTTGTTAGCGGAACAAGTGTTTTATTCAGTTGTTAAAGTAATTTTGTACTCTTAGTTAAATAAATAATTTTTATATTATTATTATTACGAATAAACGTAATTATTAATAATAATATAAAAATATTAATTCCGCTTGGGCACGAGCTATAAATACCCTAATAACAGGGGTCACAGTAATATGTGAATTTCCCTAATATAGAGTAAAATCCACAAAAACGTTAAAATACAAAGAAGAATACTTTGATGATAACGGACTATGAGTTTGTGTTGATTATTAGTTCCAAACAGTAATGAGGGAATTTCGTACTAACCAGCACTGTTTCATTGTAGAATAAAAATTGAATTAAAAATTAATTCTCATATTCTATTTCTGTAGAAAACTGGTTAAATAGTTGATATTCTTCTCAATTAGTATCCACTTTACGAAAATTGTAAAGGTGGACAATTGAACGCTGATGAGAGGTGTAGTGGCCTTGAAATCAGTACTGATACGTTCTGCTAAAAACTGATTGGATATAAATAATAATATTTTCCAACATAAAAAAACTCTTAGTAATTTTGAATTTTCATTAATTCAATAAAACTGAACTTGAACCTGATAATATTACTTTTCATATGTAAATAATTTTTATTTATATTTTTGTCACAGTTTGAAACATGCACACACACATACACATTTATATTTATGACTTTCGAAATCAAATTTTCCACCAACAAAATACATGGAGTTGGTGTTTTTTGTATTTCTGCATATGCCTTATAATCATTGTATCATGCAATCGGATCATGCACATTCGCATCAAATGATCGAAATGATTTACACTTGTTGATGAATTTTCTGCTTGTGCATAAAAAGCGAACGAGTATAATACTTGTTTGTGTTGTTCTTAAAATTCAACGTTGACGTTAAAATTCGATCATACTTGTTGCAGCTCACTGGTGTTTAGATTTAAAAATCCTTGGAGAGGAGTATTAAAATTTCCCCTGCAGTGGATTATCACGCGCCCCACCTCATGCTTGTATCGATAGTTTTACATTTCAATAGTCTACTGATGAATTAGTTTAAGATTCAAATTTAAATACAGGCATTAACGACATTTACATCGTGACTTCTCATGATAACATAATCAGAAAAGTGAGCAAGGCCATGCCTATTAAAAATATCTAATAAATATGTATATAATAATTGTTTCCAAGTACTTCTATCGATAATTGTGAAGTGTTGAAAACACACCGTACATAAAACATAATGGCGGTATTCAGTGTTTGTTACAAACGGTCTTGGGAAAGAGCAAATTTTTCATGGAAACTAACGGCAACTCTGTGTATGTTGTGGTAGGGATTTTAAAAAATACTTTCGATATTTTCGCAAGACCAAAGCCAATTTGCACAGATTTTATTCGTAACGCTTTTTACTAATTTTTCAGTGCAAAATTTCCAATCCGTAACAAATCTTTAAACCCCCTCCCGCTGGAGCGTTACATAATATCTGCACAGCCTCTTTGCTTTAAACATTTAATATTGCCAATCATAACAAAAGTATCCAAGGGCACACTCCCAACGAAACTATTAGCTGTTCCCTACAAAATTCTTTAATTGATTTTTTGTTTAAATTACAATAACCGTATTCTTATTCGTTAGTTTACAATACTTGTAATTTATAGAAATAATTTAAAGAAAATTTAATAACTTACCTAAAAGCTAAAAGCAACTCAGAAACAATCCATGTTGATCTTCGATTGCTAAAATGAAAAAGAGAAATATTTTAAATAAAATCTCTTTAAAAAATTGATTCACTTAATAAAATAATGCATTCAAACTAGAAATATTTATGAGAAAACTGGAAGAATGATAATGAGATTTAATAGTTCCAGTTTTCCAGATCAAAAATATTTGATGTTTTAATAAAATAATAAAATAGCTGTGTTCACCGATATTTGCATAAAAATTAAAAATATTAGTTAAAAGAGTAGAGGCTTATCTTTTAACAAGATAAAAATACAATAGATTCATTCAATGAATATTGATCAACTTATTGAATACATGTCAATATAAAATATTTATTGTACAAAGTTGTGTTGGGTTAGCTAATAGTCTTATCTGACAAGGCTAAGTGATCATCACATCAAATTAAAAAATAACATGAAAAAAAAACTTAACTGCTTTCAATTTCACAACAGTTAGATACTATTTAGGTGGTCTTCGGGAATTTTATGCATCACTCACACCAGTGTCGGGCACACACATACTCTCTCATATGTTTTGGTATGGGAAGCAGCAAAAAAACGAACGACTGTCAATAATTATACACACGAAAAATTTTTCTGTTGCCAAAAGTAAAATACATTTCTTGCCTTTTAGTATTTTTATTTGATTTGAATTTTTTTTCAATAATACTTTTTATGTTAATATAATAATAACGAAAACAATATTCATTTAATAATAAACTAGTTACACAACGAATGAAATAAAATATAATATTTAATAAGTAAAGAAATATCTAGAAAACATAATAAATAAAAATAAAATTTATTAAAAACGAAGCTTGATAATTTATTAAATTCGATAATTAAAATAAAAAGTTCGAATAAAAACAAAATTATAAAAAAAAAATCATTTTCCCACTCTTCATTGAACATTTTGCTTTGAGTGTAAACAAAAAATTATAAGCGAGGTCTTCCTCAAACAAGTGCTGATCAGCGACTGGTTTGATTTACTTTGACGAAATGATAACAAACCAACAACCGAACGTTAATTCTCATAAGCTACACGAAGATGCTTATAGTATACGTGTGTCGACGTCGCGCAAACAGAATTTTCTTGCTAAGCACGCGTGCTTAGCATTTCAAAAATCGCCCGACACTGACTCACACACACACACGCACAATTTATCAATAAACTTAAAATGAATTTTCACTTGAATTCAACAACAATCAACAGCCTGTTGGCCAACTACTTGACATTTTTATATTTATTTCATATCTAAAGAAATACATAATTATTTCGGACTAGTTATTTTGGTAGTTTGCTACAAAAAAATCAAATAAATTTTTTGACACTTCTCGAGAATCTCCAGCCCAATGATAAAAATACGCGTTTGTGTGTTGAGTAAAAATCTATGGACGATTTCAATAAAAAATTGAGTTCAAACAATTCAAAATAAACCATACGATGAAACGTGATCCACTTTAAAAGATACACAAGTGTTTATTTATTTTTTTGGATTCATTTACTCCTCTTCTTTCTATATATTTTTTTAATGATGATTCTTTAAAGTTGAAACAAATTTTTTTTAATGATTATGAAAATTTGTTTTTTTTTCCTCTTTCATCTTATGTTTTTTTTGGTGTTGGTGTTGGTTTTTTTTAAGTATACTAAGAAATTTCTTCATTTGATTTAAAATTACTTGATGTTTTTTTCTTTAATTTCAAATCAGTTTTTTCTTCTACTTTGTTTACATTAAAGCCAACAAAAATATGGAAATTGAAATTTTTTCAAACAATAAACATTTTTTGTTTAATGAGATCAATATCTTGTTTGTAACCAGTACATGATGCAGAAGCTTGACCTCCAACAAAGATTGATAAAAAAAAGTTAAAAAAAAACCATATTAATAGTTTTTAAATCAGAAGATAAAATTATTGTAATTGTATAAAAATAAAATTAAAAATGAATTATATTCAAATTTGTGTGACAAAAACTATATAAAAGATTAAACGCAACATAAATTGACTGATTCATATTAAAGATAGTGTTATGAGACAAGCTGATATTTCCATTGACACAGAAACTCGTTTAAATTATGTTTTAAAGGGACGGATATAATAAAATGAACTTGTGAGCCAACATGAAAGTCGTTGTTGGTTAGTTAACTAAGGCCAGTAGCTTAATTAAATATATTTGATTCGAATGCCAGTACTTTTCATTGAAATTGATTCACAGTATCCTCTTTCCTTTGACTTCAGGTTTTTTTTATGCACCAGCGGACAACTTGCAGGAATACGATTTTCACGTATTGTTCCCGTAGCGTTATATCCGCATGATTTCAGATAGGCCAACAAGGGATAACTTGTAAAGAGGTTATCACAATAAAATGAAAATGGCAGCGATTTCAATGTGACAGGAAAATCATCGATCATGCTGATTAAAGGAGCGGCACATTTTCCAAATTTTGCTTCGTATTCAAGATTTGAACGGGGATTTTTCCCCTGGTAGATTTCAAAGTTTACTAAATAGCCCGATGGAGTGCACAATGACCAAACTTTATATCCAAATCGTAACAGTTTGCCTTTAATGAATTGCTTACATCCATGTCTTCCAAAGTAAGATATCATACTTTCATCAAAAGCAAGATTTTGTTCTGCATGAAAATTTTCAATCATTTTGGCTTTCAAATGATCTGTAAGAGGACGTAGTTTCCACATTTTGTCATCATTAGCGCCGTTTTTCGATGAAGCCTTGGAATTGTCTTCGAAGTGAAGACTTTGCAAAATTTCTTGAAATCGATTCCGGCGCATGGTGTCACTTACAAGATTGTTACGAATGTCTTCATCATGACTCCACAAATTTCTATAATTGGCGTGATAATTGTACCCTGCAATTATCAATATACCGATAAATGCTCGAAGTTCACCGACTGTTATATTTGGATTTGGTCTATTCTGTGCGATTGCATAAAGTGCACTTTGTTCGCTAATGTGTTTTAATAAAACATCGTCAAAAAACTTTTCAAATAGTTTGTGTGGTAGTAAATCACGACAATCTTCATAATTTGCCTCTGGAAAAATGGGAACAAGAGCTGGTGTATCATTTCTTACCCATTGAAACATTGTCTCCTTGTTCCCTGATGGTAACGCAATATTTGAAGGTTTTGGATGCACTTTACATAAACGTTTTCTATGTGGTGATGCTGTGCGATTGCATTGATCCCCGAATCCTTCATAACTGTCATCAACAACAATAACGGGGAGATCTTCTATATTTGGCGCTGATGAATTTAGAATTTAATAAAATAAAATAAATTATAAACTAATATTGTTTTCAAACGTGCCTCCAATTTCATCTTCTTCATCAAAATTTTGTAAATGCTGACCGCTAGCCATGACAACTTCACAGCCACCTTTTAGCTGAGCCGGACAAACGTTATCCGGTATGCCACCAAGCTCATCTTCGGCATCATCCTCACCCGATATATTGCCATCTGCAGGAGGCTCGATGTAAATCGCAGATGGAATATCAGTTAGTTGATTTTCATCGTCTGCTTCATCTAGCTCTTGAATATAGTCAAGCATTTGTTGCAAAGACAAACCTCTGAAAACCGTAAAATGTATAAAATGCTAACAAAATATAAGGGAATATAGCAAATATAATTACAATAATTGGGAGAAATTCACATGAAATGCAAAAAAAAAAACCTGTACCCAAGCCAGCCCACGGTTACCATATGGCAACGCCTCAAGTAAAATGTAAAAAATAGTATAAAAAAATAAGTTTTCTAAAAAGAAGCAGTCCGTAAATCATAGTTTATTTCGTTAACTACCAATTAGTGTAATTATATTTAAAATATGTTGAAAATTTATTGTTAAAACCATGTACTTACCGACGTGCCATATTAGTAAATGAGATTTTTTATCTATTTTTTTTGTCACCTTCCTTTAACATGCGATAGCTTCGCCAACTGAACTTATAATAATAAAAAAAAAAATCTGTTGGCAAGCCACAACTATTTTGTATCAAATAACGTTTTTCACTGGAAATTTTATTGTGCTCTTTGAGCTTTTTTTGAGTAAATGTAACGGCATATTTTGCATTACCATATGGTAACCGTGGGTTATTTCGGGTTAATTAAATATATTTGATTTAAAATGTCATTGCTTAAACCATCATCAATAGTTAACTAAAATGTGTGAATTTAATCCTCCCAAAAACAAACTTTAACTTCCTCGTGGGGTTGTAACTGAATTTATTATAAAATTACAAACGTGAGACTGTCACGTCATACATAATCGCTGTAGCTGGTTGTTTATCGTTTAACATATTTGTGTGCCATATGTAGGGCATAACTACTAAACTTTAATTTATTAATATCCATTATTAAGACCAATTTTAAAATACTCGTATATTAGCAAACGTATAGAAAAAAAAATAAATTAATTATTTAAACAAAAAAAAAAAAAAAATTAAATTGGTTTCTCGTTATTTTTGTCCAAATCTTTTACTTTAGCAACGGAATGAGCATATAAACCAGTAGTAGGCTGGTATTTTAATGGACATTTCTGTCTCAAGACTCCGGTTATAACTTAATAAACTTAATATGTTTTACTACGGCTCGTAGATACAAAAACTTTAAGATCGTTTTTTGTTTCTTACAACATGTGTCTATTTGCTATGTGTGAGTTTGTGTCTGTGTGATTGTGATTGTGAGAAATAAAAAAAAAAAAAACGTAGTAGTAATAAGAACCTGAAAAGTGTGGGTTTTCAAATTTATGACAACTGACAAACAACCTCATCAATCGGTTGAAAAATAGATTGTATTCTATTTTTTTTAACAGTTTTATACTTTTTCGCTTTTATTACATGTCGTTCGATTGTTTCAGAAAGACAATTGTGCCTTTCCAAGCCATGCTATTTTGTTTGTCTATTTAACTTCCATAGAAGCAGGCACAGTGGGATCTTTTTTTTTGGAATGGCAATTCATAATGTAGAGAAATAGTTATACTTAATTTCTTTAAAATCTTAGTTTGCATAAATTTAAATGGAATTTTTCAGATTTGCATAAAGAAACTAGATGGCAAAAATAAATCTTCTTTTAATAACTATAGTTACTATACCCTTCACCAAAAATGGTAAGGGTATTTATAGGTTTGTTATTAAGTGAGTAATTCCCACAATATTTATATGAGGTCCATATTGTATACATATATATTCTGAATCCTGTCCGTCTATCCGACGGTCTGTACGTGAATCGATTTGCCGAGGACACTAGAAATACTAGAGACATGGATCTTGGACTGCAATGTCAGGATTTTTCTTAAGATGCTTCATATTGAAAATCAGCAAAAATAAAATATCAGTTCTGGTATTGAATTATATATACAAATAAATGAAGATATACCTATATGTATATAACCCTTTCAGAAATAAATTTATAAATACCTGAGGTGCCCCAGTGTTGAATATGGAATCTTTCGATTATATTTCAACGCGCGAACCATCTTGTTAGCGCTATGTGTATATTAACTTAATAATAACTTTATGTATTTTTTTCGTACAAACCCCCTTTTTGTTCCCTGATAGATGGAAAATTGTATAATAATTTAAACAGTCTGTATTTTTTGTACATATGTATATTGCACTGAAGAAAATATGAAAGTGTGTTCAAGTATGCCGTTTAAACTTACTTTTTATATTGTTTGAAATGTTATATTTATAAGAGAAAGAAAATTCAGTGAATCACGCATTTATGCATTGGTGAAGCGTATATAAGATTCGGCACAGCCGAATATAGAACTCTCACTTGTTTTTCTAATGTACTCATAGCGCCCATGGTATCATTTGATTTACCCACTGTTCTAGCATCCGATTATTAGTGTACATGTGTGTGTGTGTGTGTGTGTTTTCTGTGTACGAATGTATGTTGAAGACTATTCAATGAAAGTTTTTCAGACATTGATTGACATTATTGTTGAAAGTTGCTTATTAACGTGTTTTTTGCTCTTATTAGCCATAAGCCTCCACTAATAACTTGCTTCCTTACAGTGTTGTCAATTTTATTGTGTTAATACGAGTATATATGTATGTAAAAAGTTGTAGAGTTTTTGGGCTTAATAGGCTCCCACCTAGTGGTCGAAACTCAACTGTTTGATCCGTTTTCTACAAGTGGGTTCTTGTGCAAGTTCTAGAGAAAGACACCCTTTACACCACATGTATGTTTTATTTAAAATAGGGTTCGACTAAAAATTGTTTTGCTTAATTATCTACATTAGACTCTTGCCTCAGTGGCCGTAACTCGACCGCTTCATCCGTAAGCGCATTTATTTTTAACCGGTTCTGTTATCGGTTTTGTAACCGGGTTTCTTAGACATAAAAAATATATTGCGCATATCTAGAGAAAAATACCTTTTAAATCGTATATGTTACATAAATATTACTGGACAATAAGATATTTAAAAGTGTGCCACAAAAACTTGTGTGACCTATTTATGTTTAAAATATAAGATATACAATTCATTTTTTACAGATTTAAAGTTTTGACAACACTGCTGCTACTCCAATACTTATACGGTTTTATTATATCAAATTACTTTTTTCGTCTGTCTGTTTTGTTTGTGGGTCTGTGTCTCCATTTGTTTGCTTTTTTAAGCATATAAATATTTATTAGACTTATTTTTTTTATTTTTATTGCTGTGTCCATTTGTCTCAATGTTTGCTTTTAAAGAGATAATTATTTTATTATTTCTTGAAATTTCATACCATCATCTATCAAGGTGTGTAACACAATTTTTTTTTTTTTTCAACTTGTCTTTTTCGAGATTTATTTAAAGTCATAAAAATACAAAATTACTGAAATCTAATTATAGACAAAAAAAAAAAAAGACAACACCAAAAGCAAACACAAGACTAATTAATTATGGATAAAGTTTTTTTTTGTTGGCTTGTTAAAGTTAATTAATTTAATAGCTTCTCGTTTCTGTAGAGACTTTTGACAATTTTCTCCCGTTCAAATTGATCAATTAGTTGCTGGGCGTTAAGGTAACCGGTAGTGTAGTAGTTGGGGTGGAAATATTTGTGTATGTATTTCTTTAATGGCTTATTAATAATAGTAATTATTTTGCTATGGGTTAGCAAAGATTTTATTGATACCTTGACACATGCATACACTGTATTCCATGTAATTGAAGGAAATTAGATAGAGATCTGATACGGATGAAGAGACGGAGCGGAACAAATTTTTAAATTGAAATATTTTTTTGGAAAATGAAATTTGTTTTAAATATATTAAAAACGCTATTTTATGGCATTGTGATTTGGTGTAGGGATATATTAGCTGGTAAATACTCAATGAACAATAATATTTGTTTTATATTTGTAAAATTTTTTTTATTTATAAGGGGCTTAGCTATTCTATGTATGCCTGCATTTTTTTTTTTTTTTTGAATTTTAGTGCCAACTCCTCTGTAGGCTACAACCATCATATTTGGAAAGTGTTTTTAATCTCGTGCTTATATAAAATCTACCAGACAACAAATGAGAATTATAAAAATAAGAGCACAAAACATTTAACAAATACTTCAGCTTCCCTTGCTGACTTGCCGTTAAGCAATAGCATTCATACATTAACATTTGCTGATGATACAGCTTTTCTAAGCATTCATGAAAATCCAGTAGAAGCTTCCCGCAACTTACAAGGGTATATATCAAAATTAGAAAAATGGCTAAAACAATGGCGTATAAAAATTAATGAGCAGAAATGTGTATACGTCACATTTACGTTGCGCAGGGATACATGCCCGGCCATACAAATCAACAGCGAGACAATACCGCGACACACTAAAGTCAAATATCTAGGCGTTCATCTTAATCGTCGTTTAACATGGTAATCGCACATTGACGCAAAATTGATCCATTATCCAAATTATTTCTTAGGTAGTTATCAAGTAGATACTGTGACTAATTTTATTGATCTGGGTGTTTTATTTGATCCGAAATTGAATTTTGTTCCGCACATAACAAGTGCAATTAATAAAGCTCGCGCTACACTTGGCTATTTAAAACGCTGGGAAAAAGAGTTTAACGATCCATACATAATTAAAACGTTATATATTTCACTTGTACGCCCAACTTTAGAATATGGCTCGATAATATGGGATCCTATTTATCAGTTCTAAAGCAGTTTCTGTTGTTTTGTCTGCGTGGACTACGTTTTAACCCTCTCAACTTACCATCATACTCAGCTAGACTTGCTCTTATCAAGCTGCCCACTCTAAAGAGCCGTAGAACTATGCTGAACGTGTCATTTATTACGAATGTTATTAGAGGAGACTTATGCTGTGGATTTCTAATAAATGAAATTTCTTTTAATACACCCCAGCGACCATCACATTACTTTATACCACTATCTGTCACATTTCTCAGAGCTAACTATCCTGATGCTGACCCGCTTAGAAGGATGTGCAATAATTTTAATCAATTTTATAGATTAATTGACTATTCTTCAAAAATCAATGTTATAATAAATTTAATTCTCATTTTTCTAAACAAATAGCATGTTAATGTGTGTGTATAATTGTGTCTCAACTCTTTGTTAAATTTAATATTGTTGTATTAGCATCATTATATTTTATTTTCTTTTAATATGTCTGTAAGGATATTCTCCATAGACAAGTAAACAAATAAATAAATAAATAAAAATATGTATGGATATATCGCTCCATTATTGTAATATAGTCATATCTCAAAGAAATTTAAACGTGGCAAAATACATTTAATGTTTTCAAAACGTAAGCATTTATAAGGACGGCGTGAGCATGTAAGTGGTTATAACTTCGGTTTAGATAGAGATATGTTTATGAAAAATATTTTACAAATAAAGAAGGTATTGAGAAACTCTTTTTCGTTAGTAACTAAAAAATTTTGTTTTTTGAGATAAGACTATGTTGCAATACAGGAGCGATATGAATTTCCTAAAATATTTAGATTGCATTTGATTACTTTTAAATGCAATCGTTTTATAAATATTTACTAAAAATCTAAATAAATGCATCAACTGAAGCCTTTGATTTGAGTAACAAGTAAAATATTCAAATTACTAAAAAAAGAACAGCAAAAATTTCATATAAATTTCTTTATAAACTGCCAATATTATTACAAATTGTTGTTTTTTTAAGTCCTTTTATATCGACAAAAAAAAATTTATGCATGTTTACCTCAACTCAACCATACACGTACAATTCAATGTAGGTTACAAATAAAATCAAAAATTAATCATCATGTTGATCTCAATTTAACTAAAATGCTAAAAAATATTATAAATGAAAATATTTTTCTATGTGTTTTCAGATTTTTAAATTAAGATAGAATTTTTATTTCTCATACAGGTACCTTGCATGTACATATGTATGTGTGCTGTGCACGAGTGCTGAATAAAATATTTAAGCACCTGAAGCTTTTGCACACATAGACGACACAAAAAGAAATACAGAACCTGTTAACAGCACATAGAAAAACAATTGTAAAACAACAACAAAAGGAATAAAGAATTTTATTTTATTTGTTTTTTTTTTTTTTTTTTTTTGGATAAAAATAAAGGACATTTAAAGATAAACATGAACTTTTGTACACAAATATTTTAGCAGTTCTATTTGTGTACTACTTACTGTAGTGTGTGTGTGTGCATTTACACACATGCTCAAATTCACCAAGCACACTACGGGACATAGAGAAAAGGAATTTTTAATTATGGAAGTGCAATAGCCAAAATATATGAAACATTAGTTTATGACCAAGAGGCCTAGAAAATATTTTAAAGAGTTTTATAAAAATCTCGTGCAAGAAGACCAGCAATTCATGCCCCTGCTTAGAGTTTTTTTTTTTAACTTTTTAGCGTATCTACAACACACTTTAACAAGATTGCAATTTGACGTTGCGGTGCATGAATTTAAGAAATTTTTTAAGATTTAAAAGAAAATGAACAATAAATCTACAGTTTTTTATGATTTAAATGAAAATGAAAAATAAATCTACAGTTTCACAATAGCTCGTTCAGTTCTGTGGACAAATATTTTTAATTTGGCAAAAGTCCAAATCGGTTGAATAATGTGGCCATCAAATCCATCACAACAAATGCTCTTGCCTATTATTTGGATAGATATTATGATTTTTCCTTAAAGTATGCTTTGGAATTATAGACAGCAGTTAATGGCGGTAAGGAGTAGTTTTTTTATGATGATTTTTAATTGTTAACCTCTACCATATAATTTTGCAATGAAGAAAATTTTCTCTACAAAACTATGTGATTGAATAAAAAAAAAAAAAAAAAAAAATATACAAAAGCCACGATTTTTTACAAAGCTTAAAATGTATGACAAACTTAAATGCCTATTTTATTCGCCTGTGTAATTTTCTTCCAATTTTCTTAAAAATTACCAAAAATATTGTTATTGTATTACAAAAAGATATTATAAAAAATACAGGGTACATTTAACTTTAAAGTGCACTGTAGCTAAGTGTAGACACTTAATGAAGACATAAAGAAAGAAAGACGAAATAAAAGTTCTATAGAAAAGGTTTAAGTTAAATTGGAACAATTGTCCAGGGGAATTTAGAATTTTAAAACTAAACACAGACATGTGATAATAGATGGCAAATTAAGAAGACAACAAAGAAAATAAAAAGAATCTGGTACAATAATCCTGCTGAAAGTTTACAAAACGTCTGAGTTTACTTTTCTTTATTTTACAGGCTAAAAGCATAATGCTAGTAATTCTTTTCTTTTATTTGCCGAGCTTAAGGTGTATCTTGGCTGTGTTTTTTTTTGGAAGGAAAATAAGCACAGTTTACTTTTTTCAACAAAATGTTTTCCTACAAAATTAAATTTTAAGGAAACATGAATACTTTTAAAAATTTTCATTTTCTGGTTTCATTTCTTTTTCTATCTAATAGGAACGTTGCAATTTTAATATGTTGTTTTTACAATTAATTTTAAGCCCAAAAGCATCGCCACTGCTCTACCCACCCCATCACACATTTGCATGCTCCTGAACAGCATTAATTTTTTAAAACAAAAACACAAAAATTTTCAAACCAAAGTACACAGAAAGTTTCCAACTCCTTTAGTATTTGGTATGGTAAGCTTTGTTTTCTTTCTCTCTCTCTCTCTCTCTTCACTCAAATCATAAGTATCA
This sequence comes from Lypha dubia, assembly GCA_947311025.1. Taxonomy (NCBI): domain Eukaryota; kingdom Metazoa; phylum Arthropoda; class Insecta; order Diptera; family Tachinidae; genus Lypha; species Lypha dubia. The sequence goes on from OX371263.1 coordinate 58,831,881, forward strand.
TGCAACAATAATAATATTGTATGCTACTGCAGATTTATTTTGTACGATTTTTATTTCGAGCGGATTGGTAACCCAGTAGACACAGATAGAATTTTTGCATAAGTGTTTTTCATAGAAGAACTACCTATTTGATATTATTTGCATGCACACAGTAACAAAATTTTTGTGCTAGTCCTTCTTATGGTCCTTCAAATTGTTGGACAGACTAGACTATGATTGTTATTAAGAGTTCAATAAAAACTATAAAAATCATGCAATTACTTCTCTGTATTTCAGAGGATCTTTTTAATCTCCTTGAAAAACTAAAAAGTACAGTTTCATTGCATCTCTGATTGGTCCTTCGATCCATATTTTTGTTACGGTATTGTAACGGCATTCCCGTGCTGCTAAAATTTCCTTTTGGATCACTTTTCACTAACATTTGTTTACAATAGAAATATTTTCGTTTAAGTCTACAGCCACGAAAGCAAAAAAAAATATGTCTAGAAATGCAGCAGCTCCAGAACATGCAGTCAATGCACTTTCAATGGGACGCCATCATAACGTTTGGCTGAGCGTTATGAAAAAACAAAAACTACAAAAACCAACAGCAGAAAACAACATAAATACAAAACATTAAGATTAAAAAAGAAATAAAAAATATACGAGAAAAACTTGTAAAACATAAAAAAATAAAAAAGAAATAAAAACACACAAAAATTTATTTGTATTTTTTAAATCCTTTTCTACGCCTAACAAAATTAAAAAACATTTTATGTTCCAAAAACAAATAAAAAAGAGATGCTAAAAATCTCAACAATACAGCAGCTAGAAGAAGAAAAAACAACAGCAACATTTTGTAGCAGTTTTAGTCGTCTGGAGCTGCTGCAACACCAGAAACAACATCGTCAACATCCTTCAAACTCTGCATAAAAATAAAAAAAAAAAAAATAGAACTGCATTTCTCAACATCTTGTATTTTGTTTTTGTTGCAGAAATGCTTGCAACGGCTACAACAAACACAACATCAACACAATTACTTGTATATGAATGCCATGTATGTTAATCTGTAGACTCCTTCTGGAAAAAGCTAAAATAAAAAGCAAAACGCAAAAATGTCCTGACACCCGTTAAAACAACCCAACAATTTCTCCCTTAAAACTGTGCTAAAGGCTTTTTCTTCAATTTGGTTGTCAGTAGACGACAATAAATTTATTAAAAATATCAAGAGAAAAATCAGGGCGGTGCCGAATATTTTATAGCCGCCATCTAAAAACATGTTTGTTTCCAGATTTCCAGAAAAGCCACAATGGGGATAAATACAAGGCTGTTGGTTAAGAATAATTTTATCTTCCGCCAACCGGGAACAAAAAGTCTATCTAACGATTTCAGAGGCTGTCGGTATGATGTAAAATTAGGTCGACACATTAACAAGAGTCTGAAACTTGAAGTCATAAAAAAGATGTTCGTACCCTAAATCAGCAAAAAAAATAATCGTTGGGACGTCTGGTTAACTGAGAACAAACTGCAGGGAAAATCGATGGAGCTGATTTAATTGCAAGAGATACGATATGTGGGAATTACTCCGGACATAATTTACTTAAAAGCTAGAGTTCAAGAAGCTTTAGTCCAATTTGCTGCGAAAGGATTTTAGACATGGTTTGAGAAAACGATTTGATGGCGACAGGTGTGGAGGAATTCTACTGAAAAACACTAAAACTCTCGTGTAAAACCGGCATTTATCAAAAACAAAGGGCGCATAGGACTTGGCTATAAAGTTTGAGAGCCAGACCGTAGAAACGTAGTGGGACTAGAATGATTGCGGCTAAATCCTTACAGTTGACGTACACAGTTGCAAAGATTGAAACTTGAGGGGACAAGGTATCCTCCTGATTTTTTAAAAAATTCTAATTAAAGTTCTATTTTTGCCTCTTTAATTCTGCATGTAACAAACTAAAACTTCAAATCAGTATACCACTTGTTTTTGTATGGCTACAAATTATTTAAAATTTTCTTTTTGTCTTGTGACATACATACACTGAACTCCCTCAAAAAAAAAAAAAAAATCTCATCACTATCTTCTTTGTCACCATGACTACTTCTTTTATCCTTTTAAATCTTATGTAATACCCTTATTATGTTCTAAAAATTGTCTTTAGCCATGTCTAACTTTATATTTGTTTGTTGGTTTTGACACACTGTATCATCAACGTTTGCTTGTTTGTTGCAATTTACTCTGATGAAATGTCTCAACAGCAAATTATGCACTCAGACGAAAAAGTCAGTCGCAGAGCATCACATGTTCATTCACAAACACTCGTGAAACAAAATATCTTTCATTCATTCATTCATTTAAACAGCCAGTCAGTCAGTCATTCATTAATTTCTCTAGTGTAACTCAAAACGTCTAAGAGAGTATGTGTAAAATATTGCATTTGTTGCCATCTAAACCAACCAGCCAACCATTCATTCATTTATCCATTCATTTATTTATCCTGCCTTCTATCATCCTTTTGGCTTCAACTATTTATTGCATATGTGTTTGTGTATGCGAGTGCATTTGCCTCTTCCTTCATGCACATGAACTCATCTTTTGAACGTCTGAACATTTGTTAAGAATGTTCAGGATATCTTTTGTTTTTGTCGTTGTGTTTGTTGTTATTTTCTGCATATTTGCTCCTTGTTTTAGATTTTTTTTAACTGCTCCTTCTGTATTTTACTTTGCCTGCCTACAGATAAGACAGTGACTGGTTGGTTGTGGCAATAACATTGCATGTATGGCTTCGTTTTATTTTTTGTGGTTAACATGGCATTAAACTTAACCGTTGCATATCTATCAAACTGTGGTTGAAATAATTCCAAAAGCATGTTGTTAAAGAATCTCAAGTGAAAGTCCACGACGTAAAATTATATTAATTTAAAACTTATTAAAAGATTATTATTTTTCGAATTATTATTTAACAGAGTGATGCTGGATAAAAAGCTGTGGACATCGATGAAAATATCGTAATCAGGCCTTTAATTTTTGCCATGCGGAATGAAAATGTTTGATTTTATTCAAACATTGTTTGACAGATTGATATTTATAGCAACATTATGACAATTCAGAATGTTTTCATTGTGAATAAAATAGATTTGAGTAAAACTACGTTTTCAGTAAAAAAAACTTTTGGAATAACGTGCCTTTAAAAAGTACCTTTCAAGAAAAAGTGCCTTTTAGGACAAAGTTAATTTTAAGAGAAGTATTTTTTTGGAAAAAAGGATTTTTCAGAAAAAGTACATTTTAAGAAAAGGAACCTTTAAAAAAGTAAATTTTCAGAAGAGGTACCTTTTAAGAAAAAGTGCCTTCTAGGACAAAGCAAATTTTAAGAAAAGGTACCTTTAAAAAAATACATTTTAAGAAAAAGTGCCTTTTAAGAAAAGGTACCTTTTAAGAAAATTACATTTTAAGAAAAAATATCTTGTAAGAAAAAGTACCTTTTAAGAAAAAGTACCTTTCAAGAAAAAGTTCCTTTTAAGAAAAAGCAACTTATAAGAAAAAGTAAATTTTAAGAAAAGTTACTTTTTAAAAAAAAGTTCATTTTAAGAAAAATATATCTTTTAAGAAAATGTGCGTTCTGGGTGTGCTCAAGATGTTTTTCGATTTTTTTGCATGCAATTACATACTTTATCACTCCGCAATTCGTCCTTACCATACCGTAATTTCTTAGCTACATTTTTCCGGTTGAAAAATTCCCGTAATTCCGCTACGGAATTCTGCAATTCTATTTCTCACATGACCACTGGCTAGGAATAGTGGGGTGCTGTTCTGTTGTGCTGAGTACGTTGAAACAAAAGTTATGGTAATTTTTCCCTTGCTTTTTTTTGAATATTGATCGTGTTATTGTCAGTTATAAATTTAAATTTTGTAATCACTTTAACGGAAATACAATTTAGTTAATACTAACAATTTGATGCTTGAAGAACTAATTAAAGTTGTAATTGAGTTAACAATTTCTTAATTAATACTTGTTTTGACTTTATTCTGATCTTGAACCTAAAAGTTTGATTCTCAAGTCATTTACTTTGATATAAAAGTCATCATTTTTTTTTTGTTTTTAATTAAAACTTTCATCAAATCAAAGAAACATGTAATTTATATAATCACAATCTTGATTGAAATTTTTTTCATGTTTTCTAATTTCCGTATTTAGTTTTTTTCTGCTAATTATTATACTGAGTGAAAATGTATTTTTTTAGGCACAATCAGCAAAATTTGCAACTTTTATGGGCATCATAAAATACTCTGATGAAACAGTAGTTGCAAACTTAACAACCACTGAGAGTAATAATTTTTTTGTTTGCCTTTTAAGTATTGTTAGTTGTAGTTTTAAGTTTTTTTCTATTTGGTATTTTGTTTTAGCACAGAAACTTTAATTTCTAAATTAATGATCATCATAATGGAAACTATCTCTATCATCAGGAAACATCATTATGACTATTCTCACAATATGGCAATAAAACAAGACATCAAAACTTGTATCATTTTACAAAGCAGTTAAGATACAAAAAAAAAATAAACACAAAGAAAATGAATACAATAACAGAATAAATGGCCCCAACCAAAATGAATGTTTGTAATATAAAACTAACAATTAAATTCATTAATGGCCAGTAACCGAAAAAGAAAGAAAGAAAGAAAATAAAAGAAATCAGCAACAAAAACTGGGCATTTTAGTAAAGGTGTAGTAAAATAATGTGGGGTGAAAATATTTGTCCGTCAGACTGTCTATCTGTCTGACACTCGCTCTCGCACTCTCCCTGCCACTCACTGTCTTCCTTGCTGCAGTAATTTGTTTTTGGAGTTTGTATCTAGACCATTTACTTACAGCAAAATTCAGGCTCTTACAACATAAAGAAAGAATAATGAGGCCTTTTTGAACCCCTTAAAAATGCTGTATTAAGGAAGTCAAAGGGAATGAAAGGTCTATTTACCATGTGTAAGTTTGTTTAATTAGCAACAACAACAACGAAAACATAAGAAGGGAAAACTTTATTCCGGTTTAATGATGTTTTTGTTTGTTTTGTTTTTTTTTTCGTTTGGCCAAAAATTGTTTTCAACAACTAATTTACATTTGTAATTTTTCTTTATAATTATGAAATTAAGTCTGTCCTTGTTTGCAGCGGAATGTAATTTGAAACCTTCTATTAAAATTTAGTTTGTTTGTTTTTTTTCTTTTGTAGTTTTTTTTTATTTAGTTTGTATATTTTTTTTAATTCTGTGAAATTTTTGCAAGTTTAATCAACTCATTGTGTGCTGCTGGTTGCTGCTGTCTAACTTAATGTGTCTTTTTTCAGCCTGACAATTGTCATTCTACATTTTTCATTTTTTTAGTGGACACTAATTTATTATGGAGGCAAATTGTACGAATCTAGAATTTTTTTAAAATTAATGTAGAGCTTTAAATTAAGTTTCATATGAACGAATAAAAATATTTAAAAGGGAATTTTCGAATATAAAATATCGCATGCAATAAAAACTTTCTACACTCCAAATCATTTCTAATAGGAAAAGCAATTCACAATAACATTAAAATTTCAATGAATCGTATTAAATTGAAGTGATGCTAATCTTATTATAAATTACAACTAAATCCAACTTTGCAATTATTGATATTTACCTTCAAAAACTGTTATTCCGTATTGTGATCTATAACCGAATTAGTTGTGAATCATAATACAAAAACCAAAGGCTTATTGGTTTATGAATCACAATAAGTGTAGAAAAATTTATCGTGCATAAATGGACATATAAGAGATTCAAGTCATAACCGCAAAAGTAGCATAAGCGACAAAAAACAATTTTAGCTTAAACAAGTCGCTGTCACGCTAAATTCACAAACAAATCATCTCTGCATCCCGAAACTTAAATTGATTTTGTTGAATAAATTCCTAAAGCTTTTGTGCGTGACCATGACTTGTAAAGTTTGCATCATATTGCCAATTATTTCGTGTATTTAAAAAAAAATTAAATTGAAAACTATATCTCTTAAGATATTTTCGAGGGTCGATATGTTAAACAAACAAATTATGAGTTTTTTTTCAATAGCACGGGCTACGCAGAACGGTAGTGCGCCAGGCAAGTTCGGCCGCACAGTGTGTATATTTACACGAAACCATTCGAGCTGTTTTTACCCCCTCATAACTTTGCTCCTCTTGATCATAATAAAATGAAACTTGAAACATAAGGTCTCCTTACAGAGGTGACCTCACAGGTTAAATTTGAAAGTTCTACCGTAAAAGCTTCCCGAGATATTAAGGTGTGAAAAGTCCATATTTTAGTACGTTATCACTCACTCACTCACTCACTGACTCACTCATCAATATTATTGGGCACTTCCAGTAAAGCTAGAGAGCTGAAATTTCGTATACAGGTAGGCCCAGATAACCAATACATATAAATCATTATACAAAAACAACTTAGAAAAAATTTTTTTGCCTTTCTAATATGGGAAAGAATTCTTGGAAAAATATTGCCAAGCTTACAGGTTGCCTAGAAATGAAATTGAATTTTACCGATCAAGAACTTGGTCCTTATTTTGAGCTCAGTACTTTTTACAGCCGAAATATTTTGGTTAGGAACTTGACCTTATTTTCACATTTATGTTTTTGTTCGAATTTTTTTTACATTAATACACTCGTCTTGAACAGATGTTTACAGTTTCATCTGTTTATCATGTGCATTTTGTTGGTGAGCGACATAAAAGTTAGAAGTGTTTTGCGAGTTTCTGCTATCGAAAAAGTTAATCATATAAAATATCCATTAAATGTTGTGTAAAAATGGAATTCCGTACTTAACAACATTTGAAATGTTGACAGTGGCATACAGTGATACAAACAAATGATTCTTAGTCAGAGAAAGTTGTACAAGATTTTTACAGAAGGTGAAAAAAATGTGAATGACGACGCTCGCCTTGACGCCTCAGAACATCAACAACCGATGAAAATGTTGGGGCAAGTAAAGAAAATTGTTGTGGAGAATTTTTTTTTTACCAAAAATAACTCTGTAAAAAAGCCTCAACCCCGGTTTTCATCAGATTTAACTTCTGTGACTTTATCCTGTTTCTTTGACAGAAGAGACCCATAAAAAGACGGAGTTTTGCTATGATTGAAGGGATAAAAACCGAGTAGCTGAAAAAGCTTCACGAAATACCAAAAAAAAAAAAACCGTGGAAAAAGTGTATTATACCTGAGGTTAACCACTTTAAAGGGACCATAATAGAAAGTGAATTAATCAATATTTTCTGATAAAAATTAATACGTCATAATTTTTTTGACAGGCCTTATAATAAATTTAATCCTGTAAGAAACTTAATATAATAATTTTATAACTTACAATTTAATTTATTATGCCCTTCACGAAATTTGGTATGGTTCTTTACCATGTCCGTCTGTCCGTCCGTCTGTCTATACTTGAAATAAGTTTTTCGATTCCACCAGAAGAGTTAGAGATTTGAAATTCAGGCTGCAGTGTAGGGATTTTCTTAAGTCGATTCGTATTGAAAATCAGCTCAAATATAATATTGGTTCCGGTGCTTGATTATATATGAACATACGTATATACTTATTTAAATATATACGAAATTTTTAGGATTAATTATTTCCGCAATATTTATTTAACTTTCAGTAGATTTAAGGAAAAAAATAAAGAAAATCAAACTTGAATTTGCATACAAAAATATTGAAAATTTTTTCCTTCACACTTTTCCGTTTTAATTTTAAGGCAAAATATTTTAAAACCATAAAAGAAAAAAAATCTCCACCCTTGATAATTTAAATGACTAAAAAATTTTTTGTGCCAAATATTCTTACTTTCGTGAACATTTGCTGTCCTTCTGGTGATGATTGTTTTTTTTTTTCATCTGACAAATTCATTTCATGGTCGGTCGGTCGGTGGTTTCTTTTGTCTTTTTAAAGTTGATGAAGATATACTCGTTGTATTTTTCTTGAGACAGTATATGTCATGCTACATATGGTATAATTAATGGGATCAGAAACAGCGAAATATGAACGATTTAAAAAGAAAATTCTTATTAAAATTTTACTAAAATGCAGGATTTACGAAATCCTACAAAGCGGTAAAAAAAACTCTCAAATGAAGAGAACGTGTTTGGTCACGAAGCATCATAATGTCAGTTCAACCTCCCGCGCAGTCAAATATTTTCTTTGTCTGTTCAATTATTACAAGTTTCTGGAGATTTCTTTAAAAAAAAAAAAATTTAATTATAGGAAATTAAGCCTTAATAATAAAACCTTTTTGACATAAAATTTTTAATATTATGATGTTTTCTTTTCTACAAAAAAATGGTACATTTCCATGTAAAAAGTGTACTTTGTTGTTCGTTTCTTATAAATGTTTTGCTCTGTAAATGGGTGTTGCGTTCTACTTTTTCAATTGTTTTTTGTTCTAGTGAAACAAGAAGTTGCATTATTACAAGGTGGGCCAGACATTTTATGCATGTACCTTTTACCACGGTGTGCAGAAAAGAAAACACCATTAATATCATGCAAAATGCTTTCTCTCTCTCTTATTATGTTTGGAAATAAAGTTAAAGACTAAAATAAAACTTATTTTTTTTGGGGTAAGTAGACAAGAATTCTAACAAAATGTTTTATAGTTCGGGAAAATAAATATACGAGTATAACTTACGATTTTATTGCCAGAAATAAAAATAGTTTAGCACGTACCTAAAAGTAGAAATAAATATAGAGATAAATAAAATTTTGAATGCTGTGCAAATATTTTGGAAAAATTTAAAAAAAATACTTAACACTAAATGTCACAATTGTCTAAGTGTGTAACCGTAATGATAGAAATAAAACCAAATTAATTTATATAGAAGAATTATATATTTTTGAATATATCAAATCAGCGGATGTAGCGGATGCATGTAGGGTATACACCAAATATTTTAAAGTTATTTATAGGATGATCAGTCTATGTGTTATTTCCAATATATTCATATGAGATGCATAAAGTATATATATATATATATATATATATATATATACATATACATATATATTATGGATCCTTATTATGGATCGAAGACAAATAAGCCATGTCCGTCTGTCTACACTTGAAATCGGTTTTCCCATGCCACCAGACGAGTTCGAGACTTGAGTTTCAGGCTAATGTGTAGGGATTTGTCTTAAGACGGTTCGTATTAAAAATCACAACAAATAAAAAATCGGATCCGCTACTTGAATAAATTTATTCATCCCGAAAATAAAGTTATTAATATATAAGAGAGCCACAGTATTGAATCATCGGGATTAGAAATTAACACATTGTAGCAGTGCTGCTGAAGCTTCTTAGTGTCTTGTGTATGTGTCCTGAATAACAAAATGTGCAATTTTTCCTTCAAACCCCCATTTATGTTTAGGGATGAAACGAGCCAGGATTGGAAATTTAAATTTTTTTTTTTTAAATATAAAATGAAAAATGGAATAAATTATAAAATAGTATAATTGTATTAGAGTTAGTTGTTTCTTTTTTTTTTTTTTTTTTTGCCAAAATTTGGTGACTAATTATTTTTTACGCGTCCATATAACATATAGAAAGAAATAAACTTGATGAAGTGTGCATAAAATTCACTTTTAGTTGTTTAAAACAAATATGTAATGTAAAATAAATAGAATGATTGTGACAACTTTACCACCATTTTTTTATAATTAAGAACCACATTCGAAATACTTTCAAAACGCCATTCTAAATTCAGCTGTTATCTAAATAATACAGTGAAGCTTCGATACACAAAAACTTTGATTTAAGAAAAACCATCAACATAAAAAAACGTTTTTTGAGTCCCCAGAAAAAGTCTCAGTATTGCAAAAGTTGTTCATACAAAAATACACTCAAGCTATAACGAAGTATTTATTTTAAAGCCTCTTTACAACAAAGTCAGAAAAATAAAAACCCGGTAAAGTCGCTAAAGCAACAAAATTCAATTATATTTTAGCTGTTGTTATATTGGATTTTTTTCGTTGTTCTTAATATTTCGTTATACCAACTTATTACTGTTGCTTTCGTTTAACGAAACAATAGCTAGAACATGGTATATATTTCGAAAAACCCTACAACTGCGTTATATCGACATTTCACTGTATTACCAGTGTAGTATAACCCTCAAGTCTTCAATTGACACCCTTAAAATATCTTTATGATGCACTTGCAAATTTTTTGACTAATTTTTAAATTTATTTCGTTTTTTCGAGAACTTTATTGGATTTGTTGTTGAAGCAAAAATTAACAACAACATTTTCGGCGAAATGCATCCATTGACAACAATACAAAACATAAATAAACAAAACCGAAATAAATTATATTCAAGAAAAACTATAAGGGGAGCCTGCCTGGTCTCTTCTGTTGTTCATTCCTTAAACGGAAGTTGTACAAATTTTTGTGTAAATGTGGCACTTTTGTTTTTGTGTTTTGTTTGTGCTTCGTATTATTGTTTGTTGGTTCTTTCAGTATTAAAAAAGTTTCGAAAAGAATTCCAAGTGCCACAATTCCCCGAGTGTCATGTTTGATTTATAAACTAATGAAATATATTTATAAGCCAGCAAAAGCTCTGTTTCAAGAAAATATTATTCCGAAAACAATAAAAAAATAAAATTAAAATAAACAAATGAAAAGGCAAAACGTATTATGATCATGGGAAAAATAATTAAATAATTTCTTTCGTTTTATTTTGCTTTGTTAACAATTCAATTTTTTAATGGAATAATAAAAATTCAATTAAAACTTTTAAAATTGAAAGAACGCTAAATTAATGCAGCCATGTTACTGGAAATTAAAAAAAAAAACGGAAAAGGTACAAAGGACTATTTTCATAAGTAAATGGGTAAAATTTAATTAACATTTTACAATAATAAAATTAAATTTTCGAACGAAAAATCCCCTAACTTTTTATGTGTTTCCTTGAAGCACATGAAGAATCTTAAATTTATCTAAAAGCAAAAAATCTTTCTAAATAGAACCCCATTAACAAATATTTTTCCTACTGAATTTTTGTTGTAACGAGGAGGGATATGCAACGTACTTTTGGAAAAGGTACAATGTCAAATGGTGTTTTTTTTTTCTAAATACAAAATGACATCTTATTGAAAAGTACATATATAAAATGTCTTGCCAGCCCTGTAATAATGCGGCTTGTTATTTCACTAGAACTAAACACAACTTATGAAAAAGTGGAACGCCTTGCCCTGTTTTCAACAGCTGACAGCTAAGTTTTATAGGGCACCATCAATACTGTCGGTTTTTACGGGGCAAAAAGTGCAATGCCTTTCACCATTAGTGAGGGCGATTTTTTAGAATCAAACACACTGCCCTTTTACAGAACAAAACATTTATAAGAAACGAACACCAAAGTACATTTTCTGCATGAAGATGTACCATTTTTTGTACAAAAAAAAAACATAAGAAAAAATATTTTTTTTATTGAAAATGTTCTTTTTAAAAATATAAAACGAAAGTTTTTCTACAACAAACCGAAATATCTCAAAACTGGTCTATTAAAAAGGTACTTTTATTAAATATAGTTTCTTAAAAAGGTACTTTTATAAAAAGAAAGTTTAATAAAAAGAAACATTTATTACAAAATTAGGTACTTCAAAAGGCACTTTTAATATAAGGAACTTTTAATATAAAAGTACTATTAACTCAAAAGTTTTTTTAGCAAAAAGAAACTTTTCTCTAAAAGTTTTTTAAAAAAGGTACTTTTAATGAAAGAGACATTTTTTTTATTAAAAACTTACTTTTAATAAAGAGGTTCTTACTTTTTTAGAATTAATGTACAAATTGACTTTAAAAAATTACTTTTCTTAAAAGGCTTTTGTTTCAAAATTGTTTAAAAAAAACGATTTTTTTAAAATTGATTTAGCAGTACTCTTTTTAAGATTTTTGTTATATATTTTTCAAATATTATTTTCAGAATTTATGGATTTTTTGACACCTCCGTGCTCTGTTTTATCACCAAATCGTTTAACATTTATAGATATGAATTCATGCTTATGGTTGCAAGCAACACTTTTCGCACCCTTTCTCCGTTCCCTTCTTATCATGATAAAGAAATGGGGGAAAAATATTAAAAGGACTAAAGTGGAATAAATGGAAGACGAAGAAATAAACAGCTGCGGAAATAGCTAATCGTTAACAAATGAAAGCTTTTCATGCCAAACAAATGAATCAACCAACCAGCCACTCAACCAATTTAAATAAAGTCTTTTGGGATCCAGCTCAACTCTCTCTCACTCTTCCTCTCTCTGGTTATCTGTCATTCCATTCATACATTTAGTTGTGTTTAAGCAATTGTTGTCACAAACATATCAACAACTTTATAAGATGTTGACGATGATGATGATAATCGAACAAGTAATTTACAGGAATCCATTTAGAAAAAAACATTTAACAACAGCAACAAAAAAAAACATTTTTTTTTCATTGCAAAGCGCCTTTAAACATCATCATCGACTGCATCATCAGTCTCATTGTCTGCATCATCAGCCAGCCACTTACTACAAATGCAACAATTATCATAATCACGTACAAGACATTTACGAATACTTGTTCTTTTTCCAAGTTGGTCTTCTTCTCCTCTCAAGTAATTACTGACTCCAACATTGTACGCAAAACATTTTATTTTATTTTCTAAAATCCTGGATTATTATATTCCTGATCCATTGGGAGGAAGGAGAACTTATTTAAGGTTTAAGTATATTAAGTGTGTCATATAATTTGTAGCATTTAAAAAACAATTCTGACCAAAAAAAAAAAAACACAATCAATATATTGTTTGAAGTGAGAAATTTCAGATTTTAATAAAAATTATGGGTCCAAACTGCTTGGAAACCAGTTAAAACACAAAAAGAATTAAAAAAAAACAGTCCATAATTGGAAATTTTATTTAATATTCAATATTTTAAGAAAGCAACTTGCCGCATATTTTTATGGGATCCAACTGCAAGCAACCCCTTTGAAATAAAATTGATAAACTCCTTAATTTTTTAAGTCGTTTAAAAAATAGCAAAAAATTTTATAAAAATTTTCAAGTAACTTATGAAATTTTATTCGAACTGAGTGATGTTTTATCACAGAAATTTTAAGGTGAGACTGTTGTTAAGCCTCGGAACATCATGATGTCAGTTCAACACTCCGCGCAGTCTAATTTTTCTTTGTCTGTTCAATTATTAGAGCTTCTAGATTTTTTTCTCCACTTAAAATGGTCATTTAATTTATAAAAAATTAAATTTACAGAAAAGGAACTTAAGCCTGACAAAAAAATAATCTTTAAATATAAAATAGGGAATAAATATGCCGCTGCAAGCCCAATTATTTTTTAACTAAATCATCAATTATTTTACATTTTATTCTTGCATGTTGCATATTTAAATTTAAAAATAAAAGTATGCGTGCAGTAAATTTGTTTACTAGAATATAATTTTTTTTCAAAAGAACAAAAAACTAAACTTAAGTTCTCCCCTCACCACAAAGACCCACTCACTGACTCACTCACCACTTTCACACTTTAACAACCAAGAAAATATAAAAATAAAAGTGCTAAATTAAGTAAAATATTTAATATTGCAAAGCACTTTTTTTTGTTGGTTGAACAAAAAACCAAGAAAAAAATTGTTTGTTTCATCATCATTTTCTCAACAACTACAGCAACGACGAGGACAGCCAGCAACAGTAAGTAGTACGCATTTACTTGTTGTTGCTGTTGCCATTTCTGCTGTTGTATGTAAGTATTATTATTGGTTAAAGAAAACTTAAGCGTGCCCATCAAAGTCTTCAAATGTCAATCAACAACAATGAAATAAAATGCAGGGAGAGAGAGAAATGCTTCAAAACAATATTAAACACGTTGCTGATCATTGAATAAATAGAAGCAACAACAATAACAACACCAACAACTGCAGTAACAAGTACAAAGAAACAAACCAAAATTGCTGCAATGTGTTTTATTATGTGAAGGTAAGTAAATAAGTGAAGGTACTTTAAGCAATTCAGAAATGCATTCAAAGCGAATGAACAATATCACAGCCATCAAACAACAAAAGCACAGAGCAATGAAAAACGCACTTAAAAAATACTACTACGCACAAGTGTAAGAAACAGGAGCGTAGGTGGCATAAGTACAATTGACATCAAAAGTATACTCGTATTGCAACAAATACCTTAAATGAGGTTGGAATGCAAATTTTCCAAAACTATTAAGAGGATACAATTTTATTGGTTGTTCTTGCATTCACTTCGAGTGCTGCAGTGGGCTGAAAGAAACACTTTTGTGTGTTTCTTTTTTGAGGCACAACCAGTCGAAGAGCATTCCGAGAACCGTAACAGAGGGCATTTTGACTAAAGACTCATAAAGATATCTTTTTTTTGACTTCATATAGAAGACTCCATAAAAAACCAACTTTACAAAAATTTATCGTCACATGAAACGTAAAACTACTCGCATTTAAGTGAAAAAACTTTTAAAATCGAGTTTTTAATTAATTATTGTAAATTATATCGAAGTACATATTACATAAAAAATTTTTGGCTTTCAATGTCGTGATTGGCGGCATTATATTAAAAAACAACAAATAAAGAGTAGCAACACTTTATTTATAACATTTTATAAGCTTGCTACCACTTCTTGTAAAATTAAAAAAAAAAATAGCTGCATGATTTTGCGTTATATGACGATGGATTTTGTAATTTTACAAAAGTAGGCTACGGTTGAAAAAGCTTCTTCTTGTATTGTAACAAGGTATCCTCTTTTAACAAAAGTACTTTTGAACAAAAGCGGTTTCTAAAAAAAGTACATAATTAAAAAACGCTCTAAGAACAAGTACAAACAAGTCTTAAATACATGAGCGCAAGTGCTTTAAGTACAACTAATGGAAAAATGCATTTCAAAAACTTCATTTTGCCAAAAAATACGTTTTGATAAAAAGTATCTTCTGATAAAAAATACTTTTTCACAAGAAGTAAATTATTACAAGAAGTACATTTTGATAAAAAAAAAACCTTTAAAAAAGAAGTTCATTTTGAAAAAAAGTACCATTTGACAGTAAGTACATTTTGGTAAAAAAAATACCTTTTACCAATGAGCACATTTTGATAATAAGTACCTTTTGGCAAAAAGTACATTTTTTTTGATGGAAGTATGCAATTGAAAAAGTTCATTTTGACAAAAAAATTCTTTTGATAAAAGTCCTTGGGATAAAAACTACCTTCTGCTTCAAAACAATACCTTTTAATAAATACCTTTTAAAACAGAGCACAGTTTGATATAAAGTACCTTTTGCCAAAAAGAACATTTCGATAAAAAGTACCTTTTGACAAAAAGTAAATTTTTTTGATGGAAGAATGCTTTTCAAAAAGTTCATTTTGACAACAAAATCCTTTTGATAAAAGTACTTTGGGATAAAAACTACCTTCTGCTTCAAAGCAATACCTTTTAATAAATACCTTTTAACAAAGAGCACAGTTTGATAAAACGTACCTTTTGACAAAAAGAACATTTCGATAAAAAGTACTTTTTGACAAAAAGTACATTTTGATAAAAAAAACCTTTGGAAAATAAGTTCATTATGATTAAAACTACCTTTCGATAAAATAAAAATTACTTGTGATGAGAAGAATCTTTTGATAAAAAGGACGTTTTGATAAAAAGTATTTTTTGAATAAACTATTTTTTGCTAAAAAGTATGTATAAGAAGCACTTTTTTATAAAAAAAATACCGGTTGATAAAAGGGTAACTTTTGATAAAAAAATTCACTATAAAAATTTCGTAGAACAGACAATTGCCAAATTACTTGTAAGAATAAATCCGTTATACTCTATTCGAATGAACATCACTTCCAATATCACGCTTTTTAAGTTAAACAAAAATAAAACGGCAAAATCTTATTAAACTCAACATGTCATCAAGTTGTTTTTCGTAACTTTTATTAAAATATCAGTTTCACAAACAGAACTTTTTTACAAGAAAAACTAATTTTCTATACGCATCTGTGGTTAGAAAACACATGCATTTTTCACGTGTATGTTGTTAAATTAAGTCTGGAAATGTTATACGTCGTTAATCATGTTCTTATTCATTTGTTCGTGTTTTTTTCTTTTTTGTTGCTTTTAAATATTGAAAAGGTAAAAGAAAAAGAAATTTAAGCGGCCATGCAGTCTGTTTTTAAAACCTTAACGATTGAACAAAAATACAACCAGAATGAAAAAATAAAACAGAAAAGCCAACAACAACACAAACGTTGCAACGAACAACATGTTGACATTAAATTCCTGCATAACTCTCGTGTTGTTTTTTATCATATGTGTTGTTTTTTGTTGTTGTAATTTTTCTATATCAAAAAAACATCGTCATCAGCAGCAGCAATAATATAAAGTAATAATGCAACTAAATTGTAAAATTAAAAATAAAAAAACAGCAAGAGGGAGAGGGTGCCTTAAATGCAACATT
Source organism: Lypha dubia (assembly GCA_947311025.1). Lineage (NCBI taxonomy): Eukaryota > Metazoa > Arthropoda > Insecta > Diptera > Tachinidae > Lypha > Lypha dubia. Next base: position 58,848,366 of record OX371263.1, read on the forward strand.
ATGTTGACATACAAGTTGTCATTCAACTGCAAACAACAACTAAAGAATGATGACTGATTTTGTCGTTTTTTTTCTCTCTTTCGCTCTCCTTAACTTCTTTCATTATTTTAAGTTTTCAGTTTCTTTGGAAGACAAGTGATGTTTAACAAATGATATAATCATCAAGAGATGAAGACAATGATAATGTTTCATAAATAAAAATAGTAACAACATGACAACAGCTTTCAATGAAATACATTTAACCTTTTTTAATAGAATATTTGACATTTAACAATGAAAGTTGTTGAATAAAGACTTAGAATGCTAATGCTGCAAAAGAATGCAACCAGCCATTGTTGCATTTATGCGTAGGAATATGAAAAGGAGGGTTGCGTACTTCTGTATCTAATTGGGGTTTTCTTTTTTAAGATGAGAAAAAAGTATAGAAAATAAAAATTAAGACACACAATAATTTAATAAAAGCGATAAGAATAATGTAGAATTTTAAATACAAATTTTAAATGTGTTAGATCTTGCAGATGGGGGAGAGAAGACCATATGGGAAAGTCAAAGTAGATAAGTTTATAAGTTTTTTTTTTCTAGCCATAAGAAAATGTTCAAGATGTCAAGATCTCATAGATTCAGTAAATTTTTTTCAAGCATCCTATTTTTTATATATATTTCCGTTTTTACTTTAACTTAAGACAATTTCATCTCCATTTAATTAAAACTCTGTCCTCATAATTGTGACATTAATTGCTATGACAAGTGTTACCAATAAAAACAAAACTGACATAATAAACATACTTTTGTTGTATAAGCGGTATTCAGTGTTTGGTGCAAAAGGTCTTGTGTTTTGATAAAATCCAGCAACAAAAAGCTACGATATTTTGTACTTACACTTTCGTAAGACCTTTTGCAGTAGATTTGATATTCAAATAGAATAGTTTAATGACTTTATTGTCATCCTTATTTCGTGTTAAAGCAAAACTGACATTTTGTCATATGTCGATATGACACACACTGAATATATTCTTTAGAACAAGAGAATTTTAAAATGTGAAGACGACGCTCCTGATGAAATACTAAAAATTCTATTATCAGCTTTTAAGACGCGCAAATAAAATTAGTTAAGCGGGCTCATCGACGTTGATAGGGTGGGTAAGGTGGTGGGGTGCTAAGCTACTCCCAGGAATATTATAGATCCTTTAAAAAGAGTTTACTCTAAGCACTTACTTTTATATTAAACTAGATATACCCGGTTCCCCCCTCGTTATAAAATAAAATTCCTATTGTGAAAATTTAATGACGATCGGTCCAGTAGTTAAGACTATATTACGATTCTTAATTTTTCTAAAAAGGGGCGTGGTCCCACCCACTTTTCTCCTGGTACGTATTCCAAATTATGCCAATACCATATGTACCAAATATCAAAAAATGCCCAAAATATGGCGATTTAAATTTTTGGGTTATATGGGCGGTGCCACGGCTCTTTGTCCAATTAAAACTTTATATAGCCTATGTCACCCGCCTGAATATTCTGAATATTCCCTAAAAATTTCATTAAAATCGGCCCAGCCGTTTTGGAGCCTATTCATTTCAAACCAACAAACAAAAAATCAAATATTTCCTCTTTATATTATTAGTATAGATAATTTATACGTTTTTTCAGCCAAATGTCAGAAAACGTGATCTTGCAATATTGTCAGAAAAATGTTCGGAAAATTTATGACAATCGTCTGAACTTACAATTTTTGTCTTGCAACGTTGCCAGAAAAAGCATTGTCAGTTTATTTTAAGACAATAATATTGTCAGACATCTGACAATCGTGTAAACACTCTACTTTGCCACTGTCAGATAATTGTCAGACATTGTAAGCTCTTTTATATTGGCAGATGTGTTTAAATTAATGCAATTTAACAATGGCACCATTGTTAGATAATTTTTCTATTGGTAATGGTGTCCATAAATACGTTTAGTTTTAACAGTTCAAACAAAGTTTAACAACGTATCTGGCAATTTTTGCCACACAACAATCTGACAATTTTTGTTTGCAGATAAATCTATTGTCTGACAATGAAATTGTAATGTCTTCTTACAATCGTCTGAACTGACAATCTACCTTTTTGGTAACAATTTTTAATTTTCAGTACGTTGTCAGCATATTGCCATATCTTACAATATTGTAAGATCTGCCAATCGTCTATGTAGATAAGATAAGATATTGACTTTTCTGACATGTCATAATGGCAGGTGGCACCATGTCTATGAACATTATGGCACCACAAAATGTGTCATAACGTCGATGGGCCCTATGACACTTTTTAAGTTTAATACCATGAAGGAGAAAATCTTTGAGCCTCCGTATGAGCGGAATCGTTAAAAATTAACTTGTAAAAAAATGTGTCATAATGTAATGTCCATGGACATAATGTTATGTTATGTTACGTTGCCTTGACTTCTTGTAATTGGAAGCCTGTTAGGAGAAGAAATTTAAATAAAATCAACAGATTTTTCTTTTCAACTCTTTTCAACGTAGACGGCAGTCAGACAATTTTAAAAATACAGTATCTAAAAATTTTGTTCGAAATTTGTACTTTTATATTTTTAAACCAATTTTTGCAATTTGATTATTGGCTGTTATGCTGTTTTGAAAATGTGCTGCCGATATATTTGTTGATGGAAAACAATCTACAGGAAGATCATATATTTTAATGACTAATAAATTAAGTAAAATGTAATCGCTGGTCTAGTGAAACTAAACTGATATTTATATTTTTAACAGCAGTTAGTCACGGCCGCGGCCTTGTGTGTTATGCCTAATTTAAAGATTAATATTAAAGCAGCATGAGCTGTTTTGCAGTATGATACCGATCAAATGTATATGATTTGTTTTGTTGCTCTAAACTTCCAATTGAATGCATTTTAAAATGTTTTAAATTTTCCCTGATTAACAGATTTTATTCTTTGAACACATTTTAAGCCAAATCAACCTTCAAGACTTCAGATGAGTCGCAATGGCCCGTCAAGGAAAAATATTAAAACTAATTGAATTGTCATTTACTTGTTATGCTGTGATATTTTCTTTAAACCCTTATCGCTCAATTAAAGCAGTCAGAAATTTTACATCTGTACTAAATAATGAACAAAATAATTTACCGCTTTAAATTTTAAATTTAAATGGATTTTTATTTCTCCATAATATCGCTCTACTGATTTTTATTTGTTACTAAGTTTTTTTTTTGTTCTTCTAATTTTCATAAACACTAATGTACTAATTGTTTTAGGCATTTGTATCTTTAACCACAAATTAGCTTTTATTGCACACGAAAATAAAACTATCTGGTGGTTTTGACCAAATCGACATGTACAAATTGCCATGGCAACATTTTGAATTTGAATGAACAAAACGAGTTGCCACAATAAATATTGAAATTTTCATGCATATATTTTGCATAGAAAATATATGTACATATGTATGCATGCCTCTATGTATGCGTGTGTGTATGTATGTGTGTATCTAACAAGCATTAAGAAATTAGTTTAGTTTAGTTAAATTCATAACACGTTTTATGTTTTATTGGTTCAAAGTTGTTGTTAAAGTTAAGGCAACGTACACGTACTCTCGTACATTAGACACAATGGAAAGAAACTAAAAAAAAAAACAAAAAAAAATTACATTCGCATTCAAAAATGGGAGACCACCCACCCACTATTGTTTATTGTTAGATGCGAGTATAAATGTATGTGTGTATGTGTGTATGTGTGTTTATACGTTTGTATGAATTTACATAAACGAGTATTTTCTTTTTCCTTTTGTCAGATGGAGAACCTAAAATATTAAAAATCTTTTTTCTTGTGGTTTTTTGCTAAACAATGACTACAAATGGTGTAGCTCCTGATACCCAGTGCCACTGCTGCTGCTGCTGCAATTTCAGCTGACGCTGATAATGATGATGATTCAACTCCTTGCCGCATTTGTCTATTAGGAACGGCTTAATGTTTTCTTTCTGACTGTCTGTTTGGCCATCCCTAACATTCATCTTTGTGTGCATGATTTGTCTAATTGTCTGTCCCTCCGTCTGCAGGGTGTGTATTTGTATGTGTGTTTTATTAATGTCGTTTAAAACAAACAAACAATTGTATGTATGTTTTGTTTTTCTATCTTTTTTTTTTTTTTGTTTTATTTGCTTTTTGAACCTTTTGTGACTTCTCATGTTTTAACAATTTAAAAGTTACATATTCCTTCCTAGACAACATGTGACAGTAAACACATTGTTTTCTAACATTTTAATATGATGTTTTAATTTTTTTTTTCTGTCTTTACTTTGCCTGGTAGCTTTTGTTGTTTTCTATTGTTGGTCTTAAAGGATTAAATTTATTTATATTGAAACATGTGAACAGTTAAAGGGGTTTTTATATGAAGGATTTGTAATAATTGTAATAAAAGCGAAAAAATAATGATTAAATTAAATAAAACTATAAGAAAGAGCTAAACTCTATAAAATCAGAGAAATATTGTAAAATTTATTTATATGATAATGATTTGGTAAAATCAACTATACTATAGTTATAGTAAGCAAAGCGTGGTTAAAGCAAACAAACTATTATTATTTTTAAGCATTCTATGCAAAACTTTAGCCCAACAATATATTGATTACATTTGACGATTTAACGACTTTGTTGGCTGAAAAAATATGGTAGTGACGTAGAAAAATCAACTATACTATTGTTATAGTAAATATAGCTTGGATGTAGTAAACAAACAACTGTTGTTTTTAACCTACTGTTTACAGTTAACTATTTAAGACCTCTGTTGGCTGATAAAATTAGGTAGTGACGTATTAAAATCAACTTTACTATAATTATAGTAAACAAATTGTGGTTACACAAAACAAACTATGTATTGTTGTCTTTTAAACATTGTATACAAAGCTTTAGCAAAGCAATCTCTTGTATTGTTTACAGTTGATAATACAAGTTAACGATTTAACCAAAAGGTAGAATTATAACAAATTGACTCAAAATTTTTTTAGAAAAATTAACGGAAATACTCTAGATTACTTTAATTAGAAGCACAAAAAAATATTGTAGTAAATTAGTAAAAGCAACTATAACATAGTTGAAGAGAAAACAGTATGGTTACATTAAATTTGTTATTTTGTTTCTTAACATTCTAGACATACATACATACTGTTACCTTAATATAAAAAGAACTCAACTCATTATTTTTTTTCAAATCGCGCATTAAGCATACTTCGATAACTATTCCTCTATGTTATCGATATAAACAAAACAAAACCGATAAAAAAAAATTTATGACCTTTTTATACTCGTATTAAGGCTATCAAGGGGTGCTGATTGCAGCTGTTTGTCAGCAAGTGGCTGTCAATTTTAAGAAATTTTTGATTTTTTTTTATAACATTTAATACGAGAATTTCAGTTTTTTTTTAAATATAAATATTGTGCAAGTCCTCTAGAAAAAAACCCATATAAACTTTCTGTAAATCTATAAAGATTCTACGGTCATTCATATTTATGGAGTTGTTAGAAAACAATCATACATATTTTATTTGAATTAATCTCGCTTTTGTGGTTTTTAAAGAAAATCGTTTGTTTGATAAATGCCCCTACATTTCTCTAAAAAAGATAAAAACTTTTGTTCAATAAAAAAAACCAAGTTCTTCAAGGAATTGTCAATGTTCTTATAAATATTTGGAATTTGATATTAAGAAATATGTAAAATACATCAAATAAATGCTTTTGCAATAGAAAAAGTTGAATCCCTATTTAGCGTCTTCAGAAGTCGTTTCGACTACCAAATCATAAGGAAGGAAACATTAAGTTTTAACTTGTTTCCTTAATGCATTCATCACGTGTTTGGAAAATGCAAGCAAAAGCTTGTTGTTTGTCGTACGTGATTTTGTTCTTTTGTTCATCTAAAATATTTTTTTCTGTTCTTCTTTTGGTAATGTTTCCTTAAAATTGCATTTCAATTTTTTTTTTGCTTTCTTTCTTCAAATAAAACAAAGTAATAAAACTTTCATTTGGTCATGAATTGCCAGAGTACGATACGAGTACGAGAATGTTTGTGAACGTGTGTTCGTATTTTACAGGAACTTGTGATGATAACGCCTTATTGTGAAAAGATCAAAATCGTTTGTAAAATAATATATGTAAATCTCTATTAAATTTTCAAACAAAAAACAAAACACACAGAAGCATACACTAGTAGTCCTTAGTTAAGTGAGGATTAAAATAAGTTTGGCTAAACTTTTAAAATAACTACAACATGTATGCAGAGAAATTTTATGGAAAACTAGTCGTTTTGTGCAAAGACTTAGTGACTTTTAGTTTGACTTTAAGAAATTTTAGAAAAGCACACAAATATTCACTTTTTTGAAAAGAAGTGGCTCATTGATTTCTGTGAAATCCGATTGCTTATAAATAAAAAAACTTTTTTTCAGAAATATTAATTTTAGTGAAAGAGTTTACTTGAACGCAAAAAAATACTTGTTGCGACAAAAGTGACATGTGTTGTGAAAAGGTATTATTCGAAAGCTGTGAGTTTTTGCGCAGTAACATGTGACATTTTGTGTATTAAAAAATGATTTTCTAAAAGAAGTTTTGCTTGATTTATAAAAATATTCTACAAGTCATATTTTCTAAGAAAGTGCAAAGTTTTAACACTCCCATTATCGCAAATAAATAGAAAAAGAAAGATTGAGTCAACTGCTTGAAGAGACAATACAATTTGGTCCTGAACAAATAAATTCAAAAAGACTGCCATGTCTCGGTTAGAATCACAATTAACTTTAATTCATAAAAAAAAAACGTTGTGCACACAAGTTTTCAAAAGTTAATTTTATGCGTCACATTCGATATTCTTGACTCTCTCACCACTGCTTTGTGGTTTAGATATCAAATTTTTTAAATCCAGTTTTCATGATTTATTACATCCCACATTCCGCTTGTGAAAATTTATTTTTATTAATAACAAAAGAATTACAATACAATATGGCCTTTTCTTTATAGATATTTGTAATATTTATCTTTGCATTTATTAGCTTACTGTCATTTTTAAGGTTTCACCAATTCTTAACGATCATTTTTAAATTTTTATTGGATTCTTTGGCCAGATAAATAAATAAACGGCCAACAAACACTCAGTTACAGCAGCAACATACATATCGTTGACTTAATATAGAAAGGCCTTAACCCATTGATTGTTATACCCTTCACCAAAAATGCTAAGGGTATTTATAGGTTTGTCATTACGTGTGTAGTTTCCACATAGTATATATGTATATTCTGAATCCTAATAGATAGGGAAGTTGAATGAGCCATGCTCAACTGTCCGTCTGTTTGTAAGTGAAATCGATTTTCCGAAGACACTAGAAGAGCTAGAGACTTTTTTCTTGGACTAAAATGTCAGGATTTTTCTTAAGATTCATCGTATTGAAAATCAGCAAAAATAAAATATCGGTTGTGAAATTTGATTATATATTAAAATAAATGAAGATATATATATATATATAACCCTTTCAGAAATAAAATTATAAATACATGAGGTGCCGCAGTGTTGAATATGGAATCTTTCGATTATATTTCAACGCGCGAACAATCGTGCTACTGAGGCTTTTTAGTGTTGTATGTTAACTTCACAATAACTTTACGTATTTTTTCGTACAAACCCCTTTTTGTTCAGTGATGGATGGAAAATAATTTAAATAGTCTGTAGTTTTTGTACATATGTATGTATATAGCACTGAAGAAAATATGAAAGTATGTTCAAGTATGCATTTTAAACTTACTTTTTATATTGTTTGAAATGTTATATTTATAAGAGAAAGGAAAGCCTATATTATATTCAGTGAATGACATATTTATGCATTGGTGAAGGGTATATAAGATTCGGCACAGCTGAATACAGCCCTCTTACTTGTTTTTTATCGTATTTCGATAGGCAGCCTTCTAAGTTATGGATTAAAGCAAAAAAAAAAAAAAACATGCGATTTGGAAAAATGGAGATAAAGCTGTTCCCTATTAAGGCAACGATATGTTTATATATATTTATTATAATGGAAATTCTTATTTTCGCCAACAAGAGTCGACAGCAATAAACTTGTTTCAAAAACAAAGTAAAAGGATCTTTTGATAAAAACCACAATATTTCAATCTTAAAAAGATATCAAAATTCACGCGGTTTATAGATTAATTTCAACACATGCAATCGCATTTGTTTCCACAAAAGATAAAGCAAAAGATGTTCGTTCTCCTTTTTTGTTTTTTTGTGAAATGAAATTAAGAAAAGGAATAAAATCAAATGCAGATCTTTAAAAAAGAGTTGAGAAATAAATTTTATGATGACTATGAAATGTTGGAAGCTAAAGATGCACAAAAACAAAGAAGCTTTCACCTAAAAAAAATAAAATAATAATTCGAAACGATTGAGACAGAAAGACGGACAGGCGGACATGTACTCGCACGTACATTTGCTTTACTTCAAACCGAGTTTTGTCACTTTTTGTTGTTGCGCTCCTTGTTGGAGTGTGTTTGTGTGTGTGTGTGCTTACTTTGTTTAAGAATCCTGTCAAATGCTTTTGTGAGCTCTTCTTCCACACCAATTGCTTACATTTCCTGTATTAATTTTCATATTCGTACTTGCACACACTTTTAACAAAGAAAATATTTTTCATTTATAAAATAAATTATTTCATACATTAAAACCGTTTGTTTCCTTTGTGTGTGTGTGTGTGTTTTTGAAAGTCTCTTTTGTGGCATATTTAAAGCTTGAAAACCGAAATTCTTCAAAAAAAAAAAAACATAAAATTATAATTAAAAGAGTTTTCAAAGTGTATGGCCTCAACATTTTGGAATAAATATCTTGAATTGAATTTGTTTGCAAGGTTGGCAAATACACTTATATATGTACACAAATACATACATACATACCAGATATCAGCAATGAATCGTTTTTGCGCTACTAAGAGTCAGGAATGCCATCGTCGAAATTTAAGTACTCTGATCAAATAATTTAGTTAAGGCGAGTAAAAATCAACAAAGTCGTAGATGGTTTTAAGTATGAGCATTATGAGTACTTCAACCTCTTTTTTTTAGGTCTTTTTTTTTATACCCTTCACCAAAAATTGCATAAGTATTTATAGGTTTGACATTCCGTGGGCAATTCTCGTTTCTAGACACTTTTCAATAGGAAAAATACCATGGTGGAGAAAATCCTTATGCCCATTTTTCCTATTTTGGGGCAATTTTTCATTTCTAGTCATTGGGGTCATTTTTCGTTTTTCAGTTTGGGGCCATTTTTAATTTTTTAGTTTGGAGCAATTTTTCATAGAGCCATTTTTTATAGCTTTCATCAAAAATGTATAGGTTTTTCATTCCGTGGGCAATTTTCGTTTCTGTACCCTTTTCAATAGGAAAGTTTTAAGAGCCATGTCCATCTGTCCATCTATTAGTTAGTCTGTCTCTCCATCTGTCTGCACCTGAAAGCGGTTTCCTGAAGCCACCAGAATAGTTGGAGACTTGAGTCATGCAATAATGTGTCAGGATTTGTCTAAAGACGATCCATATAGGATATCAGAAAAAATAAAGTATGTATACGTCCGAGTATGCATAAATTTATTTCCGGAAATAAATTTATTTATATTTGATATGCCCCAGTATTGAATCTAAAACCATCGGGACGAGAATTCAATACACTGCAGCAATGGCTTGTTAAAGTGTTGCGTATATTTATTTCAGGAATGGAAAATGGAAAATTTTGTTTGTAATGTGAATTAAAAAAATGGGAAGAAATATTTAATACCATAATTGTATTGGAGTGTTAGAGATGATATATTTTTTTCGGTCAATTTAAATACCGACCGCCCTAACTTTGAATTTCATTGATTTTTATGAGTCCCCATAAAATGGGTAGCAAACAGAAGGGTTTTCTGAGATAACAACTGATGACAAAGCGTAATAACTTTAAATTCAAATTGGCAGCCAGTTTAAACAACGGGCGCAAAATATTTGCACAATTTTGAAAAAACACGGTTTAAAAATGAAAAGAATAAATCATATTTTTTTGGCACGAAATCTTTGCAATTTTTGTTTTCCAGCTTTTATGAAAAATAATCTGTATCTACTGTTTTCGCACAATCTGATGTAAATAAATATGATAATGATGGGGATCACGATCGGTTTATAACAGCTGATTGATATCTTTTAAAAAAGTGATTACAGTGAAAAAACAGTTTTAGATCAATTCAACGAACTCCCGCTCTTTGAATTAAATTGTTTGAAATTATACGTAGTTTCAGTAAAATATTCCTTGAAATGAACTCAACGTTGAAACCATTATTTGATTTTATTCGTTGAATTAAGCAATAAACTAGTTTTTTGAATTAACGTGTACATAATACGTTGAATTTAAGAAACTCGTTCATTTAATTAAACACAGTGAACAAATACTTTGATTCAAAGTACATGTTTCTTGATTTTAAGTAATATACGTTGATTTTGTTGTATGAATACGTTGGATCAAGGAATAAGTTCTTAAAAATCAATTTACGGTTTCAACGTATGGTTTCTTCACTTCAACGAACTGGTACGCTGAATTCAACAAGCCAATGATTGCCATATGTTGAATTCAAAGAACCTGTTCCTAGGGTGAAAAATAAGGAATAAATTCGTTGAATCAACGAATTTTTTCCTTGAATTTAATTCCTTTTTTTGTTGAGTGTAAACAATAATTTTACTATAAATCTGTTATCACACTTTATCAATATTTGGACTTTTTTTTAGAAACGTATTTTTATACGCAATTTTTTTATTCGTTAGTTTTTCTAATACCGTGTCCACTGTGCAAAAACAGCTTTCGGTGTACTTCAAGTATAAGAAATTTGAATCAAGTTACAACTCTAGTCACTTTTTCCGTACTCATGTCTTCTAATACATACATACGTATGTACATATGTATGTATGTATTTTTATATAAGTACATGTTCATTTACATATGTACGTATACAAAGTACAATTGTTAATATTGAAAAGAATTCATATTTCATTTGAACCATTAAGTACCGACTACAATTTTGCACAAAATTATTTTTATACCAAACTCGTAATTTTTTTAAAAAACATAGTTTATTTTTATAGAAAGTAGGTTTCTAGATAAAATTTTTCATTGTAAAATAGTAAATTTTTTTATTACAATTTTTAAAACAATTTTATTTTTTCAAAAATAACTTTTTTTTATTGTAAATAAGAAGGCCGCTGCAAAAAAACACTTTTTGAAAATAAAATCTATTTCAACAATTTTATTTTGACTAAAAAATAATTTTTTTAAGAACATTTTATAATTTAAAAAAAAATAGAATATTTGTTCTCTCAGACGATCTTTTAATATGTCTGTAAGGATATTCTCCATATACAAATAAACAAATAAATTTTATTTTGACTAAAACATCATTCTTTTTTAAGAAATTTTCTTAATTTAAAAAAAAATATTCTTACCTCTCAGACGATTAAATATTTAAAGTCTATAATAATTTTTTTTGTCTAATTTGCCATGAATGTGTATTTTTTTATGCAAAAGTTCTTATTTATTTGTGCCGTTTCATATTTAATGGTCTGCCATTCAGTCTATTGCATGTGTGTTCCAATGGCTGCAGTTTTGATGACGATTATTATTATAATTACAAGCACCAGAGCCGCCGCTCTCATCACCCAACGAGCCCCTCAGTCAACAAAAAAGAGAGAAATGCAAAAATATGGTGATGATGAAGGATGGTTGGATGGACCTTAGGTTAATAGCAGGGATGGAGACGTGAGTGAATTTTGTTTTCTGATCAATGAGTCACTATTATTTTAGCCAACAAGTTTAATTCAAGACAGGACTACATATACAAAAAAAAAAAAAACTGAAACACGATTTGAGTACCGAAAATTGTGGATTCATTTAATTTTGCGTACGATTAAAATTTTAAATACAATTAACTCAAAATATTTAATATACGAGGCAGCAACTTGCCCACAGAATTCCAATAATATGTTTGGCACAAAACTGCAATCAAGCCCAATTAAATAAATAAATGTTTTTGAAAATCGGACCATAATTGGACGACTCATGCGTTAATCAATATTTTATTTCGAAATGGGACACATTAATCCCCGATTTCTAAAAAAAATTTATAGGATCACAATGCCAGACAACCCGCTCAAACAAAATAAGAATTTTGAAAAGCGATCCATAAGAAGAAAAGTTATACGATAACCAATATTTCGGGAGAGGAAAACTTGCACTCCTCCCCCTCCCCCCCACAACATTTAAAAACAAGTTTATTGCATCAAATTCCAATACTGTCAAACAAACACAAAACAAATTTTTTGAATTGGTTTTCAAATGAGTTTTTCGGGACATCTACAAAAATACACATGAAGCTTCTCCTTTTTTTTTTTGAAGTCGATTAAAAATTAAAAAAAAGAAATTAATGTGTTTTTAATCTCGAAACCATTTTAGAAAAGAAATATTTATTCACACGCACGAATTCTAAGATTAGTTAATGCTGATATCCATGTCTGCTCATGCAGAAAAATATATTCGAAATTTATCACGCCCATCTCTAACCCCATAAGCTGTGAACAAGAATGCACATAAATTCGAGTACATATTTTGTAGATGGTGCTGACGGCAATGGTGGTAAAGTGTTGATATTATTGTAAATAATACACTTATGAATATGTAGACCTGATTATTTGGACTCACCGAAGAATTGAAGAACAAACAAAAATAAAACACATACACTTCATTTTTGCATTTATACATGCATCCAAACATACCTACAGACGCATGTATTTACTCACTTCTACTCGAAATATAAGCCAAAAAAAAAAAAAATTAACAAATAAACATAATAAAAATCATATCATTTCAAGTGTTAAAAATTAAAAGAAATAAAAAGCAAGGCGAAAAAAATCACACAAAAATCTGCATGAATTCTGTCTGTTCTTATGAAGTGTTAAGAGTAAAAAAGCAACAACAAAAAAACAAAAAAATCAAGGAAAAAACAAAAATATTGAACACAGAAAAAGAAACTCCGACAAAAAAAAATACACAATTGGTGTTATATTCAAATAACAATCTTTTCTTTGTACGAAATATGCAAAATTCATTTGATATTTTTATGTGAATTTAATGTACAAACACGAGTACGTATAAATTTCAATCTGTCGGTCTAAGACTAACATCTCCGACTCGTTTAACGGCTGAATGTATTTAAAATCCAACGCTAATTAACTTAAATGTGGGTAATACTGCAAATAAATATGTACATAGACCAGACCCAAAATGCTTTAGCTCCTGTAGTTGGTTTTTCCTGCCAAGAAACCGGCTCGATTCCTGTAAAAGGTCCTGAAAGTTTTCTGCACACAAGTAAATTCTCGCTTTTCTTAATAAATCTTGAATCAATGAAATATCGTTATAAGTAATACAAAAAAAAAAGGAAAATTACCGGCTTATTGCGACCCATTTTAATGAGTTGCCCGGTTTAATGAATCAAATCTATATTTAATTTCCTATTTAAGTGATCTAGTGTCCACTGTACATTGAAAGCTTTTTTAATATATTCACACATACATATGCTTAGAATAAATTTAGTTTGAAAATGAAAACACCGCGAATGGCACACTAATTATGAAACATAAACATCGATCATAGAGTACAGCTTATAAGAAATTTCGAGAAGCGCATAGTAGGCAGTAATGCAAACATTACATAAAGACGTGAATTATTTAATGCTACGTGAGGTGCTGAGTACTACATACTATATATCATTGGAAAGGTATTTAAGTCTCGTTTTTATATATGTACAAAAAAAATTGTCGGAATTGTGTCCCTATTTTTGTTATTGCAAATTGAACAAAGTAAATATTTCATTTAAAGCATTTTCCAATTGCTTTCCCTCATGTCCATGCATGGGTTAAATTAATCGATGTTCTTTAATAAAGTTATTCTAGAATTCGGGTCATCGCAGTAAAAAAGTTTGTTGCGCAGTAAAACTTCAAATATGTGATCTAAAAAATATATAAAAAAAACAGCCGTTAATCTAGTTCCAAGTGTTTCACTAGATTTTATTCATTAAAATTTTGCTAATGCACTCACAGCGTGTATTTCCTTGGCTTTTGCTAACAAAAAGAGGGTTCGGTTTTGTTTTGTGATTTTTTTCCGTTGGCATTTTTCGCATTTTTTTTTTTTTTATTTTTTCTTTTTAAGGTGTCAATTTCAACGCTTTTGGTTTCGGCTCAAATTTGATATACAAAATTCTATACGACATGTTTGTTGATGTATGAATGCTGTCAAATGATTTTGTATGTTATAGTTTCGTTTATTTATAAACAAAAAAAAAATTAGGTATTAAGACAGTTGGAGGATTTTTATTTAATCAGGTTTCATAGGCATTTGGAAAATGTGTGTAGATTGTAAAAAGTTATATTCATAAAAACTTTTAAAATATCAGAAATGAAATGAGTGTGAAGAATAAGATGCCAAATAGAATTTTTAATTGCAAATAATTTAAATGGGTGTACCTAAAAGAGGTTTGTGTCTGAACTAAACTACTACCGCTTTCAACCAATCAGCAACAAGACAGAAAAAATTTAATTTCATAATAATGAATGCACGGCCTAGTTGAACAACTTGTAAATTTAGATAAAACATTTTGAAAAGTATAAATGAGAAATTATTATTATAAGGCTCAAGTTCAGTTTGTATTGAATCAATAAAAATTAAAATTACTTAAGAGTTTTTTTATTTCTAAAACATTTATATGTATATACGATCTGACTAGCACAACGTATCAGTATACCTCTCATCAGCATTGGTTCGTCCATTTTCACAATTTATGTAAGGTGGATACCTACTAATTGGGAAAGAATATCAACTATTTAACCAAGTTTTCAATAAAAAAAGATTACGAGAATTATTATAATTCCTTTTTATTCCATTTTTACAACTTTAAAAATTTTATTACATCTAATTTTTGAAAATAGTCTAGAAAATTTGTTGTTGTTTTCGATACTAAAAGGAGTCAAAATATTCGATAAAAATCCTTTACTGATTCAGATAAAATTATTATCTTAATATTTTCTTTATAATCAAATCAATGAAAACATTTTATTAAGGTATTGAAATCTAAACAAATTTTTGTTGTCTTTTTAAGTATAAATTAAAAGTAAATAAAAGGTTTTTCAATAGGGATGATATGCTTTTGAAGTGACGTTTCGGCCATTTGTAATATTTTATGATCTGTCATTAGTTTTTCATTGTATTCAGTAGTCTTTACAATTTCATCATGAAGAGATATACGCAAGAACAACGTTTACAAATTATTCAGTTTTATTATCAAAATAATCGTTCTCCAATTGCAACTTTTCGTGGTCGTAATAATCTTCCAAGTGTGCTCGCTATTCGTCGAATTGTTGAACATTTTGAGCTGACATTTTCTTTACATAATTTTCAAGTGCCATTAAGAAAGAACCGCTCGAAGTAATGCAAATATTGTTGCCGTTTTAGGCAAGTGTTGCTGAAGACCGCAATTTGTCGATTCCAAGACGTTCTTAACATTTGGGACTGTCTCAAACCACAACCTCGGTGATTTTGAGAAAGGATTTGGGTTTGCATCCGTATAAAATTGTTCTCACTAAAGAACTGAAGCCATTGGACCACCACCGTAAACGTCGTGAATTTGCTGATTTTGCCTTGGAACAACTTGAATTGCGAGAAAAATTGTGATTTAACACCATTAGACTATTTCTTGTGGGGTTATTTGAAGTCATTCGTCTTTCGAAATAAACCAGACTCTCTTCAAGCTTTGCAAGTCAATATTGCACGTGCCATTCATGACATACGACTTTCATCGAATTCGTTCCTGCAGAAGAAGTCGTGAATTCCATTTGAATGACGTTTTATTTAGAACTTAATTGTATCGATTGTACTTCACATTAAAAAAAAAACTTGTGAATTTCCTTAAAAATAAGTGTGTTTTTTTAAAGAAATCATATCACTCTTATTGGAAAACCTTTTATTAAAATCTTGACTCACGATGTCGGCTAAAAGTTCGCACATAAGCTGTTTTCCATTTACGATTTCAGCATTATCGATCAGTCAACATCGTGGTTCAGGCCATAAATAACGATTTACTGAATCATTGAAATTATTTTTGTTTAATTAATAAGTTAAATTTAATTGTTAAAAAATATCGGGTTTGTTTTATTTCAATATACGGTATAATACAGAATCCGTATCTAGAGTTTGGTGTCGAATTAAAAAAAAAAAAACATGAAACACCATGAAATGTTTCGATATCGACCATTAAAATAGTTAGTCACGGAGTGTATAAAAACACTTAAAAGGCAAAACTTAACAGAAAATATTGTTTTTATTCGAATTTAAGAATTATCATTAA
Organism: Lypha dubia; assembly: GCA_947311025.1. Classification (NCBI taxonomy): domain Eukaryota; kingdom Metazoa; phylum Arthropoda; class Insecta; order Diptera; family Tachinidae; genus Lypha; species Lypha dubia. The sequence continues at coordinate 58,864,812 of OX371263.1, forward strand.
ATTCATTACCTTTAATTTAAAAGGAGAGGACTGTCTCAACCTTTTTCGACCATCTCTAAAGTAAATCAATGTGCAGTGTTTTTAAGAACTCTTCAAGCTACTTAAGAAAACAGTTCTTTCAAAAATTTGTTTAAACAACAGCTTTTTTTCTTTGCAACTTTATCATCATCAGAATAAATGATGTAATTTAAAATTTATGATGTAATCTTTATAAAATATATAAAAGAATTGCATTTTATTTAACTCTTTTGCGATATCACACCCTTCCAAAATTATTTACTGATCCTTTTAGTTTAATAAAAGTTAAAAAAAGGCGCAACTTTATTTACAAAAGAAAGAACTTAATATTTAAAGCATTAAAAACACTAAAGTATTTTGTACTTAAAGTATGTTTTACATAAAAACAAAATTCATATATTTTTAAAAAAAAAAAACAAAAAAAATCTGCACTTGCCAATAGCATCTCAACCAACGTACAAGTGTGTAAAATAAAATTAATAAAGAAAAAAATAATTTTAGGGAAAAATCTGCTAAAAACGAAAAATATGTTGAAAATGTTTACCAAACCATCATAAAAAAACTTTGTACACTTTAGTTCTTTTATTTTGTTTTCTTTTTTAGTTTTATTTTTCAATTTATTTTTCATTACAGTAAATAGTTGTAGTTAACTGTTTGTGTTTTCCTTTTTGTACTGATTCAATTGAAATTGTGGAAAAATTAACTAGGGCGTTTTGAAACCCTAAAACTAAAGAAGTAAAAAGATTTTTTTTTCATTCAGCGAAATTGCAGAAAATACGCTTTTATATTTGTTTGAATAATTTTTTAAAAAACAAGTTTTAAAACTTTTAGTAATACTGTAAAAACACTTGTAATGTTGTTATAATTTCCTTTGCAAAATTGCAATTAATTTAAGTGGTTTTATAATAAAATTTTATAAAAAAATATGTGTGTGAGGATAAATAAATCGAGTTAATAACGATTTTTTTTTTTAATTATCGCATGCGAGATTTTTTAATGATCATCTTCATTTTCCATCCGGTGATATCGAGAAAATATTTGCAGAAAAAGTCTCAAATTTAATATGATGTCCGTGCAATACACTTAAGAAAAAAATCTAGCATGCGATATTTTCTAATTAGGTATTTAAATCTATTTAACTTCATACACATTAAAGGCCTCATTAGTCTTGACTTTTAATTTCTGTTCTGTTCTGTGTCGTTCTGTTGTTGAATTTTTGTAGTTAGAAGTTCTGTAAAAACGTATCAGCTGTTTCTTTCAGAATATACATACTTATATTATCGGCGGCGGCGGTGTTCACAAATTTAAAACGGCGCTTCGTCTTAATTATCAGGTTGAATAATTCTAAAGAAAATAAGTTAAAAACGTTATTTATTAAAAAAAACTCTACTCACTATAAATTTTTCATGAATATAATTTTTTATATAAAAAATCGTTTTGTTTTTAATGTGCTTTAAGTCGATGGCGGCGGTGATAATAAAAATTTATCAGCGTTACGCGGCAATTTTGGACCGATCGGCTTGGTTCACTGAAATAAGTAGCTGTCCCTTGCTGTCGCTTAGAACTGTAAGTAAAATTCTGTTTTCAACAGAACGGTCCGTAACAGGACGGAATAACTAATTGAAAATACATGTTTTCCATAAACAAAAAACGAACAGCTGATACGGAACATAACAGAAAGTCAAAACTAATTCTACCTTAAACCAATTAAAAAATTTTTAACAATTTTTAAGACCTTCAAAAAGTAGAGGATATTCCCCAAATCTGTCAATTTGCCAATAAACTACAAATCAAAACTTGTTGGTTCGATTTAAAATGGCCCACTGGTGCTTTAAAAAGAGCATCTATTTAAATGTAGACCAAACAAATCAATTTGGAAAAGTTACAAAATATCTTAATTTAAGCAACAACTTTTGAAAAATCATTTAAGTGGCGAACACACAAATAATTTTTCTGGTCAGGTCTACTTCTGTTTTAATATTTTTTTTATAAAACCGCAATTTCTGTTGGATGAAGTTCGATTTCTTTTATAGAGATTTACGCGTATATTTATATATTAGTAAAGTGCATCGGAATACATAAGACAACCGATTCCGATTTTTTGTTAGTTAGATCGTTTTGCGTTTCAGGTAACGATATGTGAAATTACCAGGCGACAAATAAATGCCACAGATAAATTATGTATTTAAAAACACGAAGGTAAAAGCGGAATTTTTTTTTTAAACATTTTATTTTTCAGCGCTCTTAAGTTTAGCCCAATTGAACAGACCCCAATGAAAAGTAGTGCCAAAATATTGTACTAAAAACAGAAACACGAACTTTGAGAATATATTTCCTATTTTTTGAGCCATTTTAAATTTTTTATCTTTAAATTTGGGGCCATTTTTCCTAAACTTAGAGGCAATTTTTGTTTTTGGGACTAAATTTCCAAGGCACACACAAAACTTGCAAATATATACAAATACACATACATAAACGTGTGAATAGTTTGAATTAAGTTTAAAAACGTAATAGGCACGCACTAAATACGGAACATAATGTTCTATCACAAAGTATAACCTATAAGGAATTTTAGAAGCGCATATTAGGCACTACTGCAAATTTTTCACCGAAAATGCATTATTTAAGGTTACGTGAAATTTTATATAAGGTTTTCCAATAAGAGCGATATGATTTCTTTAAAAAAAAGCACACTTATTGTTAAGGAAATTCAAAATTTTTTTATTTTATGTGAAGAACAATCGATACAACAAAGTTCTAAATAAAACGTCATTCAAATGGAATCGACGACCTCTTCTGCAGGAACAAATTCGATGAACCCAATTTGCGAGCACTTTTTCCACTAAATCAAGTCGTATGTCATGAATGGCACGTTCAATATTGACTTGTAAAGCTTGAAGCGAGTCTGATTTATTTCGAAAGACCAATGACTTCAAATAACCCCACAAGAAATAGTCTAATGGTGTTAAATCACAACTTCTTGGAGGCCATTTAATATCACAATTTCTTGAAATAATTGAATCTCCAATTTTTTCTTGCAATAATTCAATTGTTGCATTTGCTGTTTGGCAAAATCGGCAAATTCACGACGTTTACGGTGGTCCAATGGCTTCAGTTCTTGAGTGAGAACAATTTTATACGTAATTGGGATGCAAACCCAAATCCTTTCTCAAAATCCGCCAGGATGTGGTGTGAGACAATCCCAATTGTTGAAAACGTCTTGGAATCGACAAATTGCGGTCTTCAGCAACACTTGCCTGAACGGCAACAATATTTGCATTACTTCGAGCGGTTCTTTGTCTTAATGGCACTTGAAAATTATGTAAAGAAAATGTCAGCTCAAAATTTCCAACAATTCGACGAATAGCGAGCACACTTGGACGATTATTACGACCATAAAATGGCAAAAGCGCACGAAAAGTTGCAATTGGAGAACGATTATTTTGATAATAAAACTGAATAATTTGTTATTTTGAATAAAGCAATGTTTTTCTTATAAGTTTCATTGCACATTTATAAATCCATAATAATAATAATATTATTTAATTAGTATTATGTAAAACATATCTAGATTTAAAAAATACAGAAACAAATATAATTATTTAAGAGCGCCCGTCAAGGGACAGTGTATGTTTATAAATTAAGATGTATGAACTATTTGTTTATTTGTAGTATAAATACAGTAACTAATTTTCAAATAAATAAACATATTTAAAAAAAAAAATAAAAAAAAAAAATGAATAATTTGTAAATGATGTTCTTGCGTATACATATGTATCTCTTCATGATGCAATTATAAATAAACACTACTGAAAACAATGAAAAACAAAACCTTATATATCATTGGAAAGGTTAATTAAGTCTATTTTTCATAAATTTGCCAAATACATATTTGATGAAAAATTGTTTTATTAATTGCGCTGATGAAATAATAACTGTAATTTTTTTCTTCTAGAGTTTACGTAAGATATGTATTTCATAATATTTAAAACATTTTTGTTTAAATTAACATTAAAATTACAAATACATAAATCATTTTTAATCTTATGATATTTATATCCCTGAAAGTATACTACAAAATTTATTTAAACGCCTTAAATAAAACAAAATATTCGAATAAATGATCCTTTTTGTATCATTCTAAATAATTCAAGTAAGCTTCTCCAATACCAGTAGTTGATTTAAGTGCACGTCTATGTATGTACATATTTATTATGTTATTGTTATTTTTCTTTTTTTTTGTGTTTTTGTTATTTTGCTTTTTGTTCTCACATCTATGTATGTACATTTGTACGTGTTGTTATTAAAACCATAATCTACTTGTCTCAATTCTCTATACATATGCTCTTAATGCATTTACCGTTACATGCATTTCCAGTTCATGTATTTGTTTTTATATAGTGCGCGTGGGTGCGAGTGTGTTTGGATGAGTATGCATGGGATTGAAATGATTACTTTCTCTAAACTGTCTAGACACCTTGAGAGTAAAATAATCACACACACATACTTGAGAATATTAATGGCTGATCCTATAGGGTAAAGAAAGTCAAACAACAACAAGAACAACAACAAACGACAAATAACAAAAAATAGAAAGATTCTAAGCAAACATTCCATTGGGAGGGATTTGGAAATTGTATACTCAGTTAATTATTGTGTTCAGCAAATTGTTATTCTCGTATTTAAAGTTGTACAAACAAACAACATTAATATGTTTTAATTTTCTTTTGTTTGTGTTTTTTCTTAATGGTAGGGTAAGAGTGGTGGTGCGGGGGAGGGAGGTGAACTTACAAATCAACAATGACACAAACGTGTCAAGTATTTACTGTTGGTTTTCATTTAACTTGTCTGCCAGCCAACACTCCCCAATATTTTGTGGCCTGGGTTTATAGGTATTTCCTGAATAATTATTTTTCTTTTTTTATTTTATGAGTTTTTTTTTGTGTGAGTGAGTGAGTGCGTGCGGGCGTGTGTGTGTGTGTATGTGTGTTTTCACTTAAGAACTCAAAAATAAACTTATTCTGGTCTAGTAAATAAATCTTAAAAATAAATTTTAAGAGTCTTATTTCCTGTTGTTTTCTATTGAGCCTATTGGCGACTAATTGTGGTATTAGTTTTGCGGCTTGATGAGTATTTGTTCAGAATGCCGGTGGCGTTAGGAAGCATAGTGGTGCTAGATTGTGGGTGTAAGAGTGTTAAGGTGCTAACTTTTTCAGATTTTTTTAAGAATATTTGATTGTGCGTAAATATTTAATGCAATTATAGCCAAAAAGAAATAAGAAGATTTTTAGTGGGAAAATTACAAATCTCAAATCAATTATTGCAAGGAAAATAATTAGAATTTAGTGCGCATTACTTTGGAGAAATCTTTAAGTTCTTAAATAAAAAATATGTTGCAGTCGTGGTTTAAGAAATTTGTAAAAATATACCATTATGAGCGATGTTTCAGCTCAAACATTCTAACATTTTTGATTTGATTTATATGAAACCAAATGCTATGTTTTTTTGTGCCAGGAAGAGTAAAACCTCTATTACTTTCTATCACGAATCCTTAAAATACCAGCTAATGTTATGATCACAATGCATTAAATACTTGCAGCTCACGCTACAAACATGGCGTTACCTTTCAAACCAATTATTTAATTAACAACTTTTGTCGCATTAGACATTACGTGAATGTACAGAATTAAATTTCTACCAAATTAAAAGTAATTCCGCATGTTTTGTGTCTTTCCTGCAATATTTTCTTTCACACTCTAATCGGACGTGCTTAAACTTTGCTAAATTTGCTTAAATTTTTCTAACCAAAATAAGCAAAAATTTTATTGGGAAATATTTAAAAAATTCTTCTAAAATAAATCTCTTAAATATTTCATTTAAATAATATAAATTATTTTCAACAATAAAATATTTTAGGAAAATAAATTCGAATTATTTCAAATATTTTAAGGCAAATCGAATTTACACACATACGACATGTGTCTTTTTAAAAGTCTAGTGAACATATCATTTTGTAATACGACAACTTAATTGTAATGGAATTTATAAGCAACAAATTTTTACATTTTACATATTAACAAATAGCAAGAACAACAACAACAACAACTATTATAATGACAATGACAATTATAGGAAAAACAATTTAAATATTATTCCACCTCTTGCAGTCAAACAAACAAAAAAAAAATCAAACTCACATACAAACTGCTGCGGAGACATGCGCGTCAAAATGATAAGGATACTTTGTTTATTATAGATTTCTGCAAAGTTCTTAATACGACAAGTAATAAAAATACATTTGCAAAATGCAACAAAAATTCCAGAAAGCTCTATGTCTGGCCACAAACCATAAAAAATCAACACAAAAGTTAACTTTATCACATGATGTTTAAATATATTACGAACATTTATATTGGCAGGCAGGCGAGGCAAGGCAGGCCCCTTTTTATTCAATTCAATCAATGTTTATTGTCGTTATTATTATTTTAATAAAAAAAATAAATAAGAAAATATTGCAGAAATTTTGTTATTTTGAAAAAACCAGGCTGCATAGATTTAATGGAAATTTATTTTGGGTTCCTGCAATCAAGAGATTTCTATTCTATTTCTTGTTTAAGAAACCCAACACAGCTAAGCTAGCGAGAACTTAATAAGAAAATACTACAATACGACATAGGTACGTGTATACACTCATACACTTACATACGTACTTGTCAAATAGTGTCAACAATGACACCTTCAACATAATTTCCGTTGCAATAATGAAAAGTAAAAAAAAAAGAATTCCATGTACGCTTGAATGATCTGAAAACCACACCCATTTTTTAAGCATTCTTTGCCTCTATGCTGCTGTTGTTGTAGTTGTTACTGTTGTTGTTATTGGGATTTGTTCTTGTTGCATACAAATTGCATGAAACCCATAAAAGCATAAATTAAAGAAACGCATTTAGCAACAAAAAACAAAAACAAGTATAGAAACAAATCACTGTTCAAATGAGTTTTTAAAACTGCTGGTGTTTCATTTCGTTTCCAGCTTAAAATGATGTTCGTTTTTTTTTTCCTTTTTCTTTTCACATTATGGCGTTTATGATTTTTCCTTCTTCTTTTTTTTCTCTATAAATATAAAAAGCCAACATTAAAATATTTTGCAATTTCAAAGCAGTCATCTTTGTACTAAACCAAGCGTCCGTCTGTAAGTCAGTTATCTCTACATGTTTTACCCATCATTAATATAAAGTGGGATAATGAAAATCAAATGGATTGAAAATTTCCAATGATTTTGTTACTTTCAAGGTAGAGCCAACCTTAAAGGCCAAAACTGTTCTACGTACGTATAAAAAAATTAAATGTTGGGGATTTTCGGAGTCCGAAAAACCAAAAATTGGTTATGAGGATGAAATTTAGAAGATAAAGCTTGATCGAAAAATATATAGTAATTTTATATATTCTTCACCCAAGGAACAGGTTCTTTGAATTCAACGTATGGCAATCATTGACTTGTTGAAATCAACGTACTAGTTCGTTGAAGTTGAGAAACCATACGTTGAAACCGTACGTTGATTTTTAAGAATTTATACCTTGATCCAACGTATTCATACAACATAATCAACGTATATTACTTAAAATAAAGGAACAGGTTCTTTGAATCAAAGTATTGGTTCACTGTGCTTAAATAAATGAACGAGTTTCTTATGGCGTTTTCTTTTCTAAAAATAAAATGTTACATATATGTTACATGTGATTTGGCAACATTTTTAAATGTTCCCACGACTTCTAGGAAGTGTTGCATATTTTAAGTTTACAAAAGAACATAAATGTTAGCAATAATCAATAAATTAAAGAAACAATAACAAAACCAGCTGTTAATATAATGCTGCACTTATGCCCCTTTAATTATAATGAGTGTTGAACATGTAACATTTGTTTTCTTTTTAAGCTAACATCATGAGAAAAGAACTCGTTACACTTTTAAAATAGCACACATTTTGCAGAAAAGAACAGAAATATATGTAGAAGGCAGAATAAATGCAACATATTACTCAGAAAAGAAAACGCCATTAAATACAACGTACTATACGTTAAATCAAAAAACTAGTTTATTGTTTAATTCAACGAATAAAATCAAATAATTATTTCAACGTTGAGTTCATAAATAAATAAAATTTTATTTTTAATTTCAAGGAATATTTTACTGAAACAACGTATAATACGTTGAATTTCAAAGAATTTAATTCAAGGAATCGGAGTTCGTTGAATTTATGTAAAACTGTTTTTTCAGTGTACTTTACAACTAATTTTATACCGTTTTAAGACTTTCTTTTACAAAGTCACACACAAACAAAAATAAATCGAATTAGCTTCGCCAGAGGATGGACTCTTGATCTACTGCTACTGTGCAAACAACATAACAAATAATTCGTTTGTTGGCTAATAAGTAGCTGGTTTGAGCCACTATAAAATAATGCAGACGGTATGTAGTTTGTGTTGAAAAGTATGCTTAATGGGTACTTTCAACAGATTACCAAGTTTTTGCTTGATAGTTCTTTAGTTGGGACATTTCGGAATGATTCTGTTTATTAAATACCCGTATAAGGATATACTAAAACAGCATTAGCACAACTATCCATCCATATTAATATTCATCAATTAATATGTACATTGTGAAAGCTTAAATGCTGCGTATTGTTGTAAATGTTGCATTTTTACCATCGTTTGGTTTTCTTTTTCTGCTGTTTTTAGCGCAGCAGGGCGTTTGAAATGAAAAAAAAAACAGATATCATTATCATCAACAAATTCGATGAAGATAAACATGTTTTGCACGATTACGTTCTGACAACGACAAACACTGACTAACAGATTGCCAGACGGAAGAACGGACAGACGGACGGACAGACGGCGGGACGGAAATGTTTAAAAAAGGGGGCGCACATAATTTGCAATGAATAAGAAAACCTCCTTGATTATGTTCGCATAAGTTATGTAGATAAATGTATGTAATATAATGTACTAATTATATACTCATAATAATTTTATTTATATAAAATAAATATTGTATAAATTATAAATGTACAGTGCATAGCAAAACAGAGAGGTTTTGAAAAAAAAAACACCCAGGTACAGCATAAATAAAGCAATTTTTTTTTTAAATCTCACTACTCGCATACCAATCGCATTACACTGCACGCAGAGAAAATACATGATTGCAAAATGTTCATGTCAACTAAGTATATCTGCCACAACCAAATAATTATTCATTGAAGCAAATATGGTTGCATTAAACATTCTTCTATTATTGAAAAATAATTATTATGTATTTCGTCCCATAAAAATTGAATGCATCAAAAAAGTATTATCGCTGCTAATAAAAGAAAAAGAAATAGAAAAAGAATATCTTTTTGCAAATGAGAATAATAAAAGTTTATTTAAAATTAAAGTTTATTGTGACCATACATTGTTTGTGTTCTCAAAAGAAACAAAATACCTGTCAATCGTATGTAACTTCAGTCGTTCATAGAATTTAATAAGACGAGGAGATGTGAAGTAAAAATATGAAAAAGTTATTTAATTTTACAACAAAATAAAACTGCACCTGAGATCTTACACATCAGTGGTTCTTAGATAGACATAGTTAGTATTCGCCAAATTCAAGCGAATATTTCTCGAATAATTTTCACACACATTATCCCAAAAAAAAAAAAAAACCGGTTGCCTAGAAATGAGATGGAATTGTACATATCAAGAACTTGGTCCTTATTTTGATCTCAGTAATTTTTACGGCCGAAATATTTTGATTAGGAACTTGGCCTTAGTTTCAAGTTTGTGTTTTTGTGCGGATCTCACTTCTTTATACTGGACTCTGCGATATTTATTGATATCTCATAAGCTTTCGATAAAGTATGGCACGAAGGTCTTATCAACAAACTAATACAAAACCTACCAGCAAACATCGTCAAGCTTTTAAAAAGCTATCTAAAGGAACGAAAATTTGTAGTTAGGGAAGGCAATTTTTAAGCCATCCGCAGTTGATTGAAGCCGGAGTTCCCCAAGGCAGCATCTTCGATCCCTTACTTTATTTAATATACGCCTCTGACTTACCGTTAAGCAATAACATTCATACATCAACATTTGCTGATGATACAGCTTTTTTAAGCGTCCATGAAAATCCAGTAGAAGCTTCCATCAACTTACAAGGGTATATATCCAAATTGGAAAAATGGCTTAAACAATGGCGTATAAAAGTTAACGAACAGAAATGTGTACACGTCACTTTTACGTTGCGCAAGGAAACATGCCCGCCTATACAAATCAACACTGAGACTATTCCGCAACATACTGTAGTCAAATATCTAGGCGTTCACCTTGATCGCCGTTTAACATGGAAATCGCATATAGACGCAAAATTGATGCAAATGAAATTAAAAACTGCCCAAATTAATTGGCTTATGGGAAGAAATTCTATACTGAGCCTAGACTGTAAACTTCTTTTATACAACGCGATCCTGAAACCAATATGGTCCTATGGAATCCAGCTATGGGGCACTGCCTCAGCATCGAATGTCGAAAAAATTCAAAGGCGAAAGAATAAAATTCTACGTACAATAACAGCAGCCCCCTGGTATATCCGAAATTAGCTAATTCACAAAGACCTTGATGTTCCGTTGGTAAAGACAGTATTGCCAAAACACGCTAAAAAATATATAAAAAACTTGAGTTGCACCCAAATGTACTTGCACGCAATATTCTACATTATATAGGCCACACCCGGCTGAAAAGAAGGGATACCCTTTTTCTCAGCCGTACACGAGAGATGTAAAACTACAAAAATAAACCGTTGAAACTAAAAAAGTTTGTTTGTTTTGATGTTTCAATCTATATTTGAAGATTCAATAAATAATAAAAGTATAAAAAAAAACCTATACTGGAAGTGCCCCATACAAAGAAGGGGAACCGTAGTCCACCACGGGTGGAAAGTACCCGTTTTCAGATTTTTCTGGTTAATTTCTCACCAAGAACTACCTGTGTACCAAGTTTCAGCTCTCTAACTATACTGGAAGTGCTCAATAATATTGATGAGTCAGTGAGTCAGTGAGTGAATATGTACTAAAATATGGACTTTTCACACCTATATATCTCGGGAAGCCTTTACGGTAGAACTTTCTCCTGTGAGGTCACCTCTGTGGGGAGAGCTTATGTTATAAGTTTCATTATATTATGATCAAGAAGAACAAAGTTATGAGGGGGCTAAAAACAGCTCGAATGGTTTCGTGTAAATATACACATTGTGTGGCCGAACTTGGCCTGGCGCACTACCGTGCGCCTAGATTATGTTCTCTAGATTACAGATGCAATATATAGTAGCTGCAATCATTAATCTGAACATGAAATGATAGTTTGCGATTATGATTCCATCAACCATGTTTTTTCTTTGCATGTGGCACACGTTGCAACCCTGCAAGCGAAACATGTTGAGACAACCTATTGTACTCGTGCAGTTCCACCAAATCGCAGCACAGGCTGGACTGTATTTTTTTTTTTTTTTGATAATTTATCATATAAATGATTAGATTAGATATCAAACAAGATCATTGATCCCCTGCACTTATGATTCCAACTGTACTATTTTTGCTTTATCATTGTTTTGTAATCCCTACACTTTTTGCTAACTTTTAGCAACTTTTTAAATACTTTAATCTCAAAACACAACATATTTTCATTTTTAAACCTACAACAAGCATAAATTAACATTTTCATTAAATAAAAAAAAAATGTTATATGTCTTCTGTCAATTTTCTTTGTTTTTACTTCAAAAAACATACAACAACGAAGTTTTTTTGTTTGTTTGTTTGTAATCTCTTAATATTGTATGTGTCAAAATAAGAATGGGCGTAACATGAAAGCGGCATAAATTTTATAAAAGGAAAATATGAATATGGTCGAAAATCACAACATCAGCAACAACACAGCCGAGCCGAAAACTAAAAGATAAAATTAATAATTAAATTCATAAATATCGGCATCAAAAACCAAAAGCGACAAAAGAAAAAAGAAACCCAAAAAAAAAAAAAAAAGTTGTTTTAACACATATTTTTAATAACTTAATTAAGACTTAATATGAATATTTTTATACACAAAATAACCTTTACGACATTTTGATAATTTTTTTTTTTTGTTTTGTATGGCTCTGGCTATTTGTTATTGGCCTCAAGTTGAATGCCGTTTTTTTAGTTTTTACCAAAAATAATTTTCAAATTATTCACGCCCGCCCACCCTCTTTTTTTTTATTTAACGGAATAAAATATTTTGCTAAAAAATAAAAATTTATATGGAATAATTTTGTTTTTAAGGTTTAATAACTTTATTAGCGAGGAAAGAATGCATGCGCTACACTTTACGAAGGTGTTTTAGAGTTTGAGGAAATTCTGTAAACATTTTTGGTGTAGCAGTTCAAAAGAGTAAAGAGGACTCGTAATTGTAGTGGCTTTAGTTATCTTTTATAAGAATTATTTCTGTTAGACAGATAATCCTATAGGTTTCAGATTCTCAACTCTGAAAGTTTCTTTATAAAAACTAAAGCCAAATGGTTGATATTTCCTACTAAGCAATGTTGACGGCCGAGCTTTTATCATTTCGATTTTGTTATTTCCAGTTCATAAAATATTGTTTCCTATGATGCCGCTAAGTTGTTTAATTCAAATTAGTGTGTAACAACGGTCGATTGTTCTAGTCATATAAAAGAAAATCATAAAAAAATCTCTTATAAATCAGTCATACAACAAATAAAACTACAATTATTTAATGATACATTTGTACACGCAAAGAAAAAACATGGTTGATGGAATCATAATCGCAAACTATCATTTCATGTTCAGATTAATGATTGCCGCTACTGTGTATTGCATTTTTCATCTAAGGAACATAATACGTTCTTCATAAATCTCCCTCTTACAATACCATTGTATGAACACAGTATGCTTTGCAAATGCTGAGAAATTTGAGCGCATTATAATAACTATGAAAATGTTATTTTCCTGGTTTATGTAAACAATTTGACATTTTGCTTAGATAAAGGAAAAATGCACACACAAATACATATTAAATTAAATTAAATCAAATTATATTTTTGATAAACTTTTGTGGACAAATTAAATTGAATAAAATTCAAAATAATTAACTTATTTATCGGCATATTTTTGTAAAATCCAATTGCCATCTTTTGTAGTTCCTAAGTATTTTTTTCGTCATGCTGCAAAGAAACATAAATTCGTATATTTCATTATTAGTAAGTACCTTAAACCACTGATGTTGAAGATCTCAGGAGCACTTTTATTTTGTTGTAAAATTAAATAAGTTTCATCATATAATTATGATTTTAACATTAATTTTTTCACTTCACATCTCTTCGTCTTATTAAATTCTATGAACGACTGAAGTTACATTCGATTGACAGCTATTTTGTTTCTTTTGAGAACACAAACAATGTATGGTCACAATAAACTTGAATTTTAAATAAACTTTTATTATTCCCATTTGCAAGATATTCTTGTAGCAGCGATAATACTTTTTTTGATACATTAAATTTTTATGGGACGAAACCCAGAATGATTATTTTTCAATAATTGAAGAATGTCTAATGCAACCATAGTTGCTTCACAGAATAATTATTTGGTTGTGGCAGATATACTTTTTTGACATGAACATTTTGCAATCATGTTTTTTCTCTGGGTGTACGAATTCACAAAAATTAATAATAATAATAGAACGATTAAATGCAAAATACAAAATACCTTCCATTGAGCGAAATCAATTTAACAATTCTCTCATTTTTTTTTCTACAATTATCCCACATCTTAGTTTGTATCAAGGCGTAACCAACAGGTGAGCTTACTAGCACAGCTGACTGAGCTCGCTTTATAGCAAATTTTCATACAAACTGATATAGTTTGAAGAGAGTACATAATTAATGGTACTCACAAGGCGAATTAAAGACCAGGTGGCCTCGTTAGCCGAAACAGAGATCAGCTGCGAATCTGAAGTGTCAAAAATTGATTATGTTTAAAAGTTGGGTTAGCTTTTTTTATTGTTTAAAATACATACATACAACAAAGTATTGAAAAATGGATGTGATACATATATGTACATGTACGAAAACATACTATATGTATATGTTTTATAAATTTTTTCATATGACCTTAAGCCGAATATATATAATAAATCAATATTTAATTTTAATATACATTGTATTTGTGTATGGGCATACTTTTTTTATTCATGATTTCTGTATTCTTAACATTTAGTAGTCAAACCAGAAAACTCATTAAAGGAATCAAAAGTCGTTTAAAAATCATGCTAAAAATCATGCAAAAAATCACATTCCTCAACATACTGACGTATACGACCGCAAAAAAAATTTTGGAAACTCCTCTGTCTACCATATTTCAACGCCGCGGGAAATTGTCTAGCGTTTGTTTTTCACTATCATGCCGGTATTGTTTGATAATATTTACAGTGCGTGGATGATAGCGAGCGTAGAGAAAATCAGCCCATGTGTCAACATTATTTGCTAGATTATAATCCTTTTCACCAACGCATATTTCCGATTTGTCCAGATCTGATTGAAATTCATTTTGTTTTCACTCCGCCTTTGCAACATCATCCAGGCCGCCTCTCTTCAACCTATTGCCGTAAAGTTTACCCTCGTGTTGTAAATGCTTTAGAGAGCATGATTTGCATAATTTCCAAATTGCAAGCTTAAAACTTCACAGGCATAAGACATATTGATGGGTACGTTTTTTTAGTCAGTAGGACTACATTAAATAAATTTTAATGTATGTTCCAAGACCTCCTTCCTGTTTATTATACCATTGTTCGGACTTTGTTAATCTTTCTTTCAATAAAGTTTACATCATAGACTATACAAAATATTCTGTGTTTTAGATTTCAATGTTGAATTTTATACCACACATTGACGCATTTGTTTTGACAGCTCAGATCAAGGCGAATTCTTTAATTCGCCTTGCGACTACCTGGTGTTAATTCGCCTTGGGTACTCATACGTAAGAAAATGCTTTAAATTTTTTTGTGTATTTTGATCTATAGCGAGTACTTTACACAAACAAAATACATGTCGTTTTTTGGATTATTGTAGTTGTTGCCGAACTGCGCATACCTGTTAGTTTTACCATTGTTTGTATAGATGATTGATGTTATTTTTCTCTTTCCACCCAAATGTGGAAAACACACGTTTGTTTTACATGCACGAGTAATAAGTGTGCATGTAGTAATAGCTTCATATTCTGTGGTAATAGCAACTATAAAGGGTTATAGCTCCCAAAATACTGAACCCACAATGTTCACTTCTGTGAAAAAATGTCTTTAATTTGATAGAAGTTTTGTAAAAATCGGTGCATGAAGAGCAGCAAAGCAAAGTTAAAAGCTTTTAGAACAGATTACGGAACTCTTTAACATTAGCTTCAGTACCATCCTTGTGACCAACGAAATTTTAGTGCTAAGCGCAACCCAAAAACCCCCCTACGACATTTACTGAGAATTAAAATTACGAACATTTAATTTTTGTTACATTAAGAAAATTAAATTCGATTTACATAACAATATTTAAATTTTAATTAAAGTTAGAAATTTTTTTCCAATTACTTTGAAGGGAAGTTTTTACTTAAATTTGGTACATGTGTCTTATTTTTCTAATGCAGGCATTAACGCATTGCAAGTTTACACCAGCCCTTTAATAATTTATGAGCTCCCCATAATCCCTTTTCTTGAAATTTAAAAGATTATAAAAAAAAAGTCAAGCTTGATTGCTGTTCATTTGTCACCGTCACTTTAGTGAAAAAGCTTTTAATGCATATTTTGCATATTTGTGAACTTTTTCTACATTTTAAGATAAATATGATAATAATCGTTTCTAAATCTCTTTTATTTAATTATGTACATAAATTAATTTTAATTTTTGTTTTTGCAATATTTTCCTATTAGAGATGAAAATTTAATGGATTTGTTGTTCGTTGAAATACAAAATTGCTTCTTTTTTTTTGTTATCAAATTTATTGTCTGCCTATAATAATTACTATAATTTGTCCTTTTTGTTTTTGCACATATTAAATATCCCTCTAATATGTATTGTTTCCAATTTTAGATAAATAAAATATACGAAATAGTTGCAAAAAAAAAACCAACAAAAAAAGAACAACAACTACAATTTACGTGGGCAAGTTTTATAGAAATAACATTGAATTTTGTACACAATTTACAAAAATACAACTAATATAGTCGTACAAATTCTAAATATTTATTTATTTATTTATATAATATAATATTTGACATAATCCTAAAATGTAAATAAATGCATTTTATTATAAATTTCAACATTACTCGTATTGGTGTTTTTGAAACAATGCATAGTTCTTGTGTTGTGAGACAGTACAACCAGAGTTTGATGAATAGAAGAGATTTGTGTGTAATATTTTAAAAACAAGAAAACGAATATGATTTCCAAAAAGTCTTATAAGTTTCTGATATCAATTAGATAAAAAGAGAGCCCATGCTTCATAAGAAAAATAGTGAAGGATACAGTATTCGTTTTTGTATATTTATAACCTGGAAGGATGAGTAGTTCTGGGACATTCTATGTGTGAAACCAGTCGCATTTGTGTGAAGTTGTCATTAGAACGGATCAATTGACATAATCAAGATAACTTACATATATTTAGTTACACAAAGCCCAGCAAAAAAATATTATGATTCTGGAAGCAGTAACAAAATTTCATGCTTTCGAGATGCGCTGTTTTGAAGCGCATCTGAGGCTGCACAAAAAGAAGGCAGAGAGATCGCTCAACTTATTTACAGCCATATCTAAACAAGAGCGGCAAGCGTTTTTTAACTGTCAAAAGTTCTCATGCCCATACAATTTGTATGGAGCATCCCGAAATAACGCGGCGGTAACGCGGCGGCAAAATTTTGCAATTGGAAAATCCGATTTTGACAGCGCGTTTAATAGTGAAGTTAGCTGCAAAAGACAAGCACTCATGATACAATGACTATAAGGTAGTCTTACAAGCCCAGCTTACAATTCTTGTAAATTACTTGTTTTTTATTTCAAGTGTTAAATTTTGATTTGTATTTATTTTTTCGTATTTGAATGAATAATTTTTATATATATTTTTGTCACAGGTTGAAACATACACACATACACATTTATACTTTTAACTTCTGAGGAATTTTTTTGTTGTGTTTGTTGTAGAGATGCATGTATTATTAGGTTATGAGTATACTATTATAATCAGGGTTGTTATATATTTTGTAATAACCCAGTTTTTATGACAAAGCGTTGACGCTCTTGTTTAGGTATGGTATTTCAGCGTTAACGCTAGGCGATAGAAAACGTTCCGCTTTCCGCTCTTGTTTAGGTATGGCTGTTAGTTGACACGAATAATAAAGTAAACAACGAATGGAAGATCAAATTTCATTTAGATGCTCTCTGCCTCTCTCGCTCTCCTATTTAATTAAACTTGTGTACCCAGCGGTAAAAATTGTCATTATTTAATCGCTGATGTAAGCAATATTTAGTGATGATTCTGTCGCTTATATTACTACTTAAATTTAGCATAGGAGTGTCATAGGTCGTTTAATCGGTGCGCTTTCGCTTAAAGAGTAAGCAGCGATGTCAGTGATTCGCATTTCAATTGCGTTTACTTCATAAGCGAAGTCTTAAGCAACGTTAATGATACTTGTGGTGTAAGCTTTATGTTCTGCGATCAACGATAAACTAACAAACAGAAAAAGAATTGAAACAATTTTTGTATTTTTTTTCATGCCACTATTACGGCATTTTTGTTTTTGCATTTTTTGTGTATTAAGAGTTGAAACATACATTAACCAACCCTTCGCTTATTTTGTAATGGAAGTTATAATGAGTGGATATTTTTTTGCATTTTTTGTGTACTAAAAGAAGACAAAAAAAATTCCTAAACATTTTTGCAAATATACTCAACCAACTCTTCGACTATATTGTAATTGAAGTTATAATGAGTGGATAAAATTAATTAGATTACACATAGATAACATTTTAAGTACTTATATCGTTCGCTTAAAATGTCATCCTGATGTCATTGATTATTATCTAGGTACTTCGTTCAATTTACCGCTGGGTATTTGCCTACAGATGAATTAAGTATGATAGTAGATGACGCAGTAAAACGAAGGCATAATTCAGATAATTCAAACATGATTTTAGCGCATTTCGGATGTTTAGAAAAAAGCGCCCTTTTATGTAAAAAACAAGAGCACCAAAGTGCGACATCGCGAACAAAAATCATGCATGTTCGAACGGCTTTTCGCAGTAGTAAGCACAACAACAACAAGCATCTCTCCCTTAGAAACTTGCATCGGCCGAAGCAGTAGTTTTTGCCGGGAGAGAAAACAGATGCATTGTGACAACTGAATTCGTTACGAATCGAATGGTGGCGGTTGCACCAACTATTAGAGAATTCTGCTTCGACAACTACATTTTTCATGTAGTACGACTATATTTTTTAGTTATGGCCATTAACTTTATAGTTGCAAAAGCAGATAAAATTGGTTTAAAACCATGGAATTTGAAATGGAAACGAATCGGCATTATTTACGCTAATTTTTATCCTGAAAATCAGTTGCATTAATATATTTTTAATACTAAATTAAATTGTTATACTCACTCTCCTTTTAAATATAAAATAAATTTTAGTCCATTACTAGTATTGAACATAGAGAGTCACATGTTTCCAATTCTTCGGCTAAGGTAACGCAGCCACAATAGTATTTTAAAATCTTTACAAATATTGAGAAAGAACTCATTTTACAAAAAAAAAATGTTATTATAGCAACCGAATAATCGGTTAGGAGTATCAACCAATAGTTAGTTGCAACAACCAATAAAAAGTCGTTATTTTAATGTATATTTAAAAATAAAAATTTTTTAGTTGCAACAACCAAAAAATGGTACTAAAATCCAATTCATTGGATATTTATTTAGTTGTTCTCGCCATAATTAGGACGTAGTCGCAGCAAATGTGCATACGTTCGACTGACCTAATCATTAAAAATAATTGTAACAATCATATAATTTTTACAATTGTGGTCTTATAGCTATGATAATCATGATCATTCAAAGAATATTATTAGCGTTAGCTGAAATATAGTATATGCAACTCATATTAATTGGTGTCTCTTAATTGCTTCTGGTGTCGTGATGGCTTCGCTCGATTTGTATCGAGCTTTCTCGGAGATCGCACAATACGAGTTGTAGATGGGATCTCGGCAAACGAGTTCAAGATAAATTCTCCTACCCTTTTTCTTATTTTTCTTAATGACCTTCTTTGTCAAACTTCCAACCCTATCTATTCTTTTGCAGATGACAGCAGCTTGTTCATTCGTATTCAATCGCGATCTCCAGATAATTTCAAATTGGAGTCATGCGAATGGGTCAATTTTAATGCACGAAACAGCCAATGTGTCATGCTCACACACAGACGTATGACCGGACATGCGTCTCCATCTGTAAATATGGATAGTATAGATATAGAGGAATCGGAAGCTCTTGATGTTCTTGAAATGAAAATTCATTGTGATGTTTCATGGAATGATCACATTTTTCATGTCTCAAAGTGCCTCTGTTTTTTATCTGATCTCCTTAATATTTATACCAACTTTATCCGACCGAAAATGGAATACAACTCTCATGTATGGGCGGGTGCTTCAAAATCTATTTTGAAGTTACTCGATCGCGTGCAAGATAGGGCGAAGAAACTTATTGGTGACAGTAGGGTAGCCAACTCTATTGACTCACTGGAGCATCGACGCAATGTTGGGTGTGTTTCATTGTTCTATCGCTACTACAACAGAATGTGTTCTAATGAAATCAGAGAAATTGATCCCGAAACCCGTTACTTTTCACGTACAACACGCTCTTCATTAGGAGCACATCCCTTTGTGGTCGATATGCCAGTGAACCGAACTACGCAATACTGTTCGTATGTAGGATTAACTTTCCGCAGAGGTTTTTCCTGCCACTTTTAGTATATTAAGGTTCAAATCGAAGGTCCACAAACACTACTTCCTTTATCCTCCTTCCTAAAACCTATTTTCCTAGTTCCGGCACAATGCTTTGCATACCTAGGGGTCATCCCCAGAGTGCTTGTCCTAATTTTTTTTTTTTTTTTGGCATAATCATTTACCAACCAATCTTTTTCTGGGTATAATTTCCACTTACAAAGTTAAGTTACTTATATCGTAATCGTTTGTTTAGTTTAAGTGATAAACTATGAAAAAATACTTTTGATTTCTACAAAAATATTCTTTTTCCGTCAAAGTATTTTTTTAACATTTTAGTATTGTTTAATTGATGTTTTGTTGTGGCATCGTTCATAGCTCAGGCATACTTTGTACACAACTCCCGTTATAAGATATCAGTCAAAGGACAAGTACGTTCACGACAAAAACGTTTTTATCGCCAAAAAAAAAACCTGAATATGTATAATGTCATTTATTTTAAATTCATTATAATTTGGATCGACTGTACTTTTTAAAATATTTATTTTCTTTTGGCTAAATATTTAAACTACATGTTTTTCAACCAAATTTAGTTGTTTTTCTATCTCTGGCAAAAATACATGCTGCAAATATTGGCTTAAATAATTAATTCCAGTTTTTATTCAAAATAATTTTGTGTTTTTTTTTTATTTTCTTTTATGTTTTTTTTTTCAGTAAGAGAAAACAAATTGAAAATTACAAAATGAAAGCAACTTAGACAATTATATAAAGTTTTTGACATTTTTATAATTATATTAATTTAAATACAAATGCAAGTTTCTAAAATTTTAATGGAAATAATAATGCGCAAACAAGCAACGTTAATTGTTAATTAAACTTAGGCGCCATAGATTTATAAAAGAGTTGCTCTATTTTATAAAATACTTTTAAGTAAATTCAGTAAAGAATGAATGATTTCGTTCGTATGATATCTATTAAAGTGTTCAACATGGCGCAGTTTTTACCCTCTTAGAACACAGTCTGCATCATGGGTAACCATTTTATAGCACAATTGTGCAGAGAGCAATTCACAAGTATTGTTACTCTCTCTGTCACTTAGTCGTCGATGAGATAGCAACGAATGTACGTACACACGCAGGATATTTATTTATCATTTCGTATTGTTATTCAGCTATAATTACCCAGGGAACAAACGTGTTTCATTTAAAATTAATAGTGATATGCAAAAAAAATTATTTTTCTTAACTAAATTTTGATTTTACTATTTTTTTTTTTTTAAATAAATTTATGTCATATGAACTATTCAAAAAATCATAATACGAGTACCTCAAATGCTTGTTTGCTGGTTAGCTAAGAAGCGGAAATAAATCCCCAATTTTCGATCTGCTGACCAGAAATAGTATCACAAGATTATTCCGAGATATGAAACTGTAAAAGGGGCACATTTCATTTCAACTCACTGACTCATCAATAGTATGGGACACTTTTACACTGGTAATAATTAATAGATAATTAATTAATCTGAAAACGATCACTTGGTACTAGGTTTCCTCACAATTGCTTGGGACACTTCCGCTAGAGTGCTGAAATTTTGTATACAGTGCCTCGTAAGCAAATTAGTAATCAGAGAAGGGACTTATTTTATATAGAGCTGTGAGGCTGTTTTTTTTAAGAGTGTAATGAAAATTTCTATATATAGAAAATGAATACTTATATACACTATAGCAATTGAGATGTACATATAAAAATTAGAACATAAACAAAAATCAAAGGGTTTTCTATTTGGTGATGTAAATTTTGACAAGTGTCTGTGTGTTGAAAATCGTATGGAGCAAATTCTTGAAATTTTTACAGATAGAGAAGTATTTTAAGCGCGGTAGTACCGAATATAAAAACCGAATAAATCTGAAATGAAATCAAAGGGTATTCTATAAGGTGAAGTGGTGTAGAAAATGCAATCAATGTAATTTCTGCCAGTATAGCAAAAGTAACGTTCAATACACAAAACTCTGATGAATCAATGAAAATCAATCATACTTACGTATAGGGGTATATTTTTATCTTATCTTGTTTTTATCTACATATTTTTATTTAATGTTGTTACTATTGTTTTTGTGCTTTGTTGTTTTTTTTACTCCTCGCGTATTATTAAAAACTAATTAAAATAATTTATTTTCATTTAAGTAATTATTTATAGTATTTATTTACATGTGGCTTTTTTAACTGCATAATAAAGTAAAAAAAAAAATTTACATAAATTAAAAATTTATTATCAATGACCGTTTCAATGAAGAGTATTTATCGCAATTTTACCCTGCGACCTCAGGTGGCATTTAAAGTTGTAATTTTAAATGTTACCCGGAGGAATTGCTAATTGATCTCATCAGATGACTTTTGCAAATAAATATTATTTGATGGATTTTTTTTTGTAAATGAATGTCACAAGGAGATCATTTAAAATATGAAATTATGATATTCAAAATAAAGAGTTTTCCAATAAGGCTGTTTGAGTTGAATGCTGGTATTGTATGCAGTCAGTCTCTTATTAAGTCCACATAGTGAGTGGTTCAATTCGAGTTAAACGAAATTTATTGAAAATGTAAAAATGCATGATGTTTACTTTCAATTTAAACGTATTCTTCATGATTTGTATTAAAATGATTTTCAATGGAAAAAATATGAAAAAAAAAATCTAGCAGCTTAAAAAAAATTAATGACATCAACAATAATTTTGCCACAACAACAAAAGTAAAACTGCACCATAAAAAAAAAGAATTTTTAGTAATAAAATTTACAATTATTTGTGGTATTTTTTTTTTTATTAAATTTATTTCCATATTTTTTTTTATTAATAATTACAATAATGTTGTCACACTATTTAAATATTTTATTATTATGACCTTTTCAATACAACTAAAGAAACTAACATATCTCGTTGGGCAGTACGAAAAATAATTGTATATCTTCAGCTAAAATAAAAAAAGCCGTAGCTGACAAAAATTGTAAAATTGACTTTTTGATGGGTAACGATGTAATTAATTGTATTCCATCCCATTGCATTCCAAATTGGATATTCTGCACAAGCTTTGTTTTATTTGCACACTTTGTTTTATTTAAATTTAAGAATAGAAAGCACTTAATCGAAGAACTTTTATTTTGGGTTGTAAAAAATAATCCGAAATCAAAATCAAGTCAAGACATGTTTTACTTGTAGTGCGTTTTATAGAGCATTTTTGCAGTGAGTTCTTTTGACCGACTTATGCGAAATTCTTTTTATCGAAAATTTCGAAAGATCTTGTAATTTTACATTTTCGCTTAACCGAATTCAATTGTACATATTTTGTTTCTCCTCTAAAATTATAAAAGGTCTAGTCAAGGCCTTTTGGATTTTAGCTGACGATATATATACATATGTATAGATTAAAACCACTGCGTTTTTGTTATATTTTGCTGATAATTTAAATTTGTTTTTAGTTGGTTTTTTTTTTTTTTGTTAACAATCAGGCTGTTTAATTTATGAAAAATAAGCCATATTATGGCCACTTAAAATGTTGCCAATTCAGCACAATATGTATGTAATTCGCATACAAGTGTGTGTGTGTTCTCTATGAACTGCATTAAATATTCAAGGGAAGACAAAAAAGAAAAATATGAAAATATAATTAATAATTTTGCGTTTTTTTTTTTGTTGTTTACTGCAACCTTTACTGTACACGATTTTATTATAGACTGGAGCATAATAAAGAGTATAATTTAAACATAATTTTATATAAATAAATTTTACGGTTTTTATTTTACAACATATTTAATAATATATAAAATTTTCAATAAAATATGAAAAGTGCATTCATATTTTATTTAAATTGAGTAGTTTTTTTTCGTCAATTAGATTATATTCTATTGAGAAAATGTTTGTGACTGCTGCAAGGCATGATAAATTGAATTTTTCACACACAAACTATTTTGTTTTTGTTGAAGAAAAAACCCATACGATTTAGTCAGTGTGTCAGTCGTGTCGAATGGTTAAAATCATAGACTTTAGCTGAATATAATTTCAATTAAATATTAAAATTATTAGAGAATAAACAAATACAAAACTTAGAGTCAGATAAAGAATTTTAATGTAAAATTGTAAAAAAAAAATTAGCATACCGAGAATAAGCGCAAATAATACCCCTAAAGCTACGTAACATTATTAAAGGGTTTGACCCGCAAAATCGTCTGGCGAAATAATTTTCAAAATTATTTCAGCTATAACACCTCTTCTGCACCATAGTGCACTACCTCGACAACCATTTGTTTGTACAAGATACGTTCAAAAAAATTAAAGGATTTTTCAAATTGCGCGGACTACGTACATTCGATCAGCGATTATGTTGGTACAGTCATCCCGAACAAAAGATCACAGTTTCAGCTGTTTAGTTTGTTGGCGGAAGTGTTTTCCATGTTCGGCGTTTTTCTGCTATCGACAAAAATTGATCTATAAATTTGCAAAAAAATTTATATAAAAAATTTAAATTAATGCACAAAATCACTTGAAATGCTGACTGGTATACAATTATGGTACTCTGAAACAGAAATAGATTTAAAGATGGATGGCAAAAGCTTCCTACGGAACGTCGAGCGAATATGAATTACGACGCCCTTCCTGGACGCCCCAGAAAATCAACAACCGATGAATATGTAGAAATAGTGAAGACCATGGAAAACCGTCCAACTTTCTATTGGAGAAGATTCTAAGAATGTCGACACATCGGCTGGCACATTCAATGCATGGCAATTTAAAATTTCACCTTGTTTTTTGAACAGACCTCGTACTTTGATAATTCTTCACACCAACAATTTTAGTAAAATAACTACTAATCTTCATCTGCTAAGTCTAAGAGTGTCCTGTTAACTACTAAAATGGGTCGAATAAAATTCAATGAAAATATTCATTGAAGTTCATTGTAAAACGATTCATTCAAAAGGAATGCTTTCAATTTAATGTTATTCTTTAATTATAGTAATGAATCAGTTAAATAACATAATTTAATGGTATATTGTATAAAAATTAACGAAGATTGCATTAAATCAATGAAATTTTTCATTGAAACAATGAACTTTTTCATTGAAACAATGAATTTTTTTCATAAAATTTTTTGTTCAGCTTATTAAAACTTAATAACGCTGCACATTTACTATAAACAGAAATGAATACTACCGTAACAACATTATCGTAAAAATATATCGAACAACTTTAAACTTAAAATTAATTTTTTGGAAAATCGTGCTAAAAATCATTGATTTCTCATTGTTTTGACAATGGAAAATTAAAAATTATTTCTACACTTAATGAACTTGACACAAAGACTGATGAAATATGTTTAACAAACATTTAATATTCGAAGACACTTCTGGGAATTAAAATAGAATTTGAGAAATAGTTGTAATGTACATCAAGTACATGTTTTACATTTTACATCTTTTAATAAAATTAAGTTGGATTATGTGATGCCTTAAAGTTAAAAAGCGTGGAAGTTGTTCTATCTATTTGTTTCAAGAGAGCATTAAAGCTACTGACAGTGAACTTATCACTTTAAATCGCATCTCATTTTAAATGCCATTTTTTTTTTGCAGTGAAGAATTTCTTTTGTGTCTATTTTTTGTTCAATCATTTAAATTCAATTATTTAGTATTTTAATGAATTTAAATTAATTTTAAATAAGTTTTTATTGTCGGCAGCTGCTGGTGTTTTTGTATATTTTTTTTCCAGGTTTTGCTTTGATTTTAATTACTTTAATAAATAATTCAAAACAACAATTCGTAACATGTTTTTGTTTTTCGCTCAATGAGTGAAAATTCACTCACTGTTCTATTTATTTTAAACATTTAACAAATTAGTGTTTATTTGTTGTGCCAGAAGAGTTTTTATCTTTGCCGTCCAATTGAGCAAAAATAATTTAATTTCATACCGGGTTTTAAGCCGACAAAAACCCAACAACGATGTTTTTCTCTTTAAATTAAATAAACATTTTATTTGCATAAGCAATAATGTTTCGGTGTAGTGTAAAAAAATATTATTATTTTTTTATTTAAATAAAAGTTGAAAACAACAAATATTTAATTTATTTACTCGTTCAATGTTTGCGTGCAAACTGTAGAGGATTCAGTGTAAATTTGTTTGAAAATTGTTTTGTTTTTTTCTGTTTCATGTTTTCAATTAGAATTTATTAAAATTTAATTTTCATTAAAGCATTTCATGAGTTTTTTTTTTGCTACCCCAACCAGCAGCAGCTTCATTAAAACGCCAAATAGAGTACACTGCAAAACTCAAGCTTTACACAACTTCTTTGCCAGAGAAGAAATGCAAAGTGCCTCTTGGTTTTAATTTAATATTTTGCTGTCTTCTTTTTCATTCTGGTTTTAGTATTTGTGCTAAAATCAGCTGGAGCTGCAGTAGGTGTCCTGTGCTCATATCGTCTGATGTTTATTTGTTTTAATGTCAATTCGTCCATGAACAACATGAAAATTCAATAAACATAAGAATTGCAAAATTTCTCTATATGGCAGATTGGATGTGAATGTGTGTTTCAAAGGAACCAACAAACAAACGGCTGGAAAACCAACCAGCTCAAGTTTGAGTTGTATAAAAATGCAAATGACCTACACAATTTTAAAAGACAAAAATGTTGTTTATTAAACTCACTTGCTTATGAAACATTTCAAATATGTTGACTTGTTAAAAACAAATTTTTGTTCTTGTTTTTTTCTCTGAAGGAAAGTTCAGAAGCCACTTTAATTATATTTATTAAAGTACACTGTTGTAGGTTTCAGGTTGAACCTTATAGTGGTTGCTAACTGACATATTGTTATATAAAAAAAAAAAAAAAAATTCTTTGTAGTGAATAGCTTTTGAAAGCTTTTTGGTACAAATTAAATGCTGTTAAAAGTTTCAAAGCTTTTTTACAGTTGTTTATATTGATGTAGGGCGCATCCGCAACATCATTAACAATTAGCAGTTTTCTTAATAAAAATTCCCAAAAAAAAAAAAAATAATAAAAAAAACATATTAAACTTGTCAATATTTTGCCACATGCTGTTGACAATGCCTTCCTTTCTTCGGTCTCTTAACTTGTTGCAGAGGTTATTAGTATTGTACATGTTTCTTAAAATCTTTATTTTATTTTATTTATTTTATATATTCTTTTAACAAATCCTCCAACTTTAATACGTTTCCTCTTGCAAACTCTCATAAAAATTTGTGTACTCCTGTGGGAAATCACAGTCTCTACACTAGAAAGCCTTCAGTAATTTGTATTGGACAGGGAAAAGGTCGCTTAAAGTTTAAGAAAAAATATTTTCTTCAATTTATTATTCCTCAGAGATTTGTATGAGTTCATATTTAAAAGACTCAACTGTTTAGTTTTAAATAAGCTGTGGAATATTTGAATTTATGCTTTTGATTTTTAAATGTTTTAAAATAAAAATTAAAGCTACTTCAGGCTTATCAATATTTGAAATCATTTTTTTTTTAATAATTCTTACAACTTACCTTGATGTGTTGCTGGCGATGAAATTAACAAACTGATGACGGCTTTTTTTCTCTTAAAGTGTTAAAATTTTAAACTGCAATTAAAAGAACAAAAATGAATATTCAATTAAATGCTTATTTCTTTTTTTTTTGTATGTAATAAAATTAATTATACATTAAAGTAAGAAAATAAAAATTGTTATTAAAAGGAAATCATCATATTGCTCTTTTACAGGTTTTTTTTCTGCGTCTTTTCGTTTCTCTATCAGAGATAAAAATCATCATAATTTTAAAATCAATTTTTATACCCGGTCTTTAAACACTGGCTGCCTGCTTACTTAAGATATTGCTATCGTTTGCTTAATTAACTTAATATTTAATAAAAAATAAATTAAATTATGTTCATTCCTTACCACCTTTTTCCTATATTTTTTCTAACCGTCCCTCTGCCCATCATGGTGGCCAAGCATTGCGCCACAAAAAAAAACGAAAGAAAATATTCTGTTAATAAAGTTTGTCTTAGTTTGATTGCGGCATCTGGTTTGTAATTTGAAAGGTTTTAGAAGTTATTTGACATTTATGGCAAGAATATACTTTATAATCGAAATGTTAATGGAAACTCTTTCCGGTGAAAATGGAAAAAAAATTGCAAATGAAGTTGTGGATATAATGGCAGGCGCATTAAGAATTTTCATACACTAAGATTAAGTTTGTAGCTGATTTTAAGTGAGTAAGAAAGTTAAATTAGATTTAATAATTTTACAAAAAAAAAACACAAAAATAGACAAGATATTTTTATTAGAAGAATTATTTCCGCAAAACAGAAGAAATTTAAGAAAAAAAACCTTTCGTACGAATCTTTTGCGGGAAAATTTACATTTTTTTTAAAAATGTTTAAATTTTACTACAAAGTGCCAACAAGCATAAAAATTATGAAAATTTCACATATAAATAAAAAATGTTATAAACTTTGCTAAAATCAAAAACAATTCATATATATTAAAAAAAAACGATTGGCCATCCCTGGAACTTTTAATTTTTATTTTAAGAGCTAAACACCAACGTAAAAAACCAACAATTTACGAAACGTCGGGAGAATATGAAATAAGATTTTACTTTTATTTACATAAAATACGGTAGGCCAATAGCTAAATTTATAAATAAAAAATAACACCAACAAATCTATTTAAAATTATTTGAAAAAAAACAACAGATCAAACCAAATAAGTTTCAAAACTATAATTCACAAAAAAGCTTTAGATTAGACCTACACCCATTCATAGCGAACTTTTCTGCAATAGTGTCATAACTCGAAAAAAGTAATTTTGCAGAAAACGAGTTTAAAGTTTTTTATTTGATAAGAACTTGATGGGTCAATGAGAAAAATTGTATTTATTTGTGTGTGGTTACCAAATCATCAGTAGACTTTATCCATATTAAAAAAAAAATACAAAAAAAAACTTCATTCGATCGGTAATTTTAGACGCAAATCAATTATTAAAGATGTGTAATTTATTCGGTTTGTGTCGAAAAGGACTATCTTAACAAAATTGGATATAGCGCTACATTTGATGCAGTTCATCGATGGAATATAAAAAATCTATTGTACAACACTTTCAGAGTAATTAGAAAAAATAACAACTTACTTAGCTGCGTGAAAATCTTTTTTAACAAAAAATTAAAAAAGGATTTTTAAAAGTGGCCCAAGTTCAGTTAAAAATCTAAAACCATTGTTGTTGTTGTTGTCAAGTGGCAACTAATTTCGGTTCAGGAAATGTTTGCCGAAATTTTTTGTGTTTTGTTAGTTTGTTACCGTTTAAGCGATTTTCCCACATTTTTGGAATA
Organism: Lypha dubia; assembly: GCA_947311025.1. Taxonomy (NCBI): domain Eukaryota; kingdom Metazoa; phylum Arthropoda; class Insecta; order Diptera; family Tachinidae; genus Lypha; species Lypha dubia. The sequence continues at coordinate 58,894,228 of OX371263.1, forward strand.
TTTTCTTTTTCGACTATTTTCTATTCTGGCGATTTTTTAATGTCCTAGCGATTTTTTTTATTTAATCAATAATTCATTTTATTTAAAGTGTTTCTTCATTTGATATTGTCTTTTTATATTAGCGCCTCATGTTTTCGTTTAATGTTTACCTCAAGTTTTTACCTGGTTCAAAATTTCTGTATAAAAATAGAATTGTTTTGTAGTGTTTTAAAAATTTAGCAGTTTCTGACACCCTTTACGTTTTCATATACTCGTATAAATAATTTTAGCCAATTTAACTCATTTCTCTACTATAGTACTATTTGTATCCCTTCCAAAAATATAATAGTTTTCTTTACTAAATCCTTGTGAATTGATTGCTTAATTTATTGCCTTAAATTTATTAAAAATTCTTTAAAAAAAAAGAAAAGAATTTTCTCCTTTTAGTCATGTCTTTGTATGAAAACATTTTAAATTGTTAAAGATTTTTGTGTAATTTATTATTAAACTGCTTTGAAAAAAACGTATTTTTTCTTACATATGAATTGTTAACTAATGACGATAGTAAAAATATTTTCAACTCAATTGACATAAAGAAAAACTATGAAAAGTTTATCACACTTAAGCCACATGCAAATGATGCATAAATATATAAATTTGAATTTTATGACATTCCTTGTAGTTTCTTTTTGTTGTTATTTTAAAGAAGACATTGTGTAGAAAAATCTACAACATTATGTCAAATATTTTTATGGATAATGTTCAAAAATAAATTGCACAGCATTAAAAACGAAAACGAACACGAAGAAATATTTACACACAATGGCAACACAAAGAATTCTTGATTATCTTTTCTTACAGTAGAATACCGATTAACGGTACAGAGACATGGGAACATACACACATACATACATTTGAGCATTATATTATATTATATTTTTGTTAGAAAATTTTGTCCAATTTAGAAGGATACAAAACAAGTAATTTTCTTAAAAGGAAAGTACTTTTTTTTTAATATTATTTATAACAGGAACTATTTTTTAAATGAGAAATTTTTTCAAAACTTTTCTTGTTTGTAGAAAATAAATTTTTGTTAATAGTTTATTTTTCAACAGGTATGTACTTTTTAAAAGATCCTTTATCTTAAAATATACATTTTTAAACAATGTTTATTTTTAAAAGTATTATTTTAAAATTTTCTGTTTTGCTAACTAAACATGTACGTACGTACGTTTTCAAAAACATTTTATAGGCACTTTATTACAGTAATTGTTTTAAAAACTACTTGTTTAACAAATTCCTTTTTTTAAGTTCTTTTTTGAAAAGGTACTTTTTTTAAAGGAATTTTCTTAAAAAGCAATTTTTTTTAAGACAATTTTTTTCAACTGATACTTTTTTAATAATGCTTGGAAAAACCAATACTTCTCTTAATTGGTACTGTTTTAAAACAATATTTTTTCAAAACGTAGTGTTTTTAAAAAGTACTATTTTTTAAAAAAGTACTATTTTCTTAAAATGTACTATTTTCTTAAAAAGTACTATTTTCTTAAAACGTATTTTCTAAAATTTACTATTATTTATATTTACTCCTTCAAAAGGTAACTTTTTTTAACGGATAAGGAGTTTTTTCAATGTTGTTTTTTAAGACGTTACTTCTTAAAAAGGCGCTTTTTTAAAAGGTACTTCATTTTAATAAAATGATTTTTAGTGGAAAGTTTATTAAAACGCATTTTTTTTATCAAAGTTAATTTTTTTTTTATTATTTTTTTTCTTTAAAGATATTTTTTTTTAAAGTACATACTTTTTTAAAGCAACTATTTAAAAATAAATTTTTTTTAAAAAGTAGTTTTTCCAGAAATTTTTTTAAGAATTCTTTTTTCAAAACATACTATTATAAAAAGTACTTTTTAAAAAAAAATTCTTTTTATACACTTAAAGAAAATTAATATGTATATTTCCCTAAGTCAAATGTCTTAAATGGGATTTTTTTCAATTTTTTTAGCAGACACTTTTTTAAAAGGCGCGTCTTTTAGAATGTACATCTTTTAAATAATTAATTTTTGAAGGCAGATTTATTAGAAGGTATATAATAAATTTGTCCATAAAGTACTTTGTTTTAGAGATATTTTACTTTTACAAGTGACTTTTCTAAATGTATGTAATCTTTTGAAACGCTTGTTTTATGGAATTTTTTTTAAAACCGTGTTGTTTAAAAGCAGTTAAAAAAATATATATTTTCTTTAATGCAACATATTAATCGTTGTTTATATCCTTATTCGACTGTACATATTTTCAAAGCTCGTCGCATAAACATGCACTTGCACAAATCACTCAAGCACTTGACAAAACATAAAAACTCCATCATTCATCCATTCAGACTAACTGGCTGTCTAATGAACGACTGACAGTTTATATGTATGTACGGAGCGGGAGAGGTTACAGTAAAGAGACAGCAAGCTTCCATCAATTTAATGTTTTTGTAGGTGGACGACAAATGCAGCACAGCATACATACGACAAAACACATCTCTATTTTATTGTTTGTTGAAAGTATTTAAAGGTAGTGAGTGAAAGGAAAAAAAACTATTAAATATTAAAAAAAATGTTGAGGAAAAGATACATAAAGTACTCATACATTCACACAACGGTAACACAAAAAAAAAATACCGCCAATAGTAATAATGCAAAAAATTAAAATGTTCAAAAGTACAACTTAAAAAACAAACAAGTTAAGATTAATTTTTTTTTTTGCTGTTTCTGGTGTAAATTGTTAAAGATAAACTAATGCCAAATTAGGCGATATATTTAAGATAAAACTATTAAAGAATATTTATATAAAATTTAACGTTTGTAAATGTCAAAATTAAATGTCAGCTCTAACAGCGTTCAAATATTTTACGAGCCTATTTGGCTAACACTTACAACAACCCACGGTACTAATGTTGTGTTGTATATTTTGCACAAAGAAATAATAAAAAAAGGTAAATGATATAAATGTATAGAAATATTTAAAGCCATGAGAGAGTATGAAGAAAATAACAAAATCTTTAAAAATTTAATAGCGTTACAACACAACCTGCAGAATTAATTAGTAAAATCTCAGATTTTAACCTCACCCAACCGTAGATAAACTGAAATTGTTTGCTGATAAAAAAAAACGTATTTTTTTATAATAAAAATAGCAAGTGAATGTAAGATTCAGCTATGCCGAATATTATTTACCCTTTAGCAAGTGCACGGTAAAGTGTACTTAAAAGAAAGTAAATAAGAATTTAATGGAAAAAATTATATGTAGTGGAGATTTTGGGTTATATTTTGTTCGTTTTAGGATTTTATATTTCTTTAATTTATGAGAGCCCAGAGTACACTATTAGTTAATTTCTTGAATGTTAAGACATATAATTTTGATATTCTTGTATGAGGGTGGTTTATGGAGGACAATAACCAAGTCTATATATAGGCTGACTGAAAAGTGTGTCTAATTGGCAAAATGGCCCAACATGATATCAATAAAATGCAACACCGATATATTTTGCTGTACAGCAGTGGGCAAAATATTAACTATTTATTGCTAGGAAATGTGAAAATATGCCCGATAGAAGTTATAATTTATTATGTATTTGTTGCAACTTAAACAATATTAAAGTTCTGAAAATTCGGAAAGGATTTTGCAAGATATACATTGTGCACATCTGTCAAGAAATATTTTCGAAATGTTGAAATTTCAAATCAAATTTAATGAACAGTGTGAAAATAAACTACACCACAATATATAATCTTGCCTAATAATATACAGATTATACGAAAACTTCTCGGTATTTATTCAAGTAAAAAAATTAAAAAATCTAAACGATTAACTTTTATTCGTAGTATGCAGAGAAAAAACTCGGTTTAAATTCAACAACTTTATGTGTTGTATTAATAATTTTTCTTCAATGTTAAAATATAAGTATGCATAACCTAAAAATCAATATTACGAATACCTTAAGGCCCTCTTTTTCTTATAATCAAAATTGATCATAGAAATTTCTTCTCTATTTTACCTGAGGTTTTCTATTTGTGTTTGTAAAAATTTCATGTTTTTGGGCTGTGCTCTACAAAAGTTTTGATCAACAAATACGTGGACAATAACTGACATAAAAATTACATTTCAACTTGTTTGTTTGACATACATAATTTACGGCTACGAGTTCCATTTTAAGGCAACATTTTTTTTTTCATTTTGCTTTTAGCTCATCTTAAATGTTTACATTTAAGTCTTTTCAATGGAATTTGGCCGTACACTGAGTGTCCTGTCTATAGAATATAAGTAAAAAAGCATTTTTAATAGCACATAGTGGGTTAAAAAAGGAAAAAAAACGTTGATAAAGAGCGGGGTTAAAAAGGGAGTAAGATTTTTTATTTATTGCTTTAATTCTTTTTAACGAGACCTGATTTTTAAAAATATGCTATCTAGTAAAAAAAAAACATTTAGACTCACCTTCCCAGTCCTTAGTTAACTAAATTTTTAAAAGTTTAACTCATGTTGTTTATATGACATAAGATTGGTTAAACTAGTTATTAGTTATTTAACTAAACAGTCTGAATTTAAACCTTAGGACCAAATTTACAGTCTTTAATTAGGTAATAACAATGATTTAACCAAAGATTTTTCATACAAATATCATGAGTTAAGCTATCATCATAAGTTAACTAAACTGTATTAATTTGACCCTTGAAGTTTAACAAATCTAAGTTGTTCAAGACAGCTGAAATATTTTGCCGGGCTATGACCTCCCGCCAAATTTTTCAATTTATTTCTAAAGACTTCCCCGGCCCCCCTTAGATCTTACTTTATAACTACTCTACTGCTTAACTATAGTTAACATTAAAATTTTAAGTATGTGAGCGGTTAAAATTTGTTTTTGTGAATATTTTAATGTCCAATACTGGGACGGAGACTAAACAGCAAAATATTTCGCTTGTTTACTTCCCAAATAATCATGATGATGACGACTGACAAGAGCATGTGGTTTTTTGTATTTCGTTACATTTAATTTTTTTGTGCCTTCTCCCCATCCCCGCAGTCGAAAATGTGAAATTAAAAATGCGTTTTTATGACAACTCGTAATTTTCTGCATGCATGTGGTCTTTCCTGTATGCGAAAGTATCTGTTTGTGTGTGTGTGTGTGCATTTCTGTTGCACCGAAACAATACACAAATACAGTAATAAAAACAGGAACGGTACTGGGAATATGCATATATTTTGGTTTTGTCATTATTAGACTCCAACAAGAAAAAATTAATGGAAATGAAATTAAACACACATTCGCACGTTGTACAAACAAACATTTTTACTAAACAGCCAACCTGGTTGGTTGTCAAACATTCAACAAAGTTTAAATGCCAAATGGACGGAAAGACGTACTAAAAGATAGACTTTTAAGTCAACAAAAAAAACTATCACATTTTATTGAGAGCTTGGCAATGTATGACGATACCAAAGGGTGCTGGTGCGGTCTGATTTGAATAGAATAGAATAGAGTCCATAAGTTGTGTTGCAATACTCTATGGATGTATGGGATAAACGCATAGTAGTAGTTTTGCACTATGGACAGAAGTTGTTATTTTTGATTTGATATAAAAATTAATTTTTAAATTCGTATCAAAGAAAGTTTTTTTTTTATCAGCACTCAGAGGGTGACGCTTCCCCTAACTTATGCAACGCATTGCGCCAGAACTTAGGCAAAGAAATAGGGTAGAGAAGATAGATGTTGATTATGTAGATGGCTTAATTCTTTCAATTCTGCTATTGCGGGTTTGGTTAATTTTTAGAACAGTATTACAGCGCCTCTAGTGTTAAGTAGACACTAATGGTCTGCATGAGTACATCCAAACGGCGTTTCAATACATTCATATGTTATTTAAGTATGTAAAGTTTCATACCACATGAGACTTGAGACACATTTACTGTTAATAAAACCAAATGAATGAACGCATAAGGCAAAAGAGAAAAGAAAATAAATCTACTTGATTAGAAAAAAACACTACCACATTCAAATAAAAGAAACATAGTAAAATGAGCGGAGTACTCGTATGAATATGTGTCGAATACAATATTGTTTGAATGTTTACTACCTACATGAATATATTCATATTACTACTAGTAGGTATTTTCAGTATTCATATTTTTGTGATTATGATTTTGAAAATAATAAATAAACAAATGCATACGTATACATGAAGCTGTTTAGTAAAATATATCTTCAGTCATTTATTAAGGGGGAAAAAAAGAATTAAAAAAAAGTTTAGAAAATAAAATTACACATACTATATGTATTTCAGTTTAATTTTGTACAATAAAAAGTATTGTTCCATTACAATAAAAATATATAACACTAGATAAAGTTTGATTTATCAAATAATTCGTTTTTTAATGTTTGAGTGTAAAAACATTATTAAATTAGTGCACTGCAACACCTTTTTTCGGGAATTAAATTCCGAGCTGCGGAGAAAGAATACCCGTTCAGAGGCCGCACTGATCACACAGATTTTTAAAAAAAACCCTTGCTTCGACACATTGATCTACTTTGTAAATATATTAATTTACTCATCAATATATTCTTTTACTCATATAACATTCATTTACTCATTTAATATTTCATGTATACAGTGTAAAGGCCCAACCATAATATGCATAAGCTGACTTATGAATTGTTTCCATGGTCTAATAATAAGGTCTGCGCAAGAAGGAATATGGTTTTTTGTAGGGTTGTGTTTTGACATTTAAATAATCTGCAAAAAATGGTAATTTCTTCGGTCTTGTCAAAAGTTGGTTACATTTTTGGCCGCATCATGAATATTTTTGTTTACGCTATGCTTTTTGTTGCTGCATAACTACTAAATACATACAAACCACAGCTATTTTTGACAATGATGGCTAATTTTTACACAAAAAAATGCATGTCGTTTTTTTATTGTTGTGTTGATAAGCAGACCTTATATTATTAGACCATTATTGTGTCTATAAAAATAAAATAAATTGCAATGGAAAAAGACGACGAATCGAGTTTTATTTTTAATTTAATAGAAAATGTGGAAAAAAAGAAGTGCCTTTATGAGGTGTCATTCTCGTATAAATGAAAAATTGTTGATGGTCTATTTCTTTCAGCCTTAAAAATGTCGAAACGAAAAATCCATTTTTCCTCCTGTCTCGATTAACTTCTCTAACTGAACAGGACCTCTCTTTTATTTCAGATATTGTTTTTAATATACACAATGCTTCCAGTGCATGCTTCATTATTTTAAGTTGTTTTATTTTATTGTCAATTTTTTTTATATCACAAAAACCACCAGAATAATAAAACTTTAATTGATATTTTTACTTTCACTAGTATGAAATGATTGTTTTCAATTTAATAATAAACACTGCTGTAATATTTGGTACTTTTCAAGATTAATTACTAACAAAAAACCCAAATATTACATTTATGTGCAACAATGTGCATTTAGTCCTTAAGTTCGTATAAGTACATTATAGCCACCTAAAAGTCTCTGCGAATTTGCTTAAGCATTTGACAGACTTTCCGTTCAATTTTGACATTAGCTTAAGCCAGCTTATGCATATTATGGTTGGGCATTAACTGTGTTTTTGCATTTGCAAATTGAGCAAATAAATATTCAGAGTAAACAAGTAAATGGAATGTGTCTCTTTATTTTGATCAAGTGTTCAGGCCCAACTATAATGTGCTTAATATAACTTAAGCAAATGTGCGAATATACACAATCAAATGTATACAACTATAATGTACTTAACACACTTTTCGTCAAGTTTCGTCAAGTGTCATTTACTTAAGGAAAGTGCGGTCAGTTTCGCTCTTCCTTAAGCAAATGACACATCAGCTGTATTATAAAAATTTTCCAATATACATAATAGATACATAAATTGTTTACAAATAAAAGATGCAACCACTGTTGCTTTTTTTATTACTTTTTTATTTTATTTTTCGTTTACTTTATAAATTAATAAAAGATAAACATGGATTTAATTGTTTATGGTAATATATTTATAACTTTTACAAATTAAATGAGATTTCGTAAAAAATATTACATTTTAAAGAAATAAAAACGAAAATAGTTTTTGCAAAAGTACAAATGTTTGCAACTAAGTGTAGAAAGATTTTAAGCTCAATAAGTACAATATAGCCACCTAAAAGTCTTCAGTAATTTACTTAAGCATTTGACATGCTTTTCGTTGAATTTTAACACTAGCTTAAGTTACATTAAGCACATTATAGTTGGGCCTTTATACCGAATTCATTCTTTTTTGAGTTTTCATTCGTTTGACTATGTTAACATCTCTTTGAGTATTCAATATTTGAATGAATATTGTATTTCTAGTGTGTATATAAACAAATGAATGATTTGATGCAGCCTTTTAGTAGACGCTGCATGTGTAGGCATTTTATTAATTGTTTTACTTCGTCGTCGATTCTGCTAACCAACGAAGGAGGGTGCTGAAAACTGAATCAATCGCTTTCGGAATAGCTTTTAGTAACCAGTGGCATGCCTTCATTAGTTAAACAGTCCAACAATAATTAATACAATGTCACACTATTCACTTTAGATAAATTTATGATGGTGATTGACTTGTACCGACCAGGTCTCCCCCCGGGGGGTAGATAGTTCATCTTGTTGATTCTCAACAACAAGATGCAATACTCCCCGGGGTATAGGGTAACTGATTTTTGTAGACATAACGTTTTGTCAGTTACCCATAAAACTTATATGCTCGGACCAATCTCTGAATTAACAGAGCAACGGAATGTGTATATATTTTATAATGAACGTAGTGGCTTGCCACGTAAGTCTACATAGAAGGTGTAAGGGTACCTAAGGTCTAGCCCATGACCAAAACCAATAGAAAGTTAATCCCTTTTGGGATTTCCTTTCGAAACTTTACCAGTAGTTTGAACTGGCACTACGGGGCCGGCAGCCCACATGGGGGAATGTTTAAACCGGGAAGTAGAGTCTTCCTCTACTATACCGGTTACAGGATCCCATGGGCCGGTTGTTGGTTGAGGTCTCTTTCGAGAGTTCACGTAGTGGTTGTGGTTGTTACCAAAAGCTGGGAGAGGTGTCGGTTAAAGACTGATGCTCGCTTAGCGGACTTCGTGTCTACCGATGCGAAGCCTCTATGTGCTGTTGTGAACCAACAGGATTCCAGAGTTTAGGTAGCTCGCTCACTTTATCAAGGTGTTTGGACATGACGGGCCTTGGTCATGTCTGAGAAGTTGCTACCTGTTGTCATCCCCTCGGGGATGCCTTCGGGTTTCTTGAGTGGGGTGGCTCAGGGGCGATGGTGAACGCTTAATCTACACCAAGTGTTTAAGTACACCGTCAGATAAGCCGTAATGGCAGGTGCTGACGTATACTCATTCACAATCTGTACCGACCAGGGATCGAAATCATTCCCTAAGTCATAATTACTTAAGTATGTCTAGTAGTGATCAATAGAGATAGATAGATATGTAGATAGATATCAATTTTTAGTATTCGCGAATACGAATACGAATATTACTTTTAGGGTTTAGAGAAACTTAATATTTCAAATTTAATTGGAAAAAATCCCTCTCTTTGTGTCAATAACAATAAATTGACAAAAAACTGTCACACCTTAAATAGGTATTTCACATTATTATGACATTAAGATGCCGAATTAGAATACCACTACTGAACATTTTTTAATTATTTTAGTGCTTGCGCTTTTAATTAGTAATTCAGTGTTTTTTGAGAGAACATATTTTCGCAGATAGCATGTCTCGGTGGACTTTCACATATTAAATTTTAGTTCTTCCATTTTTGAAGTCCAACATTCCTCTACTGAGAATTGATTACTAACTTTACACGATATGAATTTAAATATAAGACTTAAACTTTTAAATGATACGAAATATAATTTTCGTTTGTTTTTTAAAAAGATTATTATCTTGCGCCAAAGATAGAGATAAAAATTATTTTAAATTAATATATTTTTGTACATTTTATGTACTCTTTTAAACTTTTTGATTGATTGATTTTTTTTTTTTGTTGGGAAAATGTATGTTCAAATTATTCGAGAAATATTCGCTTGAATTTGGCGAATACGAATACGAATATCTTAAAATAGCCGAATAGTCGAATAATCGAATACAAATACGAGTATTCGTAACTTCACTAATGTCTACAGTTCTGCATTTCATTGGTGTTTATTTATAACAAATCATCAGTAGACTTCCGCCAAAACAGAGCCCCACATCTAAACTTTCAAATCACGACTACTCTTGTTAAAATTTTTGAAACTCTCTACCAGAATCTATCGTTAGATCATTATCAGTTTTCTTGTATTGCAATGTTTCCACACTGGAGACAATATATTTTTAAATTAAATTTTAAATTTCGTTTGAAATTATTTACACAATCCCATAGTGCATGCACATTATTCTAAACCATGTATGTTCTGCAAATAGGAACACTTCGCCAGAGAATTGAAAAGTGTATAAAATATAAATTAAAGAAGAAAAAAAAAACGAACGAACAAACAAAATTGCTACAAATATCAACCAGGTTAGATGCAGAGAGAGAGAGCAAGCGAGCGCACTGGAACAAAATGCGTGTTTAATGTCGGCAATTAATGTCAGTTGGTGGGCGTAATGAGTATTTTCGTATGTACCAACGACCGGACGGACCCACCGCACATGATTTATGATGTTGAACGAACTAATGAAAAACTATTTTGCATAAAATATTCATTACAATTTGCTAGAACAGCCAACAAGTTAAGGAGTCTAGGGAAAAAAATTTAATTAAATCTAATATTACAAAAAATAAAAGTAAATAAATTATTTTCAAATAACAAATAATAAACTTTTTTTGTGAAGTAAAATTAAAATAGATAAAAAATTTATATGTGTAAGAAAAAAAAAAAGCCTAAGGCCGCCAAATTAAACACATGAACGCCAACTGTTCTCGGCTGGAGCACAATAAGAATTGAACGAATGAATCAATGAGTGATAAAAACATGATGTTTAGAATATTAAATAAGTTTTAAAAGTATTCCAAAAAAAAAAAAAAAAAAAAAGAGGAACAAGCAGGCAAGCGGGCCTTAGTATTTATTGCAATTAAATTGCGCACAGTTTTATTAAGAACAACCAGAAATTAAAGCATACGAGTCGGCTAAACCACAAAAACAGTAAGAGTGCTCTACTCGGCTGTGCCGAATCTTACATACCCTTTGCCAAGCAAAGTTTATAAGAATTATGGGTCGATTATGGATGGCAACCGAAAAATCCAGTTGCGTTGTCAGTTGCTGACAATTGTATTACGGATGGCAACTGAGAGGTTCCAGTTTCAGTTGCTATTTAGTGCTTTTATGGCAACCACAAATCTTCAGATGTCGACTGGCAATACAAATAACGAGCTGCACCCGCTGAATATGCCGATCCCACAAAATTAGCTGCATTACCCTAACAAAATTATACTATTTAATTTAGAGTATTGCCTATTGAAATATGATACGTTCGCGATTGGAAAAACAATTATAAGTTAGGACTTTTATATAAAAGGTTTTGATTGGATATAATAATAATATTTTTCAACATGAAAAATAACTTTTAGTAATTTGAATTTGCATTAATTCAATAAAACTGAACTTGAGCCTGATAAAATTACTTTTCATAAAAGGTTTTACAATAAGAGTGATATAATTTCTTAAAAAAAAAACACACTTATTGTTAAGGAAATTCAAATGAAGTACAATCGATACAATTAAGTTCTAAATAAAACGTCATTCCAATGGCCTCCACGACTTCTTCTGCAGGAGCGAATTCGATGAACCCAATTTTCGAGCACTTTTTCCACTAAATCTAGTCGTATGTCATGAATGGCACGTTCAATATTGACTTGTAAAGCTTGAAGAGAGTCTGATTTATTTCGAAAGACCAATGACATCAAATAACATCACAAGAAATAGTCTAATGGTGTTAAATCACAACTTCTTGGAGGACATTCAATATCACAATTTCGTGAAATAATCGAATCTCCAAACTTTTCAAGTTGTTCCAAGGCAAAATCAGCAAAACTCCGACGTTTACGTGGTCCAATGGCTTCAGTTATTAAGTGAGAATAATTTTATACGGATGCAAACCCAAATCCTTTCTCAAAATCCGCCAGGTTGTGGTTTGAGACAGTCCAAATTGTTGAGAACTTCTTTGAATCGACAAATTGCGGTCTTCAGCAACACTTGCCTGAACGGCAGCAATATTTGAATTAATTCGAGCGGTTCTTGGTCTTATTGGCACTAAAACATTATGTAAAGAAAATGTACGCTCGAAATTTTCAAGGCTTCGAAGAATAGCGAGCACACTCGGACGATTATTACGACCATAAAATGGCAAAAGCCCCCGCAAAGTTGCAATTGGAGAACGATTATTTTGATAATAAAACTGAATAATATTTTTATATTATTATTATTACGAATAAACGTAATTATTATTTGAACTTATATTGATTTACATATGAAAAGTAATATTATCAGGCTCAAGTTCAGTTTTATTGAATTAATGAAAATTCAAAATTACTAAGAGTTTTTTTGTGTTGGAAAATATTATTATTTATATCCAATCAGTTTTTAGCAGAACGTATCAGTACTGATTTCAAGGCCGCTACACCTCTCATCAGCGTTCAATTGTTCATCTTTACAATTTTCGTAAAGTGGATACTAATTGAGAAGAATATCAACTATTTAACCAGTTTTCTACAGAAATAGAATATGAGAATTAATTTTTAATTCAATTTTTATTCTACAATGAAACAGTGCTGGTTAGTACGAAATTCCCTCATTACTGTTTGGAACTAATAATCAACACAAACTCATAGTCCGTTATCATCAAAGTATTCTACTTTGTATTTTAACGTTTTTTTTTTTGTTGTTTTTACTCTATATTAGGGGAATTCACATATTACTGTGACCCCTGTTATTAGGGTATTTATAGCTCGTGCCCAAGCGGAATTAATATTTTTATATTATTATTATTACGAATAAACGTAATTATTATTTGAACTTATATTGATTTACATATGAAAAGTAATATTATCAGGCTCAAGTTCAGTTTTATTGAATTAATGAAAATTCAAAATTACTAAGAGTTTTTTTGTGTTGGAAAATATTATTATTTATATCCAATCAGTTTTTAGCAGAACGCATCAGTACTGATTTCAAGGCCGCTACACCTCTCATCAGCGTTCAATTGTCCACCTTTACAATTTTCGTAAAGTGGATACTAATTGAGAAGAATATCAACTATTTAACCAGTTTTCAACAGAAATATAATATGAGAATTAATTTTTAATTCAATTTTTATTCTACAATGAAACAGTGCTGGTTAGTACGAAATTCCCTCATTACTGTTTGGAACTAATAATCAACACAAACTCATAGTCCGTTATCATCAAAGTATTCTACTTTGTATTTTAACGTTTTTTTTTTTTTTTTGTTGTTTTTACTCTATAATAGGGGAATTCACATATTACTGTGACCCCTGTTATTAGGGTATTTATAGCTCGTGCCAAAGCGGAATTAATAATTTGTAAACGTTGTTCTTGCGTGTATCTCTCCATGATGACATTGTAAACACTACTGAATACAATGAAAAACAAATGACAGATCATGACTATATAACAAATGGCCGAAACATCACGTTAAAATCATATCATCCCTATTGGAAACCCTTTTATTAAGGTAACGATATATACATACTAGTGATGTTACGAATATCAATTTTTAGTATTCGCGAATACGAATACGAATACGAATATTTAAAACAGTATTCGCCGAATACGAATACGAATATTTCTTTTGACGTTTATATTTCAAATTTAATTGGAAAAAATCCCTGCCTTTGCGTTAGTAACTATAAATGAAAAAAAAATTTAGAGATTTAACATTATTATTGCATTAAGATGTCGAATTTGAAAACCTCTACAGAATATTTTTTAATTATTTTACTTACATACTTTCAGATTTCGTTTTTCTTACTCTGTTTGGGTTTTTAATTAATAATTCAGTGCTGTTTAGCGAACATATTTTTGCAGAAGGCGCATCCACCTGTGTCAGTGGAATTTCATATATAAAAAGTTTTAGTTTGATTCCTGTAGCTTCCCACAAAACATCTCACCGAGTTTCTTTAAATATCATGCATTTAAGTTATACGAGTATATTCCAATTTATTGCCGATAGATGATGTACTTTGTTCAATTCACTGCTGCGAAAGCATTTTTAATTTTATTAATACATTTGAGACAACTTAAATTATAATTTATATATATTTTTGTTTGTTTTTTAAGAAGGTTGTTACTTTGCGTGAAATACAATGGGTTTTTTTAATAAAAATTAATATATTTTTTTACATTTTATGTACTTTTTTTAAACTTTTGTATGATTTTTTTTTTGGAAAATGTATGGGAAAATTATTCGAAAAATATTCGCTTGAATTTGGCGAATACGAATACGAATACGAATATCTTAAAACAGGCGAATAGTCGAATACGAATACGAGTATTCGTAACATCACTAATACATACATGCATATATGAATGTCTCTATATAATCCAATACCGGATCCGAGAATTAATTTTTGCTTATTTTCAATACGAAACGTACTAAGGTAAATCCATACACATCAGTCACAGATTCAAGTCCCCAACTCTTCTGGTGAATTTGGAAAACACATTTCACGTACAGACAGACGGACAGAGTGAAAGACGGACATGGCTCCATATACAACTTTCCTATTTCTAGAAAATTTGTATATATTTTATGGATCTCATATGAATATTGTGGAAATTACATACGAAATGACAAACCTCTATAAATACCGTCACAATTTCTAGTGTAGGGTATAGAAAGGAAATGTGACTGACTGTTCATCAACATCATATTCAATATATGGGTGGATGGCTTATGATCTTTATGTTGGAGAAAATAAAACCTGCTGCCTGTCTACCACCATCATCATTATCATCATCAGCATCATCGTAATCGTCATCATCTGTTTGCTTCATTTTATCAGCTTCATTGTCGGCTACAATATCCCAAGAAAGCAAAGTAGCAGCAGCAAAACCAAAAAGTAGCCGGAATAGTAGAAGAAAACTTCAAAGTACTCAAACCCACTTTGTTCGAGTCACTTCACTTGCCAAAAGAGTTGTGTTTTTTTCTCTTCGTTTTTTTATCCATTTTAATTTTAATTTAACTTAATATTTTTTTTTTGTTAATCAGAAGCAGCGAAAAAAGAAGCGCCTGCAAATGAAATGTATTCAATAAGAGGACAACACCAACAACTTTTAATATAAACGGAATGAATATGCCGCCGGGTGCGTGTATTACAACTGCCGCGTACTTACAATTTAATATTGGTGAGTGTATGTACACTTTGTACGTACGTATGTGTGTACGTATACTTATATAATATCACAAGGCAAGTGATTTACATTATTGGCTTATTTTTTTGTTGTTAATTTTGGTCCACAGTGAGGCGGCATATGTTATTATTTTGCAATATAAAATTGGCAGGAGGGTTATAATGAGAGTCGCATTGGTTTTTTTTTACCTGTATGAGAACTATCGATATCGATCAATATGGTTTGACAATGGCTTTGTGAGTACAGTTTTTGATCGTTTTTGCATTAATTTTACTCCTCCCAAGACTAATTAAAATTTACTGTTTGGTGCGGATTACACTCTGGGAGCGTGATCGTTCCTTATTTCCCTCGAAGTAAGCAACGAGCAGATGTTACGGCGAGCGTCGAGCGCTATCGAGCCATGGTGACTGAATTTTTGTTTTCGAAAAATTATTCAGTTAAACATGAACGACAATTGGTTCGACAGCTCAACTTGCCATACAACGCTCTTAAGATAATGAACAAATTTTTTTGGTGACAATTTTATTTGCTGTTCACTGGGCCTCATTCTTTTGACGATTTTAAGCCTCTGTAATTAGGATCAGCACTCAGGGGATGACCCCAACGTATGCAATGCATTGTGCCGGAACTCAGATAGAGGGAGAGAGTAGAAAAGATAGATGTTGAAAATTTAGATGGCTTAAATCTTTTACAACTCTGCTTTGCGAATTTTGTTAATTTTTATAGCAGTGTTGAGGCGCCTCCGGTGTTGAGTAGACGCATTTACTTTTTAGGCTGTATTAGCAGGCATTTTATTAATAGTTTTACTTCGCCGATTTTTCTGATGACCGACGAAGGAGGGCGATGTTGTGTAGATTAGCTTGGAACAGCATCAATCACTTAAATAGTCTGTCCGACAACAATTAATACAAATGAAAATAAGCGAAATTAATGATGCTGATTGACTTCCTCTGGCTAGGGTTTGAACCCAGGCCCCAAATCATTGTTTGCTTAGTAGTCAACGCGCTAACCACTTCAGCCAACAACATCCTTTTTATGTTGAGAAGCCAGCAATTCTTGAATAATTTAAAGCCAATATTTGTCATCTGTATGAAATATCTCATGTTATACTGTATCATAATTACTAATAGGTAATTTAAAAACTAATCGTGAATTCCCTAAGGAAAAAGTTTGACGATCTAAGTGATATGGACCAGTCTAGAAAACTCAATTGCATTCTAAACGTTATTCGTTAGCACAGACACACACACCAATTAGCACACAATGGGATATTTTGTGATAATTGTCTTGAACTTACTAGAGACCTGTTCTTTCTTAGGACGCATAGCCATCTAAACGCGACCTTTGTCTATTTCTTTTCCATACAAATTGATCGTACTAAAATTAAATAACACTCCACACCCATGATCCACAAACCTGCGTCTGGTTTGATAATATAATACCGCTTAAGATTTCATGTATTATATTGGCCATTAAAAACCCTCTCGTATAATACAAAAAATCCAACTCAAATGTAACTCAGAAGCAAGACGTTAAGCCCAAAATCTGTCATATAACATGTGATATGAAAAGGATCGAATGCTAAACACATTTTAATTTGTATTTAAAAACTTAAAAAAAAACTATTTTATATCTTTCAGTGATATTTTCTACGACTAAAAAAAAATTTGTATAAGAGAGCTGATAAATAGCACATACAGATCATCGGCTCAGACTGAAAATTTAAAAGTAATGTTTAATTTTAATTATTCTATATGGAATAAATCTCACCATGTAGAAACAATAAATATCTGCCAAAAAGTGATAGAGTTGGCATCACTGTTTTTCACTGTAGTTTTGTGACTTGCATACAATAAAGTAGCATAAACAACAACAAATATTCTCATGGATTTACTACAAATAGCAGAAGCCGCATAACAACAACAACAATGTTGAATAACAAAATTACAAATGAATTTTTTCATTAAAAATTTCTTAGTTTTTAGTGCAAAAAAAAAAACACACATTGCGGGAGCGTTTAAATTGATGAATTACATTTTCGCTTGCAACATCGGCGGCATATTTAATGCAGACATATTAGCACATACACACAGACAGACGCACACATACAGATAAGCGGACGGACAGACGGACGATCGGAAGGACAGACAGACACGCACATAGTTTCACATGCACGCATTTGCCATATTAAACATTATTGAACTACTTGTCCATTTACTCTCTGAACAGTCGAAATAATATGGGTTTACGAGTATATCAATGTTGTCCATTAAGTTGGCTTAAATTGTTACCGACACACTACAATTTTTTTTGTTCGTTAATTTGTTTGTGTACATGTGTTAGAGAGTAAGTCTGTCTTTTTGTCTGTCTATTTATTTGTTAGTTGGGTGCTGTCTGGCTGCTTTTTTTTCTTGCTGTTGTTTCCTTTTCTGACAGCAACAGCTGCTGCTAATAATTGCTTTTGCAACTGCAACAGAAAAAAAAATAACTGATAAAATAACAGCAGCAGCAACATTTGTAACCAAATACGCACATACATACAATAACACACTTAGCAACAGCAACAATCTTTGCAAATGAGTTAAACGATTTTTAAATACAAAGGAAGTGAATCTACTTCTAGGAAGGATTTCTAAAAAACTTCTGTCGTTGAACCATCCATTCGCGAGCCAGACTGTGTCTGCAACAATATAAATTAAAGGAGTCTTTAATACACCAACTTTATCATAAGTGTCATTATCAGGGAAACCAGAAATATGCTATTAAAACTGGATTTTATGCGACTTGAATATGGAGCAACAATTTTAATGAATAATCCCATAATTCTGGCCAATAAAACCGACTTAAATATATAAAAAAAAAAATAAAATCGGCCCATAAATAACCGGTTGATATATTAAACAAAATATTTTTTGGGGGCCGATTACTTTTTTATAGGACCAATATTTCGGCGGGACAAATAAGTAGTCCGATAAAAAAAAACTTATGCAACCAAACTGCATGCAAACCCGATCAAACAAAAAAAGAATTCTTAAACTCGGTCAAAAATTTCTGAAGCGTTGGATAACTTGATTATGTTTTGAAAAACAAAAACGGTTTTTAATTAAATTAAATTGCAAGCAAATTTGCTTAAAATTTTTTCAGATTTTTAAAAACCAATTTATTAAGAGAGCAGTTATTACCTAATCAATATTTAAGGGGGGAAGCTTGCCCTCGGTTTTACAGGACCCAAATGCAAGCATACCCTTTCAAACAAAAAAGCGTTCTTTTAATCGCTTCAAAAATAATGGAATTGTAAAGGTTAAAAAACATTAAAAAAACCACTTGAATAGAAATCGTTCTCCTTTTTTTTCAAGTCCGGTTAAAAAAAAATATATATAAAATTGGTGATATAAATTCCAGTTAAATTTTATTGTGACAGTTTGGAACAAACCCACAATTTTTTCGAATTAATTTGATGCGCTAGAAAATTCTATTTCCTCTTTTTTTATAACTTACAGACACATAATTTTTTTGAAAGCTGTAGCTACCAGTTGGGACCCCATAATATTTTGGAGTAATCGAGAAAGAGTTGTTCTCCTAAAATATTGATTATCGAATAACACCTGAATTTATAGACCGATTTTCATAACTCTCTTTTTGTTGGATGAAAATTTATTTGGTCCCATAATTTTCTTTGTCGGAGATAAATTGCGAACTTAAAATGAATTCGCCCTAGAAATGTAAGAGGGTCGGACCCACAAATAAATCCCATATTGGCCGATTACAAGTTTTTTCCTTGTTCAGCTTTCAAGAACGTAAATGAAATTTATTACATCGGGTTTTAAGCCCTATGCTCCAATGGGAGTTAGAGGAACATATACATATACATATATATATATATATATTTTAAGCTTTTGCATAGTTCAGTTGGCTTTTGGTATTGAAGTCGATTTTTTTTTGCCAGAATTATTTTTCAATATGTTTAAAGTTTAAAGCACAACAAATTGTTGCATGTTATGTTGAACATATCAAATAGGTAAAGACAAATTGATTAATTGCATATTGTGCATACATGACAAAGAGACAACAAAGTCAAAGACTTCAAATGACATTATTTCACATGCGCTGCGGTGCTACTTAACGAAAGCGGCTGCAACCTTTATGTGAAACAAAACAAAAAAAAATAATTTGCAAAATGTGCTGAAGTCTAGTAGAATATACAAAAATGGAACACAAAAGATCTTTTCGAAATAAATCTACACTTCTTGCAAGACAACACAGAGAAGGCTGCGTTACAAAAAGACGGTCTTAATGATTTTGTACCATTTTTTTTTTCTTAGTTTTTGTAGCAAAATGTCTAACATCGACTTCAACACCAGCAGTTAGTGTCATTTTTGGGCCTAAGCTGTCTTTTTAAATTACCGACCATACATCTTGTTTTCAAGTCATTCACACTCCATCCACTCATACTTCAGTCATTCAGCAACTCAGTCAGTCCGTTAGTTAGCCAAGCAGCCAACCAGCGATCTAGCGAGCGATCAACGACATTACAAACAACCAATCACTCTGTTGTTTTAATGTCAGGTTTTGTTTACCGCAAAATGTTTTGACATACGAAATCGAAACAAATAGTTTTCGAAAAGACAACACGACCGAAAAGCGTAAATTGTCTGATGGCTATTGAATTGAATAAATGTGAACTGCTAAATAAAAACAAAAAGAGATTTGTTGCAAGTAGCGCTTGCTGCTTCTTATGAGTGAGTTTGTCGGCTGAGTTGGTGAAAAAAAACACATGACACATTAAAGAAAATTTATGCAAAAAACGTTTTAACAACTTAATTTCTTAATGTCTCAAATAACCAGGATATATGTGAGCGATTTTTGCGCCTTGAAGGGATTTATTATTAAGTCTTATAAATTAAAGGTTTTTGAAAGCGCTGAAATTTACTGCTTGAAGAGTTTTGTAATATAGAGTGTAATATTTTAGGTTTTTATAAATACGTTCTTTTTTGTGCCTCTATAATCTAGAATATAAAAAATTTTCTGCTTAAAAGTATTCATTTATTTAAGAATTCATTGGCCCGGTTGGCCTCTTGACTAATACTGGCTTTTTTGAAATAATGAACTTAAAGCCTTGGGTGAACAAAAGTCAGTTTAAAATTCGTTCAGTTTGTTTTTTTTTTATAAACAAGTTTTCATAATTATAACATTTTAGCCCAGTTAATAAAAAAGAAACAAATAAAATAGTGGTACTCTTTGGTATAATGAACTTCTAAAATAAGTTAATCAAAGCAAAAGGCATGATCTTTTTTCCATTAAAAAATTGCAAGAAACCAAGAGAAAAGAAACAGCTCATCACAAAGTTAAACAAAAAACGATAAAAGAAGAAACAAAAAAAAAACATAATAAAACACCCAGCCACATTCAGTATTATGAATGATGACCACTCACTTAGAAAACTTGTGGCTTGAACTATTTTTCAAAAAGCTCCAAAGAGACAAAGGAAAAAAACTTTATATGTATTCGCGTTATACATTTATTTTATCCAACCTGGATAACAAAAAAAAGCCCCCAACAAACGCACAAAAAAAGGGGCAAAACAATACGGAAATATCGACAACAATAATAACAAAAACAGCCATTACGGACATGTTGGTCAGTCAGTCAGTCAGACAGACAGACATTCAGTCTTTCCCTCTCTGATGGCAACAGCAGCAAAAGGCATCAACGGCAACATCAGCAGCAGCATGTTTGGCGCGAGTGTCACTCGTTGCTGACAAGTTACATGCGAGAATTTGACGAGTGTTAAAATGTGGCAGTCGAACATTTTGTAGCAGCAGCCACAAAAACCAACTAACCAACCACCACTCACTCACTCCGTAGCCAGATGGAGCAAAGAAAAATACATACAATCATCGGTTCTGCTCCACCAAAATAAGATTTTCAAATGATAGACAGTTTGTGGCACAAACACTCACATATGCACCCAGATCAGTTGTGGATTATTGTTAGTGTTTTTTTACAAAACACATGTGGTTGGAGGAATTTTCTAAAAAAAAACACGAATAAAAATCTAGAAATTTTTCTAAAAATACTAAAACAATTTGATGTTGAATAAATTTGATGCACAGAAAAAGTGTGAAAAATGTAAATTTTATATTGTGAATTGCTTTAATTAGTGCAACGCTTTTTAGATGTCAGCGCTAAGTTTCTGCCTGAATTTAACTGCCATCAAAGCTGCAACAAATCTAGAAGCAACTTTAAGCACAATTCGTTCCGTTGGTAACTGACAGATCTCTTAGTGACTAAAAAAGACGAACTAAAAGATAATATTTCATGATCTGTCATTTATTTTTCATTGTATTCAGTAGTGTTTACAGTTTCATCATGGAGAGATAAACGCAAGAACAACGTTTACAAATTATTCAGTTTTATTATCAAAATAATCGTACTTCAATTGCAACTTTTCGTGCGCTTTTGCCATTTTATGGTCGTAATAATCCAAGGGTGCTCGCTATTCGTCAAATTGTTTTAAACTGACATTTTCTTTACAAAATGTTCAACTGCCAATAACACAAAGAACCGCTCGAAGTAATGCAAATGTTGCTTCCTTTCAGGCAAGTATTGCTGAAGACCCGAAATCTGTCGATTCCAACACGTTCTCAACAATTGGAACTGTCTCAAACCACAACCTGGCGGATTTTGAGAAAGAATTTGGGCTTTGCATCCATATAAAATTGTTCTCACTCCAGAACTGAAGCCATTTGACCACCGTAAACGTCGTGAATTTGCTGATTTTGCTTTGGAACAACTTGAATTGCGAGAAAAAATTGAAGAATCGAATATTTCAAGAAATTGTGATATTGAATGGCCTCCAAGAAGTTGTGATTTAACATCATTAGACTATTTCTTGTCCAGACTCTCTCCAAGCTCCACAAATCAATATTGAACGTGTCATTCATGGCATACGACTTGATTTAGTGGAAAAAGTGCTCGAAAATTGGGTTCATCGAATTCGTTCCTGCAGAAGAAGTCGTGGACGCCATTTGAATGACGTTTTATTTAGAACTGAATTGTATCTCTTGTAATTCACATTAAATGAAAAACTTATGAATTCCCTTATCAATAAGTGTGTTTGTTTCTAAGAAATTATATCACTCTTATTATATCACTACATATGTTATCCCTGTCTTATATCACCGACTTATTTTTTCAAGAAAAAAAAAAAAACTGCTACATTTTAACCAATATTTTTTCGTTAAAAATAATTGTTAAAAATTAATTGTATTTGATTTTTCTATGAAAATTTTTAACGTTTTATTACATTCAATAACTAAACGTCTGTAGTAACTGTTAAAATGCAAATGGCCAGAAATTGTAACTGTAAATTTTTACCGATATTTTTACTGCCTCTGAATTAAAAATAAACCTGCAAAATTTTACTGTTATTTTTCAGTCAAAAATTACAGACAAAATTCGAAATGTTCGAAAACTGAACTATTATGTATTTCTAAAACTGGTGCTCGTGAAAACCTGCACTTCTACTAACGACATGCGATCTATTTTGCCACAGAGCGCTGCAGAATTTACTACGCAAAACAAAACGACCGTCCGAAATAAAAGCCATAAAATAGAAAACTGTACAGAAGTGGCAATTGCGATCGAGAAATAAGAAATACGGAAGGTGGTCATATAAAATGATAAACATAAAAAACGGTGAAGTAAATTTCTACCTATCGCAGATGCAGTGCCCAGTGCTACT
This sequence comes from Lypha dubia, assembly GCA_947311025.1. Lineage (NCBI taxonomy): Eukaryota > Metazoa > Arthropoda > Insecta > Diptera > Tachinidae > Lypha > Lypha dubia. The sequence continues at coordinate 58,917,385 of OX371263.1, forward strand.
TCCGGAAGTACCTCCACAAAATAAGAAAATGCAACACTCCCTTTTGCATTTATGAGGAAGAAGAGATAGCAGACGACGCTGAGCGCACCTTTTTGTCAAGTGCCACCGTTGGATAGAGGCGAAAATTGGCCAAGCAACAGCTACAAATATAGTTGACAAAATGGTCAGCAATCGTGAAAACTGTACTGCGGTCGCAAAATTTGTGGAGCACGTATGTACTTCGCATAAAAAAGCATGACCTAGATCCAGTGGCAATAAACCAAGACTGATTTAGTGTTTAAAGTGGGTAAATGGACGCAGGCATAACAAAGTTGAGGCCCATTAGCCAAAACCGGGATCCACCTTGAAGTAATGCGAGAGCAGTGCTTGGGGGTGGTTCACATATCCCAGATACATGGTGCGTATTTAGCCGGTAACCATACTGGAGCCCGGCGTACGGTGAATTGACGAATTCTGCTACATGCGTAACGTATTTTCCCATCTTACACCCAAACAAAAAAAATCTATTTAGCTTAAATTCCCTTTCAAATGGTTCTGAAAGAGAAGTTAACAAATAGTTTCAGTATAAGAACCAAAGACCGAGAGGATTCTATGAAGGCATTATGAGAGCATCTGAACAACTACCGATATCCATCTTGAACCAAAAAAGCATATTTTTGAACAAAACCTCATTTCTTAGAATATAATGACCAGATTTGGTTCAAATATCGTAGAATAAATTGAATAAAGTCCAATTTTATATCCTGTAAAATGGTTTCGCTGGAAATACTAAATATTTGACAAAACAAATATGTATGTATAAATCATAGCAAAATTTTTTTGCATTATTGATAAAATATCTTGAGAAAAAAATTTTATATAAAGAAATATTGAGGAAAATTAATTCCTTGTCAATATTTTTCATCAATCAAGTGAATATTTTTTTCAATATTTATGCTATCAATCATGCAAATGGGTTTTTTGTTTTCTAATATTGATAATAAATATTGAAATGATTGATGGAAAATATTGAGAAAGAATTTTTTTCCATCAATCATGCTAATATTTTTTTTTATAAATTTGCGCATGATTGGTAAAAATAACAATACTGACGAAATAACATAATTGACGAAAAATATTGAAGTAATTGATAGAATATATTGAGAAGATTGATTGACAAAAATATATGGATGAATAATATTTGTTTATCAATATTTTCATCACTCATGCCTACACGATTGATGGAAATTTTTTATATGATTGATCAAGAATATTGACAAAAAAACAGTTATTCAATATATTTCCTTAATATTTTTTTAAAAATATTGGCATAATTGATTAAAAATTTTTTTCATAAATTATGTAAAATATGAACAAAAAAAAATTTTTTAAATTTGTTTGCAATACATATTTTTCATCAATCATATTAACATATTTTAATAAATGAAGAAAAATATTGATAAATATATATAGTTTTCATCAATAATTTTCATTAATATAAAGAAGTTGTCTTTTTAAGTTTATGTTTCAGATATTTTGCAAAAATTTATGCAGTCGAATATGGCTACAACAATTTCTTATTGTACTTTTCCTCTTTAAATATCTTCCATCATAGATTTATGAAAGGCAATTAGTGAATTGTAGCCGTAAAAAGAATTCATATTCCCGTCATAGTCTGGTGTTGTGTTTGGATGTAGTCAATGACTACTAGTCATGTTCTAGTTTTCTTAATAACTTTTTTCGCCTGAATGCTAAGTTTTTTTTTTCTTTCTAAAAGTTCGAGTAATGTCCAAGTTTTCAAAAATTTATTATAAAACTTATTAAAGTTTTTCTCTTTTTTTTTTTTGTAGTTATTATATGTTTATACTGTGTAGTAAGTCAGCAAGTAAGTAAGAAATGTCTAAACAGATTAACTCGACTTTAACCCCTTTTAACCTTCTCCAGTTACCCTGGTGTAGAAATAAAAATAAAAATTGTGGTTAAACTAAAATTTCATCAACTTGGGTTTTTTATTGATGTTGCTGTTGTTGTTGGTGTTGCTGTTGTTGTTGGTGTTGCTGCTGCTACTACTTTGTAAATGTTGAGGTTTTGCATATTTAAACTAATTGCTATAATAGTTTGACTTCTTTTACCAAAAATACAACAACAAAGATTTAAAACTTAAACTTTTTTGACCTTCCGGTTAAAATGATTTTTCTCAACAACAACAACAACAATAACGACAAAAACTTATAATCACAAGAGAAGAAAATTAAGAAAAATAATAAATACTGCAACAAAAATATGAGGGCAAATATTGCAACAGCAAGAGATGTTGTATTAACAACAGCAGCTACAATATTGGGTGCACTCACTCACCGTTATAAGAAAGTTTGTTGTCTACTACTTCATATTTATGTTGTGTTGTTGGCGTCAATTTAATCATGAAAACCACCTTGTAACACAAGGCCAAAAATATCAGGAGTGATGGCAGCAGCAGCAGAATCAGCTGTATCAACTTTTGATTCGCAACAAATACTTTACGGCAACATGACCATCAACGCCGTCATCATTTCAACAAATTGAACAATAAAATTATGAGTTCAGTGTTTTTGTTTTCATTTTATTATTAAAGTTTTTTAATATTTGGCCACTTTTTTCTGTTGTTTTTTTTTTTTTGTAGTCCTTGCTGTTGTTTTAAGTGGACGACAATGAGGATGTCAATCCTGAGAAATCAATAACAGAGTGTGGATATAAATAGAAATGTGTTTTAATATTTTGTTCGCTTTACGTATACATGATAGTGTTGTTGTGTTTTAAAATGTTTGCCAGAAATCAGGTTGTATTCTTTATGTTCATAATAGTGTTAACTTGTTATTAAATGTTGCTAATGCTGCCTTCCTGATTGAAGAATTATTTTTTTTTTTAATTAGAACCAGCACTCAGGGCATGACCCTAGGTATGCAGTGAACTGTGCCGGAACTCACGGAGAGGGATAGTAGTAGAGAAGATAGATGTTGTAAATTTAGAAGACTTAACTCTTTCACAACTCTGCTTTGCGCGTTATGTTAATTTTTAAGGCAGTGTTGAGGCGCCTCTGGTGTTAAGTAGATGCATTAACTATGTTAAGTTGTATTAGCAGGCATTTTATTAATTGTTTTACTTCGCCGATGTTTCTGCTAACCGACGAAGGAGGGCGATGTTGTGTACATTAGCTTGGAACAGCATCAATCATTGTCGGAACAGTTTTTTATTGACCAGTGCTATGCCTTCATCACTTAAATAGTCCGACAACAATTAATACAATGTCTCACTAATGTACATTAAAGAAATTTATGATGTTGATTGACTTGCTTTGGCAAGGATTTGAACCCAGGCCGCAAGTCATTGTCAACGCGCTAACCTCTAACCACTGGTGGAGAGGGGGAGGTATAAAATAAAATTCATTGCTTTTTAATAAAATGCTAAAATGAAAATATTATTTTTACACAATTTTTACATCGATTAATCAAAATTTATTAATTTTTTAGTAAAGTTCATAGATTTAATGTACTTTTACATTGTTTTAATGAATATACTGATTGAAGTTTAATGTAAAAAGTTTTATTGAGAGCATTCCTTTTTGTAATAATTTATGAATTAGTTCAATAATTTAACGCTTATGAACAATTCATTGAAGCAATGAATTTTTCATTGAAATATATGAAAATTGTAACAAGAAAATTGCGAGCAAAAATCTCAAAACAATTAGGGACAAAATATTCACAATTGAATTCTTAGGAAATTTTGTATATTTTCTATTCTTTTGTTGGGAATATCCAATTTAAAAACTTGTGGCTTCACTGCATCGATAATTGTTTCAAGCAAAACGCCATGGTCATACGGACATACACATCATAATTTATTTATTATGTCAGTAGTAGTATGTGTTGCCAATATTTAATGATAAATTGCTGTGATGTTGCACTTAATTATAAACAGCGGACTTATTAGTTTCATATAATTAAAAAACAAAAAAAAAAAAAAAGAAAAGAAAACAACAGCGCTGCTTATTAATAATTTATTTTTTTTACAAGCAGAAATTTTGTTTCATTTCTTTCCATTCGAACTACTGAAAAATTTAAGTTTTAATAATAAAAAAATAACGAGTGATTTAATACCGTAATTAACTGTTACCAACATATTTTCGAAAATTACACAGACACCGCAAATGTTACTTTTAATTAATTTTATATTTTGATGAGGATTTTTTTGGGGAAACCAAAAGAGTTATTAAATTATTTAAAATTGTTTTAAATTTAGTTACATAACAATGAGTTTTATTAAAAAGTTAGGTCATGGTATCTGTTGAATAATAATAGAAATTTTGGCTTCCTCGTATGGTTTATGAAAACTATTCAAAATTATATTTTTAAAATAATTGAATATTTATTTCGTAACTAACATTTTTGTTTAATAGAGACTAAAAACTTTATGCTATGAAAGCCATAAAAATTAGCAGAATTTTGTTATATTAAATTTCCTTTTGCTTTAAAGACTCAGCCTTAGTTTTAATTTATAAAAAATAACCAGACATAAGAACTTTCCACGCAATGCAATTAGAAATATCCTGCCACTGTTAATGCACAAAAAAGTGGCTCTTTATACCAACTCTTGATTAAATTAAATGCCATTTTTTTCTAACTTGAAGCAAAAAATCCGTATTTGTGTCTACAACCTTTTAGCTGTTGTTGCTATTGCTGTTGCGTTGTGTTGTGCTGCCGTGTTTCTGATGCATTTTGCTGGTAATTGACAAATGTCAAGTAAATAATTACGACTCAATTAGTGCAATGTCTACAAATGTACAAAAGAATCTAAAAAACTAACTAATGCAACAAAAAGCGACTGCAATTACTGCCACAACTTTGTATAATTACTTGAAACAAAAATAAAAAAATAAATAAAAAAATATTGAAAAGTAGCAACGACAAAAAAAAAAAAATGTATACCCCAACGAAATCGGCTTAAACCAAATTGCACTACTTAGAAAATCAACACACATCCATACATACAATCAAGCAAATTGCATTAAATAAGAATAAAAATAAAAAAAAACATGACGAATAAATAAAGAAATACATTAAAAAGGAATTTAGAGAGAAATAAATTAATCACAGCAAATCAATTTCAATATTGTGAAAAGGCAATAAATACCAAAATAAAAAAATTAAGAGAAATGGAAGAGCAACAAAAAGTTCTAAATGAACAAAATTGCAAATGCAAATACAGTTGTCAATTTGCGCAATAGAAAGTCTGCAGGCTGGTTTTCAGGTACCCTACTTTACCGTAATAATAGGTTTTCAATGTAAATCTGTTCAAGTGATTTGATCACTTCCATATAATATTAAATGTGTTTAAACAAAGGGTTTGTGTCTTTGCTGAGCTATTGAACGAGTTAAACATTGGCTTGTTATTTATTATGTAGAGGCCAAAGAATCTTTTGTTTACGAAAGCAAGTAAAGGCTTCGTTTAAAGCTAATTATTCTGATAAGTGAAATATTATATAGTTTACTTGTTGTCCTCAAAATTGATTTAAGAAATCCTATTCTTTGGGGTAGTATGGGTCCACGAGAAATAGCCCCAATAAACAATGTATCCTAACCAAAAATACAAAATGACACAAAAGTTTTGCATTAAAGTCACTTACCACACCTGAATGCAATGCAGAAAATATTTAATAAATACTATAGTGGAGAAAATTCTTTAGCGCGACCGATGGCCGTCTAGGGTGGAGTCTTCAGTAAGTAGTGCAGAAAATGACCTCAAAATAGAAAAAATTGTCCCAAATTAAAAAACAAAAAATTTAAAATGGCCACAAAATAGAGAATATTGCCCTAAAAATATTTTCTTTTGTTTTTTAATAGAAAAATTACCCCAAGCTAAAAATTAAAAATGGTCCCAAATTATAAATGGGCCCAAATTAAAAAAAACTAAATCATGCAAAATGACCCCAAAATAGGGAATATGGCCCTAAAAATATTTTCAGTTGTTTTTAATAGAAAAATGTCCCCAAGCTAAAAATTAAAAATGGGGCCAAAATAGGGAATATGGCTCTAAATATATTTTCTGTTGTTTTTTAATAGAAAAATGTCCCCAAAGCTAAAAATTAAAAATGGTTCCAAATTATAAATGGACCCAAATTAAAGTACTAAAAATTAAAAATGGCCCCAAAAAAGAGAATATGGCTCTATTTAATGTTGTTTTTAATTGAAAAATATTTTCAAAGCTAAAAATGGTCCCAAATTTAAAAACTTAAAATTAAAAAACTGCCCTAAATAGAAAAAATTACACCAAATTAAAATACAAAAAATTTTAAATGGCACCAAAATGGGGAATATGGCCCTAAAAATATTTTTTAAAGGAAAAATGGCAACAAAGCTGAAAATGAAATATGATGAGAAATTAAACAATTCAAAATGGTCCCGAAAATATTTTTTAGTTCTTTTAAATAGAAATACTTTGGGACCATTTATCAGCTTAGGGCCATTTTTTCATTAAAAAAAAACAAAAAAACATTTAACAGTTTTCATATTTTTTGGTAATTTTTTTTTAATAAAATTTAGAAAAAGTTTTAAAATATTGTGAAGAAATTTTTTTTTATATATTTAGTACGTCTTTTTTTTTTTTTTTTTTTGTGAGATCATACAGACATTTTTTAGTGATCCAGTGACGATCTAACAATTGATTTTGTGGGGACCACTTTTCTTTTCTGCAAAATGGCGAAGAGTGTATAATATTCTATAAGGCCAACAAATTCACTACCATTTACTTTTAGAGTGTATTTTTTTATATCAACAACTACATAAGTAAACAACCTCATCATAATTTTTTTTTCTTTTCAAATTCTTGTCAATGTTGGTGGCAATGCAGAAGCAGCCTAGAAGCTGGTCATGTCTGTAAATCTGCAATATGTTGATGACATCTGTAAAGATGACAAAGTCGTACTGGTTCTTGTCATTGAATAAATGATTGAAAAGTACTACAAATGTCAATATATTGACAAACTATACTCCATCATCATCATCAGCAGCTTCAATCAAATACAACGTAAAACAACTTTATTCTCTTACTTGTTTTATTACACTGCTCTGTAACTACAGTCAGCAGCCTGGTTGTTGTTACTTTATTTTTGAAGCTGTTTTGTTTAGTTTGTTGGCAACCAATGAAATAAATGTAATTTCACACCACAAATTCAGACACCACTTAAGCACTTTCATAATAAATAGTGAAAATATATACATAAATATGTACATAAAAATGTAAATGTATGTATACGCGAAAAGTGACTTCTATTTCAATAACATCGTCTTGCCAGTCTTGGTTGTCATTTGCAACAACCATCGCACCATCATCGCTGTCAACAACACCATCATCGGCAGCGCCATCATCAATACCACAACACTTTGTGAATATTGTACAACAAATTACGAAATCAAATTGACAGACAGTCGTCACACAATTCATGCAAAACTATATTTGATTATCGCATTAGTAACGACGAACAAAAATTCTTTATTTCATTAGATATTTGTGTATGTGTGCGTGTGTGTGTGTGATTTTATTTTTCATTATTTTTATGATCATGGATATAAAAATTTAACGCAATGAAATTTTACAAAAATAGATGATGTCGCCTCCAGCACCTCCCTCTGTCATTCGTATACGTTAAATAAATTTTTTTTATTTTATTTTATCTAAAATAAAATTAACTAATCTGTTATAATGAAATTTAAATTAAGCTGTATCAATAAATTTGATTTTCTTGACAATTTATCAATAAACCATTAAGGGTTTCTGCTAATTTCAAAAAGCTAATGGAGATAAATAAGTTATTAATGGTAAAATTTGATTGCAAAAGATATCATTATAAAATTTTGAAATAAAGGGTTTTTAATTAAATTTCAATAAAAGAGTTTGTGTGAGTATCATCGAAATTTTTCAATCCTTTGAAAGATGTATTGATGCCATTATGTTTGGAAACTCGTTCAAATGACCGACCAGGCTTCTCCGGGTGGAGTGCAAGCTAAATTTCTAATTTCTCACGACTCTGGCGCATAAATCAGGCTGAATTTGGCCGATGGGAATGGGTTATGTTGGCTTTGAGGACCGGTGTAGTTTGTGGCTTATTCGCATAAACTTGCCCACATAAACTAAGCCCACAAGAAAAAGTCTAACGGTGTCAAATTGCACGATCCTCTGTGGCCAGTTCACATCATCTCAACGTGAGATGACTATGCCCTCAAATCGGTCGTGCAGAATATCCACGAGCTGTGTGTCACGTATCGCCGTCCTGTTGAAACCACATGTCGTTGGTGTCCTGATCATCCAAGTCACGTCAAAAAAAGGATTGGTAATCAGCGTTCTCAATCATCGTTCTCAAAGATATGTGGACCAATGACGCTGCCAGCCCAAAATACACTTCAAACAGTGACTTTTTTGGGATGCATTGGACGCGTTTGGAACTCATGTGGATTGGAATCGGCCGAAATTTGAAAATTTTGATTGTTTACATACCCATTCATCCAGAAATGGGCCTCACCGCTGAAGATTACTTTTCGATACGGTACACTCATTTTGATTAAACAATTTTATTATTTGCACGTGTTGTTGAATGTTATATCCACCGACCATGGCGATTTGGCAAAACAGACTGAATACATGACAACCAATTTGATAGATGTAGCTTCAACAAGATTGCCGGTATAAACTGTCAAAGTCCCAAGGCCGTTTAGAAATAATGGTTTTCTGTAAAAATCCTTGATACTTCCCTAACAATAACACGTATTTTCTACGAAAAAAAAAATTTTTTCAAAATATTACTGTCGATTACAAACGATAATCCACCGATAGCTTACATTTTCTACCGATAACTTACTTATCGATAACATAAAACCTTATAAACATAACAGTAATTTTCGCGACAACACAATTTCATACCAATAACATAACTCTTTTAGAAAAAAACTTATCGACAACATATGTTTTCCACTAACAAATATTTTTAAGATAAAATTTCGGCGATAATAAAATTTTTGTATCTTTAATATATTCATAACAAAAATTTTATAAAAATACTCATGAAAAAAATCCATAACAAACATTGTTTGTCGATGAAACAAATTTTCCATCGAAAATTATCGATAACAAAAATAGTTTACCAATTCTTTAAGTTTTCCAAAAACTATTTTATCGATAACTAAAATTTTATTTATACATACAAGCATATTTTTTTATGAATAACTCAGGGCTTCTTTCTATAAAATTTAGGCGTTAATAAAAATTGTTTATCGATAGCGCATACTGCTTATCAATAATATAAAAATTTCACACAAATCCAATCGATAACAAACAGTTGTAGTTGATATTTCGGCGATAGGATCTTGAATATCGGTAATATAAATTTTTTCGGAACACTAATCGATAAAAAAAATTTTAGAACAGCAAAATATTATTTTAGAAAAATCCAATTTAAAAATTTTCCATCGATGAATAATCTCTATTTAAGTTTTTCGATAACAATATTTGTGAGTGAGATATTTATTTTTCAGTTGATAACAGATTAGATTTCTCAATAAATCGAATAAAACGAATGGTTAAAAAAAAGCTATAAATAAGACTTCTTCTAATAGCAATTTTATCGATAACAAACGTTTTTGAACATTGAAAAAGAGCCATATATTTTTTTTTAATAATTCGTTTTTTTTTCCCCTTTCAAGGAAGTTTATTTACCCGCAGTTTTAACTTTAACAATTACGCACATTCCATAAACTTTAACAACATACACGAGTACTACTTCAATTACCTGCAACTTGAAAAATATTTCCGGTTTCAAACAGAAGAAGAGATAAAAGGAATCCGTTACTCTGTTCATAATTCTACTTCTTGTTTATTTTCTGATGGTTTAAATGCTAACACGTGCTCAAAGTAACGCATTTTCTTAACCATTTCTGCCCTAATCTCAGTTAACTTTTGTTGCATGCTTTACTTGGCCGCAGCCAACAGCAACATTACAACTGCAACCAAAGTATCTAATGAAATAAAAACCGCCTGCAAGGCTGAATGGCTTTGTTTGTGTAGTTGTAACCTTAATTTTTTGTTTGTTTGTATATTTTTTTTTGTTCTCTTTTATTCATGTGAATTTTAATTCTACTACTTCATTATCTTGGTTTTCCACCTTTGACGCTGAATGCTTAAGAACTGAAGACGACTGCAATACGATGCAGTTCAACAATCTCGCTTGTGCTTTACACACACACACACACTCACATAATCACACAACTTGCGCTACAATTTCAAATATGAATTGTATTTAAAAAATTGCTAACAATACGCGCGTTTCCATGATGATCATCGTCATGCCGATAATGACGATGTGACCTAGACCGACCCTACATTAAAGCACAATCTTGGTTAGACACTTACTCGTACTTTATATATTTTAATGTAGTTTGAATTATGACACAACGCGTACATTAAGTAGATATATAAAGTATTTTTATGTCAGGGTTGCAATTTTAAATTGGAGAGTTTTACGGAATTGTTGTTAAAAGTTTTATTTTCAGAGGCTGATCTTTAAAGCTCATTAGATCGCAAAAGTGCAATCTTTTGAGAGGAAATTTTGAACAACGACTACGCTAATGTACTAAGTATAGTCCCAACCCTGATATTTCTACTATTAGCTTCTACCTCATATGGTAACATTATTAGTTGTTTGTAAACTAAACCTTAACCATGCCATGCGTACAGTAGCTTTAGTTATAAAAATAAAATTGATTAATAAATTAGTCTTTTTGCAAAAACTTTGTTAAAAAAATTTATATTGAAATCCAAAATAATATTGATTAATATGTTAAATGATGATACAGGGGTTAAGTCCTCAATTTTCTATAAAAATTTGTGTCGTAGTAAGCTACAACAATTCCCCACTGTACGTACGGCAGGCATTAACTTTTATCCAACTACGTTGGGTTTTGAATTGCATGCGTTAACAGTAGTTGTGGTTGATTTCTATAATTCCCCCCTCTTTTCATTGCAACATAACCTTTATAGAACAAGAGCAGTTGCTACATCTTCTTGTAGTCATATTTATTTATGTTTGAATTTCAGTTTAGTTATGTTGAACTCTCTACCATCAGCCACATCATTATATTTATCTTTAGAACTTAATAATAATTATAAAGTTTATACGAGAGTTTAACTGCGTATCTGTGTATCTGCTTATCAGTCAGTGTATAACTGTTTATGTGCTGTGTAGGTTTTCTTCTATAAATTTTTTTTCTCATATTTTTAATTGCAAAAGTTAATCAAGTGTTGTTAAACAATTATCAAGTAATGCGAAGAGTTCATAATTGCAACAAGACTTGTGTGTTGTACTCTATTTGCACTTAGCTTATGAGGCTTCTAAAGATATACAAAAAAAAATCCATTAGCTGACTTTGTACCCTACAGTTCTGCTACACAGTAACAGATATTATTTGTTGAGATTTCGATTCTCTTAGTATTTTTTTTAATTATTTTAGCAAGCTAAAAATATATAATGTTATATTATTGCTTATAAAAGGTTTTCCAATAAGAGTGGTATGATTTCTTTAAAAGAAAAAACACACTTATTGTTAAGGAAATTCAAAAGTTTTTTATTCATTGTGAAGTACAATCGATACAATTAAGTTCTAAATAAAACGGCCTCCACGACTTCTTCTGCAGGAACGAATTTGATGAACCCAATTTGCGAGCTGTTTTTCCACTAAATCAAGTCGTCGCATGTCATGAATGCCACGTTCAATATTGACTTCTAAAGCGAGTCTGGTTTATTTCGATAGACGAATGTCTTCAAATAACCCCACAAGAAATAATCTAATAGTATTAAATCACAACTTCTTGGAGGCCATTCAAAATCACAATTTCTTGAAATAATCGAATCTCCAAACTTTTCGCGCAATAATTCAATTGTTGCATTTGCTGTGTGGAACGTAGCCCCAAATGTTGTCAAGATCAACATCTTCTAATTTCGGCCATAAAAAATTGGTTATCATCGATCTATATCTCTCCTCATTGACAGTAGCGGTGTTACCAGCTTCATTTCGAAAGAAGTACGGACCGATAATGCCACCAGACCAAAAACCACACCAAACTGTCAATTTAGGTGAATGTAATAGTTTTTCCTGAATAATTTGTAGATTTTCTTCGCACCAGAATCGACAGCTTTGTTTATTTATGGCACCACTCAGAAACAAGTGAGCCTCATCGGAGAAGATGAATTTCTTTAAAAAAATCGGTATCGTTTTCAAGTTGTTAAAAGGCAAAATCAGCAACGTTGTTTTTCCGTAGATCTATCCATGATGAAATTGTATACACTACTGAATACATTGAAAAACAAATGACAAATGGCCGAAACGTCACTTCAAAATCATATCATTCCTATTGGAAAACCTTATATACCTGCTTACGGGTATGCCAGCAATTAATTGAATCGTGATACTCAAATATATTCAAGATTAATTTCATCTAATGAAGTTACTTTTTTAAAACTATATCAAAAACTATTTTAATTTCTTTTACAAATTTGCAATTTAAGATTTTTATGGAAAATTTTTCGATAACAAAAACTTTTTAATACTTTCGATAAATTTTTCAAAAAAATATTTTATGTTTCTTTTCGATAACAAACTTTTTTTATAGAAAAGTTTCCAGTGACATTACTTTTTTCTCAAAAAATTTTTTTTATAAAAAATTTCGGTAACGAAAATTTTTGCTTTTATAAGAAAATTTTTTGTAGAAAAATTTTTGACATTAAAATTTTTTTTAGAAATTTCTGCGACAGCAAAAATTTTTTTTTATTTTCTTGCTAAGAAAAATTTTGAATTCGGTGTGGAGGCCGTCATGTATATTTCTTTTGCAACTTGCAGTTTAGAAAATGTTGCAGCTTTTTCAAAGTAGAACTTTTCTACAACTTGCACCACAATATGAATTTATAATTCTCTTTGATGTTTCTTGTCTTATTTGCACTTAATTGACTATATAAAAAGGTCTCGTTAGTACTCATATTCCATTCGTATTAAACACTATAAGAATTAAAATACTCGTAAGAATTTTTGCAATTTTAAATTAAATTTTAATTCAACTACGGCGGCTATTTGTTAAGAAGGGATTTAAAATAACATTTTGCAAATGTTTCAATATAATTATCGCAAGTTATTTATGGCAGAAATAGAACATTTACATGTCACAAAGTATATTATGGTGGATTAATGATGACATCTAATTAAAATAAATTTAAAATAAATATTTGCAATTAAATAGAAACTTGAACCAGAAATTACCAAGAAGGGAATGAGAACTCAAAGAAGCTGTTGAGAGCTGTTGAAATGGTATAAGAAGTAGAAAGAAGCTTTTAAGGCAAATATTTAAAGAATATTTATGTGCATTTTGAGAATATTTAAAAAAGACGTGGGAAAGTTTTTAATTTAAACACTTTAATTAGCATGAGTAGTTGAAATTTAAGGGATCTTAAGAAATGAAAAAAAAACAGATTAGGAATTTATAATGATTGGAAATAGTTGGGAAAAGAGATTAATTTCAAAACTACTTGCAAAGGAAAAGTTTATTAAGAAGATGAAGAAATTTTGTTTTTGTAAAATGACAGCTTGAATAATACAACTGCATATAAACCGTTTCAAAGTGGAGCTACTAAATGTTCATTTTTATGTTTTTAAATGCACTAAAATCAAATTTTGAAGTCGGTTATTATATAAAATATCAGATACTTAAGGTTTTCCAATAAGAGTGCTATGATTTCTTTAAAAGAATAAACACACTTATTGTTAAGGAAATTCAAAAGTTTTTTATTTATTGTGAAGTACAAGCGATACAATTCAGTTCTAAATAAAACGTCAATAATAGCCTCCACGACTTCTTCTGCAGGAACGAATTGGATGAACCCAATTTTCGAGCACTTTTTCCACTAAATTAAGTCGTATGTCATGAATGGCACGTTCAATATTGACTTGTAAAGCTTGAAGAGAGTCTGGTTTATTTCGAAAGACCAATGACTTCAAATAACCCCACAAGAAATATTCAAATGGTGTTAAATCACAACTTCTTGGAGGCCATTCAATATCATAATTTCTTGAAATAATCGAATCTCCAAACTTAAAAAAAAAAATCAGCAAATTCACGACGTTTACGGTGGTCCAATGGCTCCAGTTCTTGAGTGAGAACAATTTTATACGGATGCAAACCGAAATCCTTTCTCAAAATCCACCAGGTTGTGGTTTGAAACAGTCCCAATTGTAGAGAACGGTTGGGAATCGACAAATTGCGGTCTTCAGCAACACCTGCCTGAACGGCAGCAATATTTGCAGTACTTCGAGCGGTTCTTTGTCTTATTGGCACTTGAAAATTATGTAAAGAAAATTGCAGCTCAAAATTTTCAAAAATTCGACGAAAAGCGAGCACACTTGGACGATTATTACGACCATAAAATGGCAAAAGCGCACGAAAAGTTGCAATTGGAGAACGATTATTTTGATAAAAAAAATTGAATAATTTGTAAATGTTGTTCTTGCGTGTATCTCTCCGTGATGAAATTGTAAACACTACTGAATACAATAAAAAAAAATTACAGATTCATATATTACAAATGGCCGACGCGTCAAAATCATATCATCCCTATTGAAAAACCTTTTATTTAAAGAAAAGAAATATAGCAATTCTCTTCACAAAGTCAGAATGATCTGTCAGTAAAATTTAAAAAAAAATATATATAAACTAAAGCAAAAATACTGTGCAAAGACCAGTCGCAGGGTGAAATTTCCTTAAACTTATCCGGCGTTTCTCACATCTTTTTTAAGATGTTCATGTTTATTTCATGGCTTTCGCCACAGTTTTTGATGTCTTTTGCAGCAAATACCATGACTGGAAATTCAGTACGAGATTTCTTTATTACTTCGATCACAAGCGACAAAGCTAAGCTAAACATGACTAAATTATCTTGAGGTTAAATTATTTTTTTGTAATTATTTTAATTCGTTATATTTTGTTTTTACTTGTATCAATAAATTTTTCCATAAGTAATTTGTACTTTTGTACTTCTCGAATTTCATTTCCCCAAATGACATCTCAATTGAATATAATTGAAGCGTTAATTCTATTTCATCTAGAATATCAATAATTTTTGAGAAACTTTGCCAGTAAATCTCTTTAAAATTATTAAAATTTAGTCGATTTAAATGAAAAATCGGTTTAGTTTTCACGGGATATATACGAGTATTTAATTAATTTTTTCCCACAAAATGGTTTAAGTGTATCAATGTATTCTGTTTAATTTAGAAAAATATATTTATCACTTAAATAGTTTATTGTTAATAAATTAATTGGTTTTCCATTAAATATAATAATTTTAAAATATTTCACAATAATTTTGTTTACGATAACAAAAAACTCCCAAACAATTATTGAAATGTAGTCTTTTTGCCTAGATTCCAATAAATTTAAAGATTTCCTGTTAAAACAAAAAAATATATATACAAACTTCCTTAAAGAAACAACACAGGTGCAATTGAAAATTTTAGACAGGTTTCTGGTTTAAGACACACACCAGCCAACAACAGAATTATTCCAACATCGAATGTGCTCAAGAACTAGACAAGAAAAATCAGAACAAAAATCAGGCAACTTGTAAAGCAACTCGGTGATGCATGCAACAAGGTAAGCAGTCAGTGAGCCACACAGAAAATACAAATAACAAAAAAAAAAAAAAAACTTATAAAAAAATATTAAAAAAAACAGAAATAAACTGTCGATGTATATTGACAAGAAAGTTGTTGACATTAAAAAGAAACATTAAAAAAATGAAAATTATTACTAATTCTTTTATCACTTTATAACTTTTGAAAGGAAGATGCCAAATCTATAAAAAAAAAACTAGAACAGAAAATCGTTAAAAATCGAAGTTAAAATTTTAAAAATAAATTATTGACGACATAAAAAAGTGGGTTCAAAATACGTTTGGCATAGACACACACACACACACACTAAGAGACCAACTGACATGGTTACTCACAATAATAAACATCTTCTTCATTATTATCTTGATGATCGTGCTGATCATTATTATTATTATTATAATCATACATTATGCGTCTTTTTATGCGAGACATTTTGTAGGGACTCTTTCGTATTAACAACTACGGGCAAGTGGTTTAAACTTGATCACTCCGCTCACCACTAAGTGCTGCCCTGTGCGTTTTACTTGTTTCAGATGGTTACTTAATACCATAAAAGGGCTCTGGCAAACAAGATCTATTTCTTTCTTGTTTGCTTTTTGTGATGGTTAAAATATTTGCAATTGTTTTTCTTGATTCAGTTTATTGAAAAACAAAAAAATCAATATAAATAAATAAATAAAAGTTAAATGACAACAATGTTGTTGCACTGAATTGAAAATAGATTTTCAACAGGTAGAGTCCAATAAAAATTGGATTAGATTTAATGTAAAAATGTACTATTATAAGCATTAATCATAGTTAAGCTATTTATAAAAGTACTTATGTATATGAAAAACCCGGTTTGGATGTGTACTTAAATTTTAATAATCGTTTATGAATATGGTGCTGGCAAGTTTGCTGGTTCAGTTTACTTCCTTTGCGCTTGTTTCTATAAAAAATTTTTAGATTATTGTCTCTTAGTATACTCTAAATAGCAATATCCAAACCAAACTATTGGCAACACCCTGTATTTACAAAGCTACGATTCTATTATATTTAATCGAAAACTACTTTATATTTATTCTGATTGTAATACTTATAGACACGTTTATACTACCAGAAATGAATGCATGCATTCTAATACATGTATACACACTCACATACATACAAATGTATATACGTGTATTGTATTTTCTCCCCCTTGTAGTTTTCTAGGCAACAAATTTTCTTAGCAACTCTTGGTCATGTTATGCGTAGCAATATAAAATCTATTGCAAGTCTGTATGTCAGCAACATTCTGTTGTTGTTTTTTTTTCTCAATGCTTTTTTCAAATGTCAAAAGTATAGAAAATGTGTAGACAACAAATCGAGTCGAATAATGAGAAAATATTTATGGAATATAGAGAAGAAAGAGTAAAAAAAAACTTGTTGCAAATCATAAATACATTCGTAGTCAGTCCAAGTTGTGTTTATCTATTTCTTTGCTATTTTCGTTTTTTTTTTTTATATAAAAAAAAGTGATTCAAGACCATCATCAACTTGCTTAGAAAATTGTTCCATGTCCATGAATATTAGAAGTTACAGACATGCCATTTGCCCACAAGCAAAAATGTAAAGCAAAAATGCAAAAATGCTTTTGAAATTTTTTTTTAATAAAATACAAAACATATTGACAAGATATTTTAAATAATAAATATTAAAAATTATAAGTCAAAGTCATCCGAGTGGCGTAATGATATCAATGAAGAAGGAAGTTTCTAAGATGCACAACACTAGGCATGATTAAATGCGTTTACGTCAATTTTGTACTTGATTTGCTGTAAAATGTTATAAATATTTTTTTTTCGCCCTTTAATATTATTTTTAGAATAAGAAAAGTTGTTTTAGGTTGGTTGCCCCGACCAATGGTAAATTAACTCTGAGGCATGTGGACGATCACTGTGCCACCATTTGAAGAAAATAAATTTATTTTTCAAATGTTTTATTTATTTATTGTTGGTTAAGCTAATCTGTATGCCTGCATTTCGTTAGGTGCTTTTGCCAATTCATCAGTAGATCTGTTTAACAGTGTTGGAAAACAGGCCCAGTAAGTTGGCGTAAAGAACAAACTCTTAAACAAGAAATGAGAATTATATATGAAATAGCAAATTCAAAAATAGAGGCAGGTACTTAATTTAAGCAAAATTTTAACGATAGGAAAAAAAGCCCGCTATTGGGCGAATCATCCACCGCTCCTGATAAAGGAGCTAAGGCTACCTAGATCTGAGAGCTCGGAGAGGGTACTGCAGGATCTTCTGCCTAGAAAGCGATGGCGGAGATCCTCAATAGCTGAGCAGAGGCATAGAAGGTGTGCGATGCTTTCTTCTTCCTCGTCATTGCAGCTGGAGCAGTATTCATTATATAGTAGACTCATGCATCTAGCATTGGTACAGAAGGTACACTGCCCTGTGACTGTTCTACAAGATTGCGCAATTGCGTTTTGGGGAATTTCAACAGATTTTTGGTTCTGTCGACGAAATTTTTAATATTTTCTGGATAGAAACTGAACTTTTCGCATACATTTTTTTAATAATTATAAAAAATTTTTTGAAATTTTCATTTCCTAACAAGAAAATTTTTAGAAAATTTCTGTAAAAATGGCATTGGCGTCATACGACCACCATTTTTAATTTATATTAAGTAAAATTTCCCAAATTTTTAGAGTTATAGTTACCAGCTATGTAAGGTCTTTAAGTTATCAAAAGAGTGTAATTGGCTTCCTCAAGTCCTGAACATTAACTGTGCAAGTGCTTCACTGATATATTTTCATTTTCGCGTCTTTACTTTCACAGTGCGAATTGTATTGAAAAAAGTTCAATTTACCATCCCTGGTATAAAAAGATGATGATGGTTTTAAAATTACTAAACATTAGTATTTAGTGCATATCACAGTGGAGCGGTGTGCCAAATAAGTACCAAGCTTGCGGTCCGATTATGCCAACAGATTGACCGTGATTATGTATAATCCAATTGGCGATGAAAGCAGGTCTGATATGTACACCATTTCCTTAATAAAAATAAAATAGTATCACAAATTTGCTTTATGTACATAAAAATTCCGGTTTCGAACCAACCTAAAGACTATAAAAATTAAGAATGAGAAAGCAATTCAAATTATAAAAAAGAACGCTATGGTAGCACTGTCATATTAATTATAAGATTAATTTAGTACTGAAGTAATTCTCGTACGTAAATTTCATTAAAAAAGTTTTTGTTCATGTGTAAGAATAATAGGGCCACCTAACAAATGATTGGCATGAACACTAACGGCGACGATTGTATGGGGGACTTCCAAATACAACGTTATTCTGTTCTGTTGTTTACAAATAAATTAAAAGTTTTGCTACTTTATCGCTTTTTCCTGCCAATACTGACAATGTATTAATTCATTCTGAGTATTCCTGTAACTACAAGAACTTAAGGCTTTAAAGAGTTGTCGCTGTGGCAAATTAGTGTCGATAATATTCTGTTAATATCCAAGGCTCATGGGTTCGGTTCCCGCTTAAGAATCTGGGTGGTCATAGAAGGCGATGAAAATGGATCCCCAATTATTATCCAAGTGGAAGACTACAGAATCACCATATAAAAATTTTTGGAAATTAAATATTTATGGACAAAACACCCCTCAAATTAATTTAATAGTACCCCAAAAATTATGTATACACCCCAGCAACAACTAATATTTAGACACATTGCGATCGACTACATTGTCTATGGTGAAGGATGTATTTATTTTTTTAATTCTTCTATAATTTATTTGCAGTTAATTTGTTGAAAAAAGTATGCAGTAACAAACTGTTGGCTTCTCTTTTAACTTTCGTTGCTAAAATTGCTTAGAATTCAAAAGTTCACTAAATAATTTATAAAGATTGAGATATTTGTTGTGGATAATGTTGTGTAAAATTCTCTTAAAGTATATTTTCTATTTTAAAGAAATATTTTCTTTTAATTCCTTCACTTTTTAACTCTTATTTGTACATTTTATTGATGATTTTAATTTGTAATTATGTTCTCGTCAAAACTATTACGAACTCATAATCAATTGAAGTGTTATTAATTTTTGTTCTTCACCTCCTTCGAAAAGGACTCTTTAAGTTTACTCTCGCCCAACAGAAAGAAGTATTGAAAACTGTTGTTGTTGATTTTACAAGTTTTATCCTTTTTTGGCCTCTGCCATGTAATGCTGCTTTGTTTTTTTCAGCTATTGTCCTTTTCTGACCATTTCCTTTTTCCATGTTTCAAAATTATGTTTCTGTAATAATATTTTATCCTTGTTTTATGTTTTTTTGTTTGTTTGCTTTTTTAAAACTCACTTCAGTTCTTAGTAATTTGTAGAATTTATTTTTCTCTCCATCTCTGTCTATTTTAATGGTCATTGAATCGTTTTAAGAGGCATGAGTACTTCGTACTCATGCGAAAGACTTTATGCGAAAGCAAGAAAAAAAATCAAATCAGTTCAATATGTGTGTGTGTATGTAGGAATCGATAGGATGCCTGATTGTTTATTTGAGTGTGTGGAAAAGTATTTGTATGCTATCGAGAATGGCAACTGGCCAAGCAGTTAATAATTTCTCATGTTTGCTTCTAGTTTTATTTTTTATAAATTTTTTTTTCGTCCACAAGTACTATTACTTGCCTCATACACTATATTTTTTTTGCTCTGCTGTTATGCTTGTTGCAATTTTCTCGTATTTTTTATTCGCCATTGTTTTGTTGCTGATGTAAACAATTTTTGTACATACTACAGAAATTATACAAAACACTCCTCGATATGGAATTTTTTTATGGCGGATATATTTAAATTGATCACAATGTTTTTGGGGACAGACATCTGATTGGCCAGTTATCGGTGCAAGTTGACTGAAGTCGTTGGCACGTTGAACACAGATCCACCTTTGTGAAAGAATGTAAGTTTGAGATAAGTCTACACCATCCAGGCATTAATAGAACAAACTATTAATTTTCTTTTGATTAATAAAAGATGTAGGAGAACGGCAAATACGTAATAAATTTCATGATTATTAAAAATTTTTAATCTCTCTATTAAAAAAAAAATCCCAAAGTAATTTTTCTCTAAATGATTTCAAGTCTTAAATGTCCATGTTACACATATGAACGTGTTTTGCAATACAATATCAGATACTTTCGCTGTTTTATTTAATTTTATAAACACCCTACAGTCGGCTATATAAGTAGATTTTATAGAAATCTTTCAACAATGAATTGTTCATTAATTTTTATCTAACGGTCTTATTTACCTTACTTTTATTTACAGACTGACAATAAGAAGTATTTAAAATTAACCGTTTTACATTAAACTTTAATGAAAATTGTCAAGCAATCAAGTATATTTTCTCAAAGCTACTAAATTTAGGTGCAATCCTTAAAATTATGTAGAATACCGCCATGTCACAGAACTCAATTCCAATCCAAATTGCTTTCAATTCTGAAAATAGAGTCTTTAGAATAACAATTTTTTTTTTGTAATCAAACCCTTTTAAGATTTAAAATTGTGTTGCCATTTTTTTACTGACTTCATTGATAGTAAACAATAAAAAATATGCATAAGTTCAAATAATAATTACGTTTATTCGTAATAATAATAATATAAAAAATATTAATATGCATAAACTTTCACTTCTTATCTGGCTTGGTTGAATATTCAACGTTTTTTAAGAAATTTGTATACGAGAAGTACATAGCAACTAAAATTGTTTTTTTTTTTATTTATCACAATATATGTATATATACAAAATAATACAAAAATATAGTAAAATTTTCAATAAAAACGAATCTTTTCTTTCAGTACTTAAACTGTAGTTCTCTTTAAAATTAATCTCAGATTTAACATTTTAAAATTTAAATGTATATGTATGTATATATTTATTTTGTGCCGCATACTAGAAGCAGTCGCTTGAAAGTTGTTAACTTGTTGGTGTGGTGAAGCGCAGTTTCTTAGTGCAGTAATTAAACTTTGACTTTATTTAAACCACGTTATAATGATAATTGTACTTATTGTAACTTTGCTGCAACCATATACATATTTTCTCTGTGCGCTCGAATGCGTTCTTTAGTCGTTGTCTATTAACTATAAAAGTTAATATGTCATATCATTTGCCTGATGATTTTTTTTTCATTAACAAAAGCTTGAATTTGCCGGTTTCAGATTTACTTTTACGAATATTGTTTTTTTTTTTTTGTTCTCTTTTATTTATGACAATATTTTGCTTGAACTTGATATCCGGATTGTTACCAATATACTTTTTTCGTTTTTTTTTTTTTTTTTTTTAAACTTTTTTTCTTTAAACATTTTAATTCAGAAATTTTTCTACAATTTTTTTTTATGTTTCTTATTGACTTGTTTCGCATTACAAATGCTTCATATTTCTACACACAAATTGTGTTTTTAATGAATTTATTAATGAAAAACTTTTGTAAACATTAGCAGAACACATAATAGCATATATTATTACAATAATTATTGTACGAGTACTTGTAAAAGGATTTCCAATAGGGATGATATGACGTTTTGAAGTGACGTTCCGGCCATTTGTAAAATGTTATGATCTGTCATTTGTTTTTCATTGCATTCAGTAGTGTTTGCAATTTCATCATGGACCACCGAAAAAGTCGTGAATTTGCTGATTTTGCCTTGGAACAACTTGAAAACGATTTTTTTAAGAAAGTCATCTTCTCCGATGAGGCTCACTTTTATCTGAGTGGTGCCATAAATAAACAATACTGTCGATTCAGGTGTGAGGAAAATCCACAAATTATTCTTGAAAAACAATTACATTCACCTAAATTGACAGTTTGGTGTGGTTTTTGGTCTGATGGCATCTTCGGTCCGTACTTCTTTCGAAATGAAGCTGGTAACAAGGGAGAGCGGTATAGATCGATGATAACCAACTTTTTATGGCCGAAATTGGAAGAAGTTGATCTTGACAACATTTGGTTCCAACAAGACGGTGCTACGTGCCACACAGCAAATGCAACAATTGAATTATTAAGAGAAAAGTTTGGAGATACGATTATTTCAAGAAACTGTAATATTGAATGGCCTCCAAGAAGTTGTGATTTAAAACACCATTAGACAATTTCTTGTGGGGTTACTTGAACTCATTGGTCTTTCGGAATAAACCAGACTCTCTTCAAGCTTTACAAGTCAATATTGAACGAGCCAGTCCTGATATACGACTTGATTTAGTGAAAAAAAGTGCTCGAAATTTGGGTTATCGAATTCGTTCCTGCAGAAGAAGTCGTGGAGGCCATTTGAATGACGTTTTATTTAGAACTTAATTGTATCGCACGTTAAATAAAAAACTTTTAAATTTCCTTAACAATAAGTGTGTTTTTTTTTTAAGAAATCATATCACTCTTATTTGAAAACCTTTTATGTAGCTGCCAAGTAATTTAATACTGGTGATCATATATTGCAAAGAAAGTTATGGAAATTTTAATTAAATTTTAAATTTAAGATTTGTTTATATATTATACAAAAATGTCTCATTGATAGAAATTTGATTGAAAAACTTTTAAAAACTAAAAAAAATATAAAATTTTATTTGTAAAAGTGAGGTTTATTTTGTCCCTATAAAAACTTTAATTATCATTTAGGGCTAGACTCATTTTATAAAGGTTGTACAAAAAATATAAAAATTTATATCGAATAAAAACTATTTGTTGTGTTGTTTGTATAAGTTTTTGAATTATTTTGCTTGTGCTTTAGTAATTCTCATTTCTTACTTGTCAGTTTGTGTGTGACTAAATGAGTTTGCAAATTTTGCAAGCATAGTGTTAAGGATCTACTGATGAATTGACATTTGCAAGCAACGAAATGCAACATACATATAGATTAGCTAACCTCTAACAAATAAATTAATTTTTGAAAAACTTTTAACATAACGAAAACTTTCCTGAAAATATTTATTTCCCATTTATCCGCGCCTCTGTGCACTTTGTATAGAAATTTACTATATCACCAATATATAATTTTTTTCCTGTTGTTGACTCAAAATTAATTTGGTAAACATTTTAAATGGTTTCGCTTCTTTAGGCTTCATTGCATTTTTTTCTTTTATGTACATACTTTTTTTTGGGAAACTTCTTCAGTAAAACAATTTACTCAGTACAATAAAAAAAAAAATAAAAAGAAAACAAAAAAAAAAAAAAAAACAAACAAAAATGAAACGGAAGTAAACACTCCTCATAAAAATTTATAATGCTGGTAATTTAACGACTGTTAGCTTTTTTCTTTTTTGGACATGCCAAATATTTATAATTTACAGCAAACGAAATATACATTTTTCTGAGAAATATAAAATTAAAATGAAATTCATTAAAAAAAAAAAACAACTAAAAATGTAATAATATTCCTTTTAGAACAAAATCAACAACGACAAGGAGAAGAAGCAAAAAAAAACAAATATTAATTAAATTTAATAAAGATAAAATAAGTAAAACTAAACATCATTAAATTCGGTCTTTAATAAAATGAGAAAGAAACTTATTTAAATAAATTTAAATGGGACTTGTAAAAAGTTTTGCAAATTCTAATATTTAAAATGTTTGAATTTACAATATATACAAAAAACCGAAAAGTTTTAATAAAAAAAAAATTAGTAGAAGAAAAAGTTCATGTATTTTAACATGTCGGAAACAGCATGTCTAACATTTGATAGCCAGACAATATTGCCACAAGGACAAGGACATGAACAGTTCTTAAACATACATGCACTCACACATATACACACTCACACACAAGCACAAATATTCCCTTTTACTAAACCACACAATCATTTGTACATACTTTATTCTGCACACAAAGTTAACAAAATATAAGAATTGCAAATTGAAATAGAAGTAGAAGCAGTCAAGCACAGTGTTACTAAGTCCTACCAAATAAAAAATAAAATATATAGAAAATATATAAAATACAATGAGTGTAAATGTGGCGAAGTGGAGAAGGTTTACTACATTACAAAAAACGATTGTGTACATTTTATAATTCTCTCTCTCTCTACCAATTTTATACTAATAAAAAATAAAACATATTTGCCTGCATCTGGCCACAGAATAATATTGAAAGCATAATTTTTTTTAGAATAGTTTGCCCAAATGTTTTATGCCCTTCGTTGTAATGGAAAAAAATGTTTTATTTCTTTTGGTCATAAAATTTGATAAATTTCTTAAACAAAATATACGGTTTAATAAAAATAGACATTTCGAAAAAATTTCATCGAACTTTTCTGACACTGCCATTGATGTATCATGGACATATTTATGAGAATTGATCAAAAATAATACACATTTAAAATCTTACACTTTTACGCAAAATGCGATATAAACTAAATGAGAATTACAAATTCAATCATAGAACTGAGCAAACGTATCTTGTACAGCTCCTCAGTTAATTTATAAAGCCGGTTTGGAAGTTTTTTCTGTTATATAATTTCAGCACATAATTCCGATCGGAATGGTTTCAATTTTGTTATTCTATTCCGATCAGTTTTTGATTTACAGTCTCAGATTCTGTTTATTATATTGGGTTATCCATTTCGTGGTTTCAAAAGTATAGGACTGGAATTCGACATCTGTCAAACTAAGTTGTTAAACCAATTTTTTTTCTTTTCAGTTGAAAGTCTGACATTGACGAAAATGGATCGATTAGCTATCACACAACGCATAAAAATTATCAAAACATACTACATACTGATTCTACCACAGCCACATGTCGTGCTTTAAGAGGAGATTATGGTTTACATAATCGTCCAACTACGCAAGCAAGTGGCAAAATTGTGAAGAAATTTGAAGACTCTGGAGCGGTTACAAATATTGTAAAGCCTGTGCATCATCGTTTCGCTCGTTCCGCTGAAAATATCGCTGCTGTAAGTGAAAGTGTTGCCGAACACCCGAATGTGTCGATTCCTCGTCGTTCTCAGGAATTAGGACTGTCTTACGGCACATTGTGGCATATTTTGCATTTTGATCTACACCTACATCCACATAAGGTCCAGCTCACATAACAACTGAAGCCAGTTGACCATTTACAACGTCGTAGATACGTGGAATGGGTGCTTGAACAACAGCCGGTGGACGGCGATTTTTCGACCAAAATTTTCTTCAGCGATGAAGCACATTTCTCACTCTATGGGTATGTTAATAAACAAAATTGTCGTAATTGGGGTTCTGAGAATCCTTAAGTAACTGAAGAGAGATCATAACATCCAGAAAAGTCACTGTTTGGTGCGCTCTTTGGTCCGAAGGTGTGATTGGACCTTACTTCTTCGAAAACGACGATGGAACGACTGTCACCGTCAATTCGGAGCATTATCGTCATATTATAACCGACTTTTTTTTGCCTGCTTTTGAAGAATATGACTTGGAGAATATGTGGTTTTAACAAGACGGTGCCACATGCCACACAACTCGAGCGAATATGGCTTTATTGCAAGAGACATTTCCTGGCCGCGTAATTTCTCGTCGTGGCGATATTAACTGGCCACCAAGATCATGCGATTTGACACCATTAGACTTTTTTTGTGGGGCTACGCGAAAGACCGTGTTTATGCAGAAAAACCTTTAACTCTTGATTACTTAAAAACCAACATTCGTCAAGTTATGGCTGAGATACCGCCCAATATGTGTCAAAAAGTGGTCGAAAATTACCTCAAAAGAATCAATGCTTGCAACACTTCGCGTGGTGGTCATTTAAATGATGTAGTGTTTCACACATAATTTCAACGTTCAAACTTTATAATAAAAAATAAATATCATGAAAAATAATATTTTATATGTGATTTATTTACGTTTACTTTTGAAACCGCGAATTGGATAACCCATTCCGGAGACACTAGAAGAGCTACAGACTTGGGTCTTGGACTGATATGTAAGGATTTTTCTTAAGATAACTCGTATTGAAAATCAGCAAAAATAAAATATCGGTTCTGATATTGAATTATATATACATACAAAAAAATGAAGATAACCCTTTCAGAAATAAATTTATAAATACATGAGATGCCCCAGTATTGAATATGAAATCTTTCGATTATAATTCAATGCACGAACCATCGTGCTACTGAGGCTTGTTAGTGTTATGTGTATTTTAACTTAATAATAACTTTATTTTTTCGTTCAAACCCCCTTTTGTTCAGTGATGGATGGAAAGTTGTAAAATATTTTACCCAGTCTGTATTTTTCGTACATATGTATTTATCGAAAAGTGTGAATATAATTCATTCTAATTATATGTAAATACTAGAGTATCCGGCAAACTTTGTTTTGCCATACAAAATATTTCTAGTACATATTTTGGGTGTTATATAAAAAATAGCGAATATATTGTAATTGTGTGACGATGACCGCCGATGAAAAATACCAAACATTAATTTTGTTCTGTTTGAAATACGAACGACGACGATTCTCCTACAAGAGGTGGACATAGCGCCATCTGATATTCAACAACAAAAATAATTATGAGGCAGACATAGCGCCATCTATTGGGTTAATAGTTTAGTAAATACAGAAATTGCCCCCTCCCACCCCTCCTCGTACTCAAAGCGATTTAAAATATACTTTAGAACCTATTCTCATACCTACCAAATATGCATAAAAAATTTCATTAAAATCGGTCGAGCCGTTTCATAAGAGTTCGATAACAAACATCGTGACACGAAAATTTTATATATTAGATGTATAGTACATATGTATGTATGTATATATATATATACTCGGTATGTGCATACTTCTTATAAGAAAGGAAATACGGCTTGGTGAAGGGTATATAAGATCCGGCACAGCCGAATATAGCACTCTTACTTGTTTTGTATTTCGATTTTTCAATGATAAAGTTTTCAATACCCATAGGCGTTTCTTTAAATTGTTTTTGCTAGCAAAGTTCCATTAACGTGCAAAGCTTATTTTTCTGACGGTCTAAATGTGTGCACATTTTTTAATGTTTACTACAAATAAAGGTAGTAGAAAATTTCATTGGTATTTCCATTTTAATTTTTAAAAGTGGTTTAATAGAGTGTGGTGTTGGCTGAAGAGGTTAGCGCGAACAGTAGTAATACGCAAACTATGACCTAAGTCATGGGTTCGATCCCTGGTCAGGGCAAGTTAATCAACATCATGAATTTCTTTACATTAGTGTGGCATTGTATTAACTGCTCTTGGACTGTTTAAGTAATAAATGTATAATAATGTGTAATAATGTATAAAACATTGCCCTCCTTCGTCGGTTAGCAGAAACGTCCGTGAAATAAAACCATTAATGAAAAATAACGAAATGCTTAGTTTTCAATATGTAAAAACTCTACTGTCGGAACTTTTCGAAGTACTTTCGATCGGAATGTTGAATTCTGTGACATGGCTCAATATAAAAAGACGGCTTTTACATGTTACTTGCTAGAGTTTGAAAAGTCGTTGCAAATTTCATTCAAATCGTATGCTCATATAATTATAAAATTGTGCTAAAACTATTACAATAACGCTATCCTATATTCAAATTACAGTTTGGACTTTGGACAAACTACGTCGAGAGTTTCAAAATACACCGAAATCAAAAAATTTTTTATATATTTTTTTTATCCTGCTAGAGAGCAACAAAAGAAACTATACGAGTTGCTTCGTTTTGAAAATTATATTCATTCCCACTTCTTTGTGCAAATTGCTATTGTAAAACGTCATAGGAAATTTCATAAAGGCTTAATGTACCCCTTCAACGGGAAATGTATGGGAAAATAACAAGTGCACAGCAAGACTTCACACCACATAGCAAGTGTCTGCACCACCACAAAATCCTAGGAAGGCAATGAAAAATGGTTGCCACATTATCTGGTAGATTAAGCATCTAATGTGTAGAACCAAAATTCTTAGTGGCTACTCCTTTGCTTCTTCCCATTAAGGTAGGGGCAGCTATTCTAATTGAACATATAATAAAGTAATAATTTTAGACTTGAAGCTGCTTTTCAAAAGGAAACGTTTTTGTAAGAAAAAAAAAATATTAAAAAGAATTAAAAAAAAGTGTTTGTTTTTTTTTTTCATTTCAATTGAAAAAATCTATGATCCTCCTTGTAAATGTTATTAGTTCCAGATTTAAAAAAAAAACAAATATAAAAAATAAACCGCATAAATTGCAAAATTTGGAAAAATCAACAAACAACAGATTCTCTCACTCATAGAGGAAACAACCAGCAAGAAATTAAAACAAAAATTAATGTTAATTGGAAATGTTTACATTTAACAGTAAAAAATAACTTTTTGACAGCTGTGCATGCCTCACAGCATATGATGATGTACAAATAAACGTAATATGTAATACTTGTGGCACATACTAACATTTTCACACTAATATTGTGTCGCTTCCCAGACGGACATTTTGTTGTGTTGCATTGTTTCTTTCTGCAAGCATACGAGTACAAAGATTTTTTTTCTTCTTGATAAATATTTAAATTAAAAAAAGGCAAAATTCTCTTTAGAGTTGCAAACAAAAAAATAAAAAAAAGATTGTGGTCTTTTATGCAGCTACTGCATGTCGTGAGTAGAAATTAAACGAAACTATTAGGGCTACGCACTTAATTCAGCAAACGTTATGCCAGATGAAAACTTCATGCTGTGATGAGAATATGCCAGTTATGAAAATATGGATTCAAGGTCGAGTTGGCAGCAAAGGTTACAAAAACAAAGAGGAACTAAGCAATATTACTTTTAACTTAGAAGAAATTTTCTTACATTTGTTTTATTTTTAACGACTTCACGACCAAAGGGTGCATTAATGCTGCCTAGAAATAATCCAAAGAAAACTATCCAGTCATTTTTGTATATTTCATTACGAGCAAATTTAGAATTTGACTCAATTTTCCATTGATAGTGAATATCCTTGTTAAAAAATTTCATTGCTGCTGCTGCTTATTTTGGTGGATTTTCTTTCTCAATTTTTTTTTGTACATGCTTCGCTCATTGTTGCCTTGAATGGCTGCAATGCTGACTGATGGCAATATTTTATTTTATTTTCTGTTTTTTAATGATGAACTTGCATCGTTCCTGTCCTGTTTGCAGTTGATGCTTGCATATGCCATTTGTTATTGTTGTTTTTGTTATTGTTAGCTCAAATAAAGTCGTCATTCTTCTAACACATCAAACACATCTATTTGTAAAATTCATTTGAAAATAGTGTCATTCATGTTTATTTAAAATTCTAAGAATCGTTAATAGATTTTAGTTTTTTTCCGCAACTCTGTATATGTATTTTGTAATTCCAAGTACAATATTTCATAGCTACAGATACATTTATGTATGCTCGAACGTCCGAGCGACCGACAGACAGACAGGCAGACAGACATACAGATACAATATTTTGCAAACAAATAATCACTAATTGTAGGAGTTGAGCTGATGACGATGACGATGATGATGCTTGGTTGTTCTAAAGCTGTTGTGAATATGGATGATGATGTTGGTGCTGAATGCCAATGAGTGTAAATAAAATCAATGGAAAAACCTTTTAAGTATGACTTCAGTTAAATAAACATGTCACATCCAAAGAGAGGGCAGGGCATATTAAGATGTAAAATACTTTATGCTTTCTGAAATTCGTCCTGCCTGATTGGTTTGGCGAAGCGATGACCACCAAATTCTTGTTAATTCTTAATTGGAACTATTCTATAGAAGAAATCCTATAGATTGTTTGATGTCCTGGAAGTCCTTGTTGTGCAGCCAGTGATGACGGTCATTGACAGTTAAAGAGCTAAGAGATTTTATAATTAATAAAAGAGGTTGTTTGCTGTTGTATGAATCACTATCATTTGTTTGATTATGTTAACAAATCATTTGATTGATTAAGTTTGTTCTTCACTGGTGAAAGTTGAGGGTTTGCAGATTTTAATGAAATTTTTTAAACAGAAAAATAAGAAGATAAGAATATACAAATGACAAGAATTAGTTAGAACTTTCAATGTGTATTTGAAATTTACTGATCTATATGATCGCAAAGCGATTAAACTGCAAACAAACACAGCAGACTCTGTGAAATGCGTGATTAGAAAGAGAGGGAGAGAGAAGTTTCTCTGAGTTATTGTACGACTCCGAAGGACACACACAAAATACAAAATACGTATTTGTATTTTAAATACATGTAATTCAAATACTGCCCAGCCCTGTATTTACTTTACAGGTGGTGTTTCTAACACAGGCTCACACTATTCTTGCTAGTGAGAGGCACGTACATACGTTGAAAATTGTTCGTCTTTATGTTGACAGCTCAATCTCCCAATGCAAAAATAAAATCGCATTGTGAAAAAATGCTTTAAGGCCCAACTATAATGTGCTTAATGTAACTTAAGCAAATGTGAGAATACACACAATCAAATGTATACAACTATAATGTACTTAAGACACTTTTCGTCAAGTTTCGTTAAGTGTCATTTACTTAAGGAAAAAGCGGTCAATTTCGCTCTTCCTTAAGCAAATGACACATCAGCTGTATTATAAAAATTTTCCAATATACATAATAGATACATATAATTGTTTACAATTAAAAGATGCAACCACTGTAGCTTTTTTTAGTACTTTTTTATTTTAGTTTTCGTTTACTTTATAAATTAATAAAAGATAAACATGGATTTACTTGTTTATGGTAATATATTTATAACTTTTACAAATTAAATGAGATTTCGTAAAAAATATTACATTTTAAAGAAATAAAAACGAAAATAGTTTTTGCAAAAGTACAAATGTTTGCAACTAAGTGTAGAAAGTTTTTAAGCTCAATAAGTACAATATAGCCACCTAAAAGTCTTCAGTATTTTACTTAAGCATTTGACATGCTTTTCGTTGAATTTTGACACTAGCTTAAGTTACATTAAGCACATTATAGTTGGGCCTTTAGAATTGACAACTGAATTGTGGTGATGCCAACTCTAAGATTTTGTATAGTTAAGTTTTTTAGCGATTCTAGTTTTTGGTTATTGGTTTGACGCATAATACATTATAACTATGTTTTTAAAATACAAAATACTGCCATTTTTTGTATGTATTTGAAATACAAAATACTAACACATCATGTATGTATTTAAAATACAAACTACTTCTATTTCTTGTATGTATTTAAAATACAAAATACAAAATACTTGCACGTCATGTATTTAAAATACAAATACGTATTTCAAATACATGTATTTCAAATACTGCCCAGCCCTGGACACACAACGCCCTCAAATGAACAAAGCAATTCATAGATTGTGGTATTCTCGTATTTGTTATAATTATAACAATAGATTGATATTGAACAAATTTATATACTTATCTATCTTCTTAAACTTGATTTTAACAATTAAAATGGAAATAATAAATCCAACTTATTTATAATTTCATTTTACTTATTTAATCATAAAAGACATTTAAAACTTTATTATCCCTAAACATGCCAATTGAGGACAAGCTTTTGAATTCATTTTGTTAAATTTTTAAATAAAATTTTCTATTTTTCATATTTTGTATTTGCACAACATTTTCTAAAGAGCAAAGTAACATTCTACTCCATGCATATCATGTGTTTGTCTTAAGCTGTATTTAAACTTTAGTTTTTCTAAAGGAGTAAAGAAAACAAAGTCGAATAGAAAAAAATTAAATATATTTAAACACATACATATGTACAAATGTATGTGTACTGGTATGAGTACATGCATATAAGTTTTTGTGTATTTAGAGATATTTTAAAGCAAACTTTATATAAAAATTCCATAGCAATGTGTGTTCATAAAAGAAGATGATGAGGTAATAGAAGAGAAAATGAAAAGATTTTAATTAAGATCTTCTCTATAGTTTGTATTTTAAAACCAACTAATATTTAAGGCAATAGGGGGTGGCCAAAATACAAAGGACGCATACGACGATACAAACAATTTATATATAAATACTACCCGGCAAACGTTGTTTTGTCATACAAAATATTTCTAGTGCATATTTTGGGTGTTATATAAAAAATAGCGAATGTATTGTAAGTGTGTGACGATGACCGCCGATGAAAAAAATACCAAACAATAATTTTGTTTTGTTTGAAATAAGAATGACGACTATTCTCCTGTCATTCAACAACAAAAATAATTATGAGGAGGACACAGAGCCATCTGTCATTCAACAACAAAACAAATATGAGGCAAACATAGCACCATCTGTGGCGTTACTAGTTTAGTAAATACAGAAAAAGCCCCCTCCCTCCTATCCTCGTGCCCCTAGCGGTTTTAAAAATAGATAGTAGCCGATTCTCAGACTTACTGAATATGCATAAAAAATTTCATAAGAATCGGTCAAGCCGTTTCGGAGGAGTATTCTAGCAAACATTGTGACACGAGAATTTTATATAAAATATGATGACAAAGATTATGTGGTTCGATGAAATCTTGTATCCCAATGAAACATTGACAATATTTTAAAACTTATGAGAATTTAAATGGAACTTTAAGAATTAGAGGTGGTCTAGAGGTTTACGACAGCAGAATGTATTACGATTTTCTTGAACAGACACGGGATTGCTATCAGCATTCAGATGACTTGGATTTCGTTGAAACCGAAATGCAATAAGCAGCGTAGAACATAGTCAGGCTTGTGGTATTTTTATGCTCACGTTTTTAGATTTTATTCTCGCTAATTAATTCATAAAAAAATTAAATCAACAAATTTAAAAATAAAACTAATTTTCTTGATATTGTGAATATGTAAAAGAATGCCGTTTGCACTAGGAACGGAAGTTTAGTTCTCGTCTTCCAACCTATAATATTCAATTTTTTTTTTAATAAAAATACAAACAAATTGATTATATTGTGAAGGGCTGAAAAAGGTTCTAAAAAGACATATTTTATTGTTGTAATTCTTACAAATACCATTTCCATCCCTGGAAAATATTATTGACTTCTCGATATATTTTTTTTTTTTTGTCTTAAAAATTAAAAATAATCTCACTCACGGTTTCGAGAGCACTAAAAAGAAAACTAACAATATAAAAGGATTTCCAATAAGACTGATATGATTAAAAAAAAAAAAACACACTTATTGTTAAGGAAATTCAAAAGTTTTTTATTTAATGTGAAGTACAATCGATACAATTAAGTTCTAAATAAAACGTCATTCAAACGGCCTCCACGACTTCTTCTGCAGGAACGAATTCGATGAACCCAATTTTCGAGCACTTTTTCGACTAAATCAAGTCTCGCATGTCGCATGTCAAGAGAGCCTGGTTTATTGCGAAAGACCAATGACTTCAAATAAGCCCACAAGAAATAGTCTAATGGTGTTAAATCACAACTTCTTGGAGGCCATTCAATATCACAAATTCTTGAAATAATCGAATGTCCAAACTTCTCTCGCAATAAGTCAATTGTTGCATTTGCTGTGTGGCACGTAGCCCCGTCTTGTTGGAACCAAATGTTTTCAAGATGAAATTCTTCTAATTTCGGCCATAAAAAGTTGGTTATCATCGATCTACACCGCTCTCCATTGACAGTACCGGTGTTACCAGCTTCACTTTGAAAGAAGTACGGACCGATGATTCCACCAGACCAAAAACCACACCGAACAGTCAATTTAAGTGATGGTTTGTAATGGTTTTTCATTAATATTTTGTAGATTTTCTTTGCACCAGAATCGACAGTTTTGTTTATTTACCGCACCACTCAGATGAAAGTGAGCCTCATCGCAGAAGATGATTTTCTTAAAAAAAAATCGTTATCGTTTTCAAATTGTTCCAAGGCAAAATCAGCAACGTTTCTCTTGCGTATATCTCTCCAGGATGAAATTGTAAACACTACTGAAAACAATGAAAAACTAATGGCATCCCTATTGGAAAACCTTATATTTACTTGTGACTTATGATTTTTCTCAAACGACCGACACAATCTACCAAATTCTAGATATAAATTCTTATTTTTTAATGGCTATAGAGAAACTACCATAATAAAACCACCACAACTACAATTATTAATCGTTCCCACGACAATCCGAACTTCGCTCCGGAACGGCCCGTGTCTCTCTCGGTCTTTTCTTCTTTTTCTTCCACAGGCATGTTTTGTTTGTTTATTTTTGTTTTTAACTTACATGCGTGAGTTGTACGTTTGCATGTGTTAGTAGCAAACTGAAACGGGTATAGTTCCCTAAATACTGAGACCTCGATAGCCCACAATATTTCGTTCAATTCTGTGAATAAATATTTTTAATTTGATAAAGTTTTGTCGAAAGTGGTTGAATTATGTAACCATAATTTCTGTCACAATAAAGTGGTCTTGTTACTTTCAATTATATAGATATCAAAAATTCAATAAAGTCATAAATTGGTTTTTGCAAGCATTTATGAAGGTATGGAGCTTTTTCTTAATGTTATTATGATTTTAAAACCACAGGAAACAAATAAGGAAAATAAACAATAAAAAAAATTAAGCTCCGATATCTAGATTTTAACTTCTGAAAATTACTTCGATTCATTAACGGCTGCACAACATGACATGTAGACATGTGTTCCCATGGAATGACTTTATAATCTGCTGAGAAGATATTGAGTTCTTAGTTGCAATTTATTCGTACTTAAATTTTAACGCACTATTAATTAATGCCATGGGAGAATGAAAAACTTTTTCCGGCGCTTTTTTAATGTTATTATGATTTTTAACACAAAAAAAGTGATCAGTAAA
The DNA here is from genome assembly GCA_947311025.1 of Lypha dubia. NCBI lineage: Eukaryota > Metazoa > Arthropoda > Insecta > Diptera > Tachinidae > Lypha > Lypha dubia. The sequence goes on from OX371263.1 coordinate 58,952,807, forward strand.
ATAAAAAAAATGAATTCCGATGGCTGGATTTGAACTCGAGCCATATTTTTTTTACTCCCTCCCTTTTCCGGCTGTAGAGTGTAAAAAAAATTTCTTATTTCTGGATTGAAATGACATATTTCCTTTTTTTAATTGATGTCAGGCAGTCAACATTAATTTCTAATATGAAGTGTTTTCCATTCAGTGGCAATGAAGAAAAACAAAATATCTTTAGAGTTGGTAAAAATTTACTTTTGCTCAATTCACTGCACCTTAGAATGTCTCTTAAGATAATTTAAAATTTTGGAATTTGCAGCTGTGAAACACTTTAGTTATCCTTAAATTATTGAGCACAACCTTTAATCTTTTTTAACTCTCTGCACCAGCCGTATTCATGCCTACTATCGCTTCGTACAAATAAATAAATACCTGCATTTATAATAGAATTTAAGAAGAAAAAAAAAGTAGAGAAAAAGTGTAAAAAATAGTATAAAAATGAAACACAAAGTGCAGGAAAATAAAGTAGTAGACAAGAGTTAGTCTTAAGTACTCGAATATATGAGTTAAGAGATACGTCTGTACGTTCATACATATATTTTTTTCTATTCAGCAACTTGCTGCTCTATAACGATACAGTTGAGGCCAATTTTGTATAGTTTTTGTTGTTGTTGCTGTTTGTGCTTTTGCATTAGAGATGAACAATTAAGAAAAGTAAATTGTACAAAAAATAATCATTTTGACCATAAACAAAAATACAGAATTGTATCTTGCAATTATTTGCAGTTTTGCGGAAAAAACGCCTAAGTCATAAATCCTTTATTTATTTATTTATCTCTATTTTGCTTTTTAAAAAAACACCACATATGACAGGAGACCCTTTTTTCTACCATAATTTCTATCGAAATTTTTCTTAACAAAATTTTATTTGCCCCCTTTTAAATATTCATACCATCACTAGGTAACGTGAGTACAAAAATAAGATAAAACTTGTATCTATGAAAGAGTTCTATTATTTATGCATACTGCTACGAATACGTGTATTTTTTGCAAAAAAAGCAAAAATTCCATATGATGTTTTTCTTTCTAAAAAGGATTAAATTTTATTGTCTTTCTTTCTATTTTTCTATAAAGTTTTTTTTCTCCTTTTCAATTTTGCATTTGCTTTTGCCACAGCTGCAAAGCACTTTTGGAAAAAAAAATTTAAAAGAAATTTTAGGATCCATTCAGTTTTTATTCCATATCTCTCTGTACATGCAACTAACTTTAGAGCTGATATGTTGTAGAATATTATTACTGTTTTTTTTTTTTTGGTTCGTATCACATTCAGTTTCTTAAAAAAAATATGTATTTTTCTATTGAATTTTTCCTAAAATTTTTTTCCATTTGAAATTTGTTAGTTATTATTGCAGCAGTTTATAAAAGTTAATGGTTACTTGTGAAGAAAATGATGATGGTGATGATGATGTTGCATTCTATTTGTTTGTTGGCTATTATTCGTTCTAGTTGTTATTGTTTTTGTTGTTGTTATTGCTTTTCTGGGTGCTGATAACAACTTTGTTAACAATATAATGACTTTGTTTAGACAATTGTACTAATTGTTGTAATTCATGAATGCCTTGCCTTGTCTATGTTGTTGTTGTTGTTAGTGGCATTATGGTTACAGCTATTGATGTTGTTGCAAACATTATAATGATTTTATTTAAACACAAAAGGCAATTTGTGTTGTGTGTTCGTTTTTAATTTTTTTTTTTCTGTAGGGACTCAATTATATTTGCAACTGATTGAAAATATAAAAATATATTAATAATGACTTAATCTTGGCTTATAATAAACTAAAGAACTCATAGTTGGTGAATCGCACTAAGTTTATGTCTGTATGTTTGTCAATATCTATTTAACAAGTTAATACAAATGGTTTTTCTCATTTAGGATCTTTGCTTGGATGTATATTGACCTTTTAAATGTCCTTTTTTAGAAAGTTAGTAAAATAAATTTTTAGTGAAAAACAAATCACAACAATGTTGAATTAATGGTAAATAAATTAGTGAAGGTTTAAACTGCGGTTTAGTTAAACTGAATATAATACAGTTTAAAGAATAATAATGTGACAGAATTATGCCATACTTATAATAGTTCCTTAACGGCAGTCCCAATTAAGTTCACTGAACTTTTATTTGCTATCAACATGCTAGCACTTGCAATTTTGCAAGCCATAGAACCAGTACCTTTGGTCGATTAGTGACCAACAAAATCACCCTGCCATCATTTTCTCTCTGAATTGACATTTAGGAACATTTACAAGTTGCTATGTATAAGTGATAAATTGATAATTATAATAGATCGTATAAATGTTGATGATAGTTTCTTATATAAACATGTTGCTAAGCAAATGTTTATATTAAAAATTACCATGATTCATGTAAGATCTGTAGCAGTTACAACAACTTATGAATGCGGCATAGTTGTTTTGCATACATCTAATAAAATAGTAAGATTATTGTTTTTTGTCTTCAAACAATTCCTTTTTGTTTATGGCGACGTAGACAGCAAACGATGTAGAATACAATACGCCAATTTTTAGAATTTGTTTATGTCCGTCTGTCTATTTATCTATTTTAATTTGTTATAGAGGCTATCAGATTTGATATTTTATTTGGACATGAAATATCTAAAGTTCAAAACTAAATGGATGCAAAATTTTAGTACAGTGTGACTTTGTCATGCACTGACATACTCATGTGACTTTGTTCGGCACAGCTTCCAAGAACGTATTTCGTAGCGGAAATTTATTTTACTTTGGCAACATTTTTTTTCTTTCAGACGTTTTTTTATACAGATTTTCATTTTACCGATTCTTTTCCGCTGTTTTTCCCGTTCTCTAATTTTTTTAAAATTTGCCGATTTTTTAATATTTTTTTGGATCAATTTTTAAATTGAAGGATTTAGAAAAAAATTATTGTTTAATGCCAACTTTTTCTTTTATTTAGCGATTGTTTTTCTTTCCCTCATTTTTTCATATTAAGAAATTTTTTCCCATTTTGGGAAATTTTCAGTTTCCACGTTTTTTTTTTTCACTTTTAGCGATTTTTTTCCATTATGGTGACTGATGATTTTTGGCAGGTTTTTTCGTTTTTTTTTTTCACTTTGACTTTTTTCCATTTCGGCGATTTTATTTTGCATTATCGAGAAATAGTTTAATGGCTCGATTATGGATCGACACCGAAGCTCAGTTGACAGTTGCCATTCGTAACGCAATTTCCAGCATCAAGCCAAAAAAAATTATTTGTTGCCAATTTATTTTTATTAGAGAGTATACTGCAGAAGCTGTAATAATTGAACAGACATCAGCGTTGTTTACTAATAAACAAAAACAATTTAATTTGAAATTAAATTATACGAACTAAAGCCTCAATAAATTAAAATTTCTTTGGATTAAAATCATTCAGTTTGACAAACTTAATTGTTAAAAACAACCATTTATTTTATGTTCATATTAAAAACGACTGATATGTCAGTAAGGGGATTTGTGTAATAAGCACCGGCAAAGCTAAACCCTTTTTCCCCCAGTTATTCAAATAAGTCTTGAATATAATTTAGATTAAAAGATTCTAAGGGGTTTAAATTTTCCTGCTGGTGGGTTAGCCCCTCCCGCCAATAGACCGATGTATGTACCTACGTCGATAGTAGCAATAACTACCTCGAGTTACCAAGTTTATATGTATGATTATCGTTCGTGTTGTAGCAGTTCGGGTTACGAAAGCATATATGTAATCTAAGTATATACCATGCTAATCCTACGTTCAACAGAATTAGCTCGATCTACGAAAGTTCTTTTGTTTATAAATTAAAAAATATATAATGCTGTTTTAATGTTTGAACAACTAAAATGTTGCTCTTTGGAAAGTACTTCCCAATTCAAAATTTAAATCAGCCGTTTACACACATTATCCATCTCAAAGTTCCTAAAAATGTAAAAAAAAAACTAAGATAAAGAGAATAAAACACATCACTTACCGGTAAATTCTAATAAAGAAAATAACTGATTTGTTTTCGCAGCAAATTGTAGGGGAAAATATGAATCCGTTTCGTTATTTCTTACTTTTTCCGACTTTAAAATGTTACCGGAAATACACGAATATAAACCACTCTTAAATGCGTAAATATACACACACAGGCACACACACACACAAGCACGCACTTGCATGCAACACAAAAAAGTTGCACAAACAGCAAAATAGATACGAAAACAAATGCAAAAATATGACGCGATACACACTTTGTGTCGCACTATGGGTATGATATTTATTTATTTGTTTATAACAGAAATGCATAAACATCCGTTTGAGAGATATACAATGAGCACGACAACAACAACAACAACAACGACGCAACGATAGCAACAAATATTTAAAATATTATAACAACGACAGCAACTAGAAACTCGTCGATTTTTTTAAAAAATTTTCAATTTAATTTTCCATTAACACTCGCGTATAAATTTATTTACTTATTTATTTATTTATTTAATATTTAACCCGTGCGCCATTAGATGTTAAAAAAAAAAAGAAAAAGAGCTCTCGGTTGGTAAAACGCGCACGAACTTGCGACAAGCGAGGAGGACTTTGACAAGCACATATACTCGTATGCATATGTAAATTTGATTGAATTAAACAAAAAGTTTATTTAAAATGCAGATTTTTGTTTATTTCTTAAAAATTCAATTTATTTTGGAGATTATTTGGCATTTTCTGTGTAATTTGAAAAATTCAACACAAGGAGGGATTTATTCTAGACATTTTTTTCCATTATTCTCAATGATTTAAATAATTTAAAGAAGAACAGAATGAATTAGTTGCTTTGCTGCTTTTTTTTATTAGAAATCAATTTCTTTTCTTGAGTAAAATTCGTATAAGAAATTTTTTGGCGCCAAAGCTCAAGCTAACGAAAACAACAAAATTGGTTTTATATAAATATTTCAGTTTTTGTAATTTTTTTCTTTTTTTTTTTAACACTTGTAAATAATTCCCAACAATTAATACAAGTGGAGTTTAATTTTCAAGTTAAGCGGGTTTTTTCTCTCTTGTTTTTTTTTTGTATTTCATTAAGGCTCAATGTGTTGTTGCTGATTGCACATTTTTTACTTAACAACAAATTCAAGCAAAAATTTTATAGTTTTGCTTTGAAATGTATTTTTGGTAGGCACTTTTATTTATAATTCGAAAATTAAAGATTTCTATTTTTTGTGAAAATAACTCAAACGTTTTACTACAATTTTTACGTAAAAATTTTTCCAAACAAAAATAAATTGAATCCAACCGTAAAGTTTTCGCGTTAAAAATTTTCTGATTTTAAAACTTTTAGCACTTCCGCGGTTCGATCGACAAAAAGCGCTGAAGTTCAACTGAAGTCAATGGATAAAACCGTTCAACTCAATCCATAAAAAGCATAAAAAAATATACGCCAGCAAGAAACCAACCATCATACAAACTGAATATAGAAAGAAAAAATTAAAAAATTCAACAAAAAAAAATCTGCAAGAATTTGTAACTCAAACTCGTACATAAGTGGCTCCCCACAAACCACAACCAACTGCTTGATGTTGCAAGCGAACATAAACAATTGACAAAAATTGTATGAAAAAAAATTTTTAGTAAGATTGTATGTTTAAATTTCCACACAGTTTCTAGTTTCTGCAATTCTATTTTACATTAATTTAGCTGCACGACGATTCTGGAAGATTTTTGTTGTTGTTTACATTTCATACCTGCTGCAATGGCAGGTTGGACTGACTGACGCACTCTTTTGTTGTATATCTGGCCGCATTATTTTAAATGCAATTCTTGGGCAAACTTACCACAGACAAGTTGGGTTGCATTAGGTTATAATTATGCAGATATTTAACTCAAACTACTCTCATGTTATTACAAGTTGGAGGAATGATATGGATATGAACTACAACTCATACCAGCCACAATAACAAAAAAAAAAAAAAGAAGAGTGAAGCACAAATGTAATGAATAAATTAAATGTTAACAAAATATTTTTTTAAATTAAATTAACAATTGTTTATGTCAACTTGTGAAAAGTCTTTCGATTATAAGAGTACAGCACGAATTAAGCAAAGAATGGAAAGAAAAAAATCTTTACAGAGGGTCACTAAAAGGGAAGTTTCTCCCATCGGTTGGACCAACGATTCCAGTTCCTAATAATTTCTAGCAAAAGTGGAAGGGCTTCGAAACCAATGTGGACTAATTATAAACAACTATCCTGTATGTATTATAGTGCCATGACCTTTCATATTTCCAATTTAGCAACAATATATCCCATACTAGTCTCGATCAATGTCGAATTTTGCGGCAGCTGCATCTATTATTTTGCCTTTTCATGTACTACAAACATAAGCTCTTTTTATCAAATCATCCAAAGAAAGGCTTGATAAATACTATAAATACGCTACACCATAAATTTTAATGGTTCAAAACTGATTCAGTGATTTTCTGGTCCAAGTCACCCAGAAGTCCTAGTCACGTTATAAAAATTCCATATAGTCCATAGAATGATATAGGACAATTGGGGCTGGTGTTTGCTGAAGTGGTTAGCGCGTTGACTACTGAGCAAACAATGGCTTGGGGCCTGGGTTCAAACCCTGGCTGGAGCACGTCAATCAACATCAGTAATTTCTCTAATGTACAATAGCGTGGCATTGTATTAATTGTTGTCGGACTATTTAAGTCATGAAAGCTTAGCACTGGGCACTAAAAACTGTTCCGACATCGATTGATTCTGCTCCAAGCTAATGTACACAACATCGCCCTCCTTCGTCGGATAGCAGAAACATCGGCGAAGTAAAACAATTAATAAAATGCCTGCTAATACTGCTTAACAAAGTTAATGCGTCAACTTAAGAACAGAGGCGCCTCAACACTGCTATAAAAATTAACATAACGCGCAAAGCAAAGTTTTAAAAGAGTTAATTTAAGCCTTCTAAATTTTTAACATCTATCTTCTCTAACCTATCCTTATCCCTGAGTTCCAGCACAATCCATTTCAAACGTAGGGGTCATCCTAATTAAAATAAAAATAAAAGAGCCTGAATATGAAATGCGTGCTTCAATTCCCCACGTTGGACCTTAAGAGCAACCGTGTGACCACTTCAAAGGAATGTTGGAAAATGTTGGGGCAAAAGTTAAACCAATTTACAGATTTTTTAAAGAGCAGACAATGGACATGGTTTCTTCACAAAACACCAGAGATCAAAGAGCAGTAAAATTACTAAAAGTAGTAAATTTCTTCCGCTTGAACATGCAGCACAGGTGGCTGATCAAGTAGGTCTATCGGACAACAAGGTTATGTCCACAGATTTTTGGCTTCGTACACGGTGTCATTCATATCGAGTAACTTGCAAAAAAACAAATTAAGATTTACCGACGAATGTTGCTCGGACCTATTCAATAAATTTAAAGCAGAAACGATCGCATCTAGCGGAAAAACACACAGTTGATTCATCAGAACAAGGCACGAGTGCACAGAGGCGAAGGGAATATGGCAAAACTATCACGAAGTATTACACAAATTGCTTCCCCCTCCAAACTAGTTTTAAGTTTTGAATTCGCTAAGAATTTTTATTTTGCTCTCAAAAGTTTAGTATAAAATATATGCATGAATTTAGATGAAATTTTTACAAAATATAAACAACAATATGTATTTGTCAACATGTTTGATTATTCTTCAGTAATTCTCAATTATTTTTTACGAAACTTTATACAAATACAAGCCGTACAGGTGTATTAAGAGCCATGCTAAGCAGTCAACTTTTTTTAAATAATATTTAGAGAATCATTTAAAAATAAAAACTTTTTTAAATTATTTTTGTAATGTAAAAAATTTTGTTCTTAAGTAGAATTTTTAATTATTTAAAATATTTATTTATTTTGTATAACTTATTTTCATACATTCACTTACCGTAGTTTAAATTCCATTTTGTTTCAATTGCCAAAAGCCACTCAATTACAATTCCACTCATCATTCTCTTTCTTGCTCTTTTATACAATCTCATTCTATCACTGAATGTAAAATTATAATCTCTTTTACACATTCCACACAACTAATCTCTTTTACTCGTTTACTTTTAGAACTCTTGATATCTAGTATTTGAAAAAAATTATCTTGGCTGTGTTTTGTTTTTGCCATTTGGCCATGTTATAAAAAAACCGGCTTTTTTTCAACTTAATTTTCAAGTTCTGGCCAATTTTCCAATTAATTCCAATTAATCCCAATGAGTTGAAAGTAATTCAAGCTTTTAGAGTTGGGAAAAAGTCGAGTTAGTAGTAGTTGTTGTTGTTGTATTATTCTGGCTGCACTCCGTCGGTCCTTTAAGAACAAAGAGAGTGAAAAAAAATATATTTTTATTTTTTTTTTGGTATTGAAATTTCAACTAGATTTTTTGTTTATTTTATTTTAGATATTTTTTTTCTTAACAATTAAATTTCTTGATTTTAATGACACACCTTCCTAATCAGAAATGTGTGCTTTATAATTGTAGTTTGTGTGTCTTTATGATTTATATGATTTTTTCTTTAACGGATTTATTATGAGATTAAGATAAATTAAAAGAAAAGAATCGTTACAGTATGAAATATACAACGTACATATGCATGTTTCTGTATGTGCATGTGTTGTAGCTCCATACGTTCATTTCATGGGAACAGTGTTAGAAATTAGTTCAAGAATGTTTTTTTTCTCTCTAGTGCCTTTTCAAATTAAGATAAAATGCGATTGAGATTTGAACAATATGGTTGGTGGTTGGTTTGTTGGTTGCTTGGTTGCTTGGAAGCTTGGAAGCTTTGGACTGCAGTGGTTGCTTTCTGCTTTTTTTTTTTTGTTCTACGTTTACAAACAAGTTGTTTCATTATGACCTGCTTAATGACAAGAGATGGAATTAAGAAAAAAAAAAATAACTGAAAATTTCTTGCCACATTCAAGTGGAGGTGTACTACACACTCAGACAGAAAACAAGGAAACGGGGCTAAGCTTTGTGGTGTTTTTTTTTTTTCTAATATGTACTTTAAAACTTGGACGAAATGATGCCAAGGAAAATTTTATATTGAAAAGTAAATGGAGCTTGTAACAATATGGCCAACTTAAAATGGCAATTAAAAAGTATCGCAACAATTTTGCCTAATTCTTACAGATTAAATGGCTTTCCATTACCCCAAGATATTTTTATTAATAATATTATTATTCTTTGCAAAAGAGCCTTTAATAGTCAAGTTAGTCTTATAATAAAATCATCATTATGATAAACATCATTCATCAGAAAAGTCTTATTGTTGTCTCTACTTTTTTTTTTGTAAAGTTTCTGTTTCTTTTCTATTGATTTTTATTAATATTTTCTTTATAACTGGAGGGCTGAATTAATAAAAACTTTTTTCTTCAAGTGTTTTATCATGTTCAATAATTCTATTGACATTTCCAATCGAAATAATATAAAAAAAACAACAGCCAGCCACTAAACATGAAATGAACAGTCAAGTTAAGGAATTTCTATAATAATATAAAATAAAACCACTAAATTAAGCTGCAGGCTAAATCGTATTAAATAGTACACACGAAAGTACCAAAATTTCTTATGAAGGTGGAACGAGAGACTAACAAAAGTTTTTTGAAAGTTTGTTTTTTTTTTTGTGAAAAAGTCTAGTAATTTGAAATCTATTACAGATGGAAATTGTTGCGTTATAATAAGTTTATTTTGATTTACATATTTGATGAATTGATTTTTGTTTTTAATGTTTTATGAATTAATGAAGACTATTGTTTGTTTGGTCAAGTTTTTAGCACTCAGAAAGTTTAATTTCACAAGAATTTTTTATATTTGTAAGAAAATCAAATAAGACAGTACAACCTCCCTAATACAGACACTCGCTAATTCGGACTATCCAGTAATCCGAACATTTAAATTTTTCGGCCAGTTTATGGAATCTATAAAATGGTCTTAAATTATGTTTTTTTTTAAGTATTTAAAAAAGTTACAAATAATATTTATCAAATAATCACAACAACTTTTGAGTAATTTTGAAATTCAAAGACAAATTTTTGGAAAAGAATAAATTCTTATTTTTCAAAATTTTTTTTAAAAATAAGTATTTTTCTTTGTGTTTTTTATAAATCAATTCAATATAAATGAAATATTATCTGTACTTATATTTCTGTTCGAAAAAAAAAACAAATTTATATGTAAGTATTGCGTTTAAAAATTAATTTTAACTGTAGTCCGGACGATCCACTAATCCGGACAATAGCTGAAACTATATCTGTCCAGATTAGGAAGGTTCTACTGTATAGAGAACTGCAAAGTTAATTTGGAGAGGATAAAAGTGCTGTAAAAATTACCTCGAGGGGTAAAAATTTAAAAATCGTGGTTTTAGACAAAAGTGTTTATCGCGTTGACTACACAGGAAATTATGACTAAAAATGTGTGATCGATTCCAATTCAGGTCAAAACATCACTTTCTGCTCAACTTTTTAAGCTATTGCATAGATTCTATCGCGGACTTTGAGGCGACCGAATTAGGAAATTTTGAAAAGTTTGTTTCTTAAGTCTTTTGTATTTTGAAGTGAAAACTTCTCTTTTGTATAGTCTTTGTATGATGACTATACAGTGGTGCCGCTATGGAAATTTTTTTAATTTCCAGTTTTGCCACTTTTCCCGGGAAATTTTCCGGGATTTCTAGGATTTTGAGGGGATTCTTGTCCAAGTTTTTCGGAATTCCCGACCAGTGTTGCCACCTTTTCCCGGGATTTCTGGTTTTTTGAGGGAATTTTTATATATGTATATAAAAGAAAGTCGAGTTAGTTACACTATTTATAACTCAAGAACGGCTGAACTGATTTGACTGAAAATAGGTGGGCAGGTAGCTTAGAACCAGGAGAAGTACATAGGATACTAAGGTAAGGCACTTTTTACCTGGGGGACTAGGGTACCCCTTCTTTGTATGGGGCAATTCCAGTATAGCTAGAAAGCCAAAAATGAAATTGAAATTGCATAAGTTGATAAAAATATACTATGCAATAGCTTTACCGCGGCAGTCCCAGTGTGCCACACGTACTTTTTTTATGTGAAGAAATTACAGCATCCTTCGTAGAAGTTAATGTTAGAAGAATCGTCAGAGCGCTACAATAAAATGGTTAATGTGCCCTCTTAGCACTAGAGAAGCTGCACTAGTGGTCGTTGAAAAAATTAAAAAAAATGTGTTTGAAAAAGTCTGCTGAGGCTCATTTGGCTTTCTTTTTTTTATTGTGCCGGAACTCAGGAAGAGGGATAGGGTATAGAAGCTCGATGTTGAAAATTAAGATGACAAACTCTTTTAAAACTCTGCTTAGCGCGTTATGTTAATTTTTTAATAGCAGTGTTTAGGCTCCTCCGGTGTTAAGTAGACGCATTAACTTTGTTAAGCAGTATTAGCAGGCATTTTATTAATTGTTTTACTTCGCCGATGTGTACATTAGCTTGGAACAGCATCATTCGCTGTCGGAACTGTTTTTTTTAGTGACCAGTGCATGCCTTCGTCACTTAAATAGTCCGACAACAATTAATACAATGCCACGCTATTTTACATTAGATAAATTACTGATGTTGATTGACGTGCTCCGGGCCAGACTTTGAACCCAGGTCCCAAGCCAGTGTTTGCTCAGTAGTCAACGCCCTAACCACTTCAGCCAACTCGATCTTAGTTCGACCTACAATTTTGCTTTTGCCTTGGTGAATTTAGGCAAAATATTTCATTTCTTAGTTTAATGATAGACAAGACTCAAGTGGAAAATAACATAGCAAGTTCGATTCGGTATGACCTCCTTCATTAACAATTTCAAACATCATAATTTTACACGATTATTATCCATGGTTTATGTTATTTAAAGCCTCTGTATGATTTCAAACCGTTTTCATTTTCTTCTTCGGCTCTCTTGGTAGGTATGTAGTACATAGAGAGTATCGCGTTTGTGCAATCAATTATTGTCGGTTGCGGGAGTTACTCTTTAATTCAATGCGAAAAGAATTTTGAATGTTTAAATTTTTATCTTATTTACATTGCAAATTCCTATACATCAAACTTATGTCAAACAAGTATGAGTGCTATATTCGTCTGTGCCGAATCTTATATACTCTTCCCTTCACCACGACGTAAATATACACATATACTCTTTTCAATAACTACATACATACATATGTACAAAAAATACAGGCTATTTAAAATAGTTTACAATTTTCCATCCATCAGTGAACAAAAAGGGGCTTTGTATGAAAAAAATAAATAAAATTATTATTATTTTAATATACACATAAGATTAACAAGCCTCAGTAGCACGATGGTTCGTGCGTTGAACTATATATAGTCTGTTGACTCCATGTTCAATACTGAGGCACCGTCATGTATTTATAAATTTATTTCGTGAAGGTTTATATATAACTTTATTTATTTGTATATATAATTCAATATCTCAACCGATATTTTGTTTTTGCTGATTTTCAATACGAAGCATCTTAAGAAAATTTCTTCCATTTCAGTCCAAGACCCAAGTCTCTAGCTCTTCTAGTGTCTTCGGAAAATCGATTTCACGTACAGACAGACGGGCAGGCGGATAGACGGACATGGCTCATTCAGCTTCCCTATCTATAAGGATTCGGAATATATATACTATACGGACCTCGTATAAATATTGTAGAAATTACACACGTAATGACAAATCTATAAGTACCCTTATCATTTTTTTGGTTAATGGATTTATGTCAAAATAATTGGAACACAATTCTAGGATCTGCTCTGATTTCAATCTTCAACAAACACTCATTATTTATCTAAAGTTGTGAGTTTGTGAATTTATTACAGATTGTCTTCTTCAACAATGCTTTTGTTGATGCCTCCTAAATATTTTATTTAATATTTTTTTTGGTGGGGAACATCTGGTATCATTGGTGTCACATGCATCATCTTCTGTCATTGTGTATTGGAGCAATGCAATATTTTTTTGTTATTTCTTGTCTTATTTTCCTTTAACATAATTCCGCTATAAAAAAAAACCATATTCATATTTATTTTGTTACTGTTATTTTTAATAATTCACACACAACACTTGTCAGATTGCACAGAAACACACACTTTCCTTGCCATCGTCATCGAACACAACAAACAACCAAACAAACAAACAGACTAACGAACACTACAAACAACATACCGATAAAATTTTGTATGCACACAAGTGCAAAAAAAAAGATGAAAAGGAAAAATCTACATAATCCCGAGATTTATATGTCAACTTGACAATTTCATTTTGTTGTTGCTGTGATTTTGCCAATGTTGTTGTTGTTTTTGCTGTAAGTAGTTTTTGTGTTAAATATTTTGTATTTTTCTCTATTTGAATGTGAGTTTGTGTTGTTGTTGTTGTTGTGTACTCAAGACCTTTTGAATCTAAAATTTACACTTAAACACTTTCAAATATTCAGATGAATGACGATTAGATGTGGAATGGTGTACGATTGAAAGGAGGCCACACAGGCATTCATACATACTTACATGCATGCATACTTATACATAGTATTAACGATTTATATTTATATTTTAAAGTAACTTCCAACGAAGAAACTTTTTACTAACTCATCAATAATTTCGGCAAAAATACATGTTGAAATAAAAAAACAAATTTATCCGTTAAGTGAAAATATTTCTAATCTGATTAAATTTATTTTATGTGACGGTGCAAAGAGAAGGAAGCGGTTCGTAGGACCATAATGAAATCATAACCGAAAATTGCAAATACTGTCTATGGCTGACGTCAAGGCGTATTAATTATCAGGTGGATGTAGTAGCGAATTTATTCACCACTTCAACTGTCAAATTTCCAGCAACATTTTTATGTAATATTTTATGCAAGTAGAATTTTTACAGTTTAGGCGATGAATTCCCTTTTTTTCTGGTTTTTTAGTGTTGTATTGTTGTAGTGGTGCATAAACCATGTTTATTATATCATGGTTGGCGGTAATACATCAAAGTTGGAGAGCTGGAATCGGTAATGTATTTATGTAATATTTTCTCTCAGATCGATAAAAAAATCACAATCCCCCGGCCGGGGCACACTTAATAATACTGTGGCCAACGTTGCCGTCATGACACTAATGGTGTCTTCTATTCTACAAACAAAAAGGCACCTTATTGAAAGGTAAAGGTATAAAATGTCTTGAAACAACGCAACTTGTTATTTCACAAGAACAAAACACAACTTGTGAAAATGTGGAACGCCCAGTTTTTAAAAGCTGACGGCTAAGTTTTACAGGGCACTATCAACACTATCGATTTTTACGGAGTGCAATGCCTTCCACCGTTAAGGCCGTGCCGCACTATCCTACACAGTCGCGCGATTTGCAAAGTATGACATGTGTGCTAAAAATGTATGGTAGTGTGGACTAAAAATGCAACTGTATGACAGATTATTTGGCAAGTCGTGCGATTTGTAAAATTTTATGAAAATTTTCATAAAATGATAGTTTTCATGCGATCAGAGAAGTATTTATTGTCAAGCAGATGTTTTGGCATCAGATTTGTATGATAGTGTGGCACCTACAACACCATTTTAAAACGATTTTTTAAAGTCGGTCAGATTTCTGCAAGATTTTCCTGTGAATGAATCGTACGATTGTGTAGGATAGTGCGGCACGGCCTTTAGTGAAGGCGAAAACAAAAAACACCATAAATTATCACTTTTAACCTTTTTTTATGTAAATTGCACCTTTTATCACTTTTTTTTAAGTTATTCCTTTGTATCAGTTAAAAAATATGTATGCAACATTTTGATTTATTTGGAAAATGAGTAAAAATTCTGGACGAAAAGTTTAAATGGGTTTTACAAACACAACCATCACTTCAATTCCATGTAGAGTTTTGTATTTCTTTTCCGAAATAAAACAAGAAACGAATGAGGATGAAGCTGTAAAGGCACTATGTTCGCCGTCGTAGACAAATGCCGAAAGAAAGTATATTTCTAGACGTTTTCTTTCGAGTCTCGGCCAGTAACGATGGATTGTTATCACGGGAACTGGTAGTCCTGCGGCACATTAGATTTCTAAATGGATTAAAATTTCTAAATGTTTACGAAAACAATAATCAATACATCGTCTTATCCTAAATATCATAACGTCAGTGATCGTTGAGTTCTGCTTCGGATGTTGAAATCAAAATCACTGAGAAACGTCTTGAGTAAAAAACTGATGCTTGGATCAGTGCTATTGACTCAAATTCGTATACATCTGAGACTCACTATTCTGAAACCTTTTTCCAGTGTATGTAACGATACCTCACTAAACAGTTTAATGTGAATGTCAACAAAATCAGGATTTTTATTTGTTCAAATTTAGAAACAAACAAAAACATCACAAATTAGAAAGAGATGTCTAGATATCTAAAAGCTTTGGAGCCTTCTTTTTTCATAAAAAAATATTTACAATATTTATAGAAGAAATAATATGCAAACAATCACACAGCCAAACAAACTTTATTCAAACAAAACGGACGGCTAAAATCAAAGTCAAACAATTTTTTCTTTTATGTCTGCCTGTGTTCCTTTTATTCCTTTTAGTCTACTGTTGAAATTTCTGTTGTTTCTGCCTGTTTGTTGCTTTGTTTGTCTGTGGGTTTGTTTATTTATGTGTAAATGTGAATGACACACTGACTGCAAATCTCTTTGGTTTTCCGTTTGAAGTCCCCCCGTGCAATAAATTTCAGGGATGGAAAATGTGTTTTATACTCAATATATTATTTTTTAATTTAATTGTAGCTTTACAATTTAACAATTAAATTACCATGAGTGTCCCTACAAAGATATGAAAATTGCCACCTGTTTTATTTAAGTTTTTACACTCGAAGTTATAGCTTTTAGCCACTAACTTCTACATAAAATACTTTCTTTTTTCCACATTATTATAAAAGTTGTGTGATTCCTACTCTGGCTGCACTTTAAAGGCCATTTTCCACATTATGTTTTATTAAAAGTTTTTCGTTTTGTTAAACGCTTTCCTCAATATGTACTACAGATGCCTGTAAAAGTTTTGCTTTATTGCAGTCAGATTTGCATATTTTCTCTGTACCAGGAATTAGTCATGTCTGGCATTAAAAAATATTTATTTTTCAACTATTCTTGTAACATTTTTCTTGTGTTTTTTTTTTTGTTGTTTTCTCTTTTTGTTTTTAAACATTTAGACACTTATGCACGCGTTGATTCGGTGTCAAGTCTGTGAATTTAGTTAGAAAAATAATAGATAAACACATACATAGTCATAATGGAAATTAAAGGCGTGACACAAACAAATGTTTATCGATTGAAAAAATGTCCTGTAAAAGTGATATGTTTTTTTTAAAAACTTAGTTAATTTTTTTTTTTGCAAAAAAAAGTATAAATAAATACAAAAGTAATATGTTTTCTTTTTGTAGGACCAGCACTAAAGGGATGACCCCAACTTATGCCATGCATTGTGCCAGAACATAGGAGGCAAGGGATAGAGTAGAGACTTGAGATGGTGAAATGCTGGTGCATGGTTTAATTCTTTTACAAATCTGCTATTGCGAGATTTGTTAATTTTTAAAATAGTGATGTTGCAGCGCAACTGTTGTAAAGAAGACCCATTAAATTTCTTAAGGCAGACATTTTTATTATTTGTTTCGTTCGCTGACAATTCTTCTAACCGACAGAGGAGGACGCTTGAAACAGTATCAATCGCTGTTGGAACATTTTTTAGTGACCAGTGCCTATGTCTTCATCACATAAACAATCCGACAATAGTTAATGCAACACAACAGCTCTGTAAAACACAGAAAATTTAAAAGGACGATTTCAGTCCCTGCCAGAGATTGAACCCTGGTCCCAAGCAAGGGTTTGTCTTAGTAGTCAACCTGCTACTAATTCATCAACGATAACAAACGCACATAAATTCCGGCGTTTCTTTTTTTGCCTTTCAAAGTTTTAAAACATATTTTATAACAAAAATAAATAAATATTTAAAATATTTGAAATTTTTTTGGTTTCCGTAAATATTTCACTTTAGTGTGGGATATAATTAAAAAAAAAAAAAAAATTAGAGCTTTTCCTACAACAATTATTATTTTTGAGTAAAATTCTGTTGGTACGAAACTCATATCTCATCAGTTCTTTTCTTCAATTCCGGCATCAAAAAGTGTGAAGCACCAATTTTTCTACGCATATTTCCGAAAAGTTAGTTTTTATTAGATGCGAAATCTTTTAGATTTTTCACTAGAAATAATCCGTAGAACATTTTATGCAAAAAATGTTCGTAGAATTTTCTCTCTTATAACTGGCGAAATTAGGAAAACTCCACAATTTCCTAAATTTAAACAAGTCCCCAATCAAATGAAATAAGAGTCAAAATGATGACTTGACAGTAAATCTCGACTAATCGGAGAAAAAGCGGCTTAGTTGAGCAAAATCACAATGGGACCGGACCGGACCATATTAGGACCACAGTGGGCCGGAATCTACGTTCCTTTCACAGCAACCTGCTAACCTAAGCAATTTTGAGGAATTCATTATCAAAAGAGGCTTTAAAAAACTTTAAACTACTTTTTTTATTCTTTTCAATATTTTATTGTTTTTAAAAAAAATAAAAAACTAAATAATGAAATTAAAAAAAAAAAAATTCGATTTGAACTCCAGCCATTTACTAATGCTTCTACATATTCATTCTCCGAATGATAAGTGTTTTGTAAAGTTTCGTATGGCAACCAGTGTAGCCAGGTGTGGGGATTCCTCCCCAAATTGGCGATTTCAGCTGGTTTACGGGGACAGATTATCGTGGGGAGGGATTTGGGGATTTTTCATTTTCAGTATACCTATTATCAATTTTGCCCTATTTTACCATTATCTTTCATACATATATTTACATACATACATATGTATATGTTTATGTATCTTGGCGTTTTTCTTCTCCATATTTCGATTATTTCAAGGCGATGGTATTGAGGATGTTGGTTTTTATAACAATTTAATCAAAATTTTAAAAAACCAGAATTTATTGAATTCGATATTGCCAAAATGGAAGTACTAATTGACGATAAGGAAAGTAATTTGGTTGTTGCTAAAATTGATGTTGGCATAGAATGTTCAAAGGAATTAGAAGCAAGAGGAGTTCAAACAATTTTTTTTAGATTATTTAACTGTACTAGCAAAATAAATGCTTAAAATATTCACTGAGAGTATGGAAAATTTTGAGTTATTTATAAATTTACAACTCGAAAGCATAGAAAAAAATAAATTTGATTCCGTGTATGGAATTTTAAAATATTCTATGGATTCAAAAGTTCCATTGAGCACATACAAATGCATTAACTTTTATAAATGTATGTAATAAAATTAATAAAAAAAAATTATTTTTTATGATGCTTAATATACATATCTTTATTAGGAACAAAATTGGGAATTTCCAGTTTCAAAATGGGGATTTTTGGGGACAACACTCTTTAATTTGGGGACATTAGACAATATTTACCTGGCTACACTGATGACAACAGAAAATAGTGCTTTTAAATAGTGTAGCCAAGTGTGAGGACTAGTTCAGCTGCCTTTTGGGTACAGTTTTTGAATGGCGATTTTACGGGTAATATTTGCCTGGCTTTAAAAACCGTTTAATAATTTAATTAATTTTTCATTAATGTCATGTTATGTTCAATGCCATTAATGGTATTTTTCGTAGTGTTGATGTATGGGAATTTTAAAATATGTTTTAAGAAGTTTTTGTACATTATTGGAACATGGTGATTAGATCATAAATAGCATGCTTCTCATATTTATATGTACACTATATTTAAGAATGATAAATCTAAATTGGCTTAAGTTCAATACTTGAATTTATTATTTGAAATAAAATAAATTTAATTTAGTTTTATGAAATCAATTCCGTACTCAGACTCTTTAAAAAGTGTACGAGTTGATTCATCCTCAGATTTAATTTAATTTTGCTTTGCTTTGTTTATAAAATATTCTAGGAAATTGATTTAAGAATGTGTGTAAAAAGAAATTAAAGGTGTTCTCATTAGAGTGGCAAAAAAGTTCAAAGACAACAAAGGTTTTTTTACATGCGTATACATGCAAACATTTATTAAAACTAACTATGCACATAAATGCGGTTGTATAAAATCTATTTTTCCACTTTTTTAATTAATTTAAAGATTATATTTTAAGATCTTTATACTTTGAAAGAACTTTTTATTTTACCCCAAGTGCCTTTAGATAGAAAATTTTCTAAGAGAAAAAAATCATGAAAAAGTCTGCCTTAGATCCTTAACCTTTATCAAATTTTTTAATTATATTTCACTTCGTGTGTTTTTTTTTCTCCTTTTTTTTCTTCTTTTTTCTTTTTATTTTATATTTTCTCAAATCTGGCGATATTAAAAATAATACTCTATTAAAAGATCTTTATCTTTCAATGAGCTTTAGATCATTTATCATAGACCTCACATTAGCTTTCTTCATACAACATGTCTAACACTTTTAATCCTTTTCTAAGACTCTGTGAAAAGATCAAGCAACAAGCAAAAAAAACATTTTAGCGTTATAATAACATTTGTGGTATGAAAAGGCCCACAAAGAAACGTCAAAGCGAAAGGTAGGTGGTTCTCATGTCATGTAAATTTCGTTAGAAAAACAAAACTGACAAAAAATAAAAGATATTAAAAAAAAATAAAACAACACAAATCTTGTT
Source organism: Lypha dubia (assembly GCA_947311025.1). Taxonomy (NCBI): domain Eukaryota; kingdom Metazoa; phylum Arthropoda; class Insecta; order Diptera; family Tachinidae; genus Lypha; species Lypha dubia. Next base: position 58,972,542 of record OX371263.1, read on the forward strand.
GATACTCCGGGTATCAAACAGAAAATATCAAAACCAATTCAAGCAGAAGAAGTTTAAAATATTTAATTTTTTTTTTTGTTTACGGCTACCGAGAAGACTGCAAGTAAAATGCAACCAATAGCAGCAGCGGCAGCAGACTTCCTCCACTAAAAAATATTAGCCATTCAGCGCTGCCTGCCACATTGTAAGGAAATCATTGAGGCGCAACAAATGTATTTCAAGTCATTGTAATAAAAAATACATTTCTTTCTTGTTTTTTTTTTTTATCTTCTGGAAAATTAGATTTTTGTGTTTTTCGTCGTCACAGTAGTTGTTGTTGCAGTTGCTGTTGCTGTTGCTGTTGATTTTGTGTTTATTTAGTGAGGAAGAGTGTGTTATGTGAGTTGTTAATGGCATTAAAAGAAATAGACATTATGACCATTAATACAGACACGAAATTTAACAGAGCACAACCCAAATTAAGCAATGATGATAAATTATATAAAAAAGAACATTAAAAATTAATAGAACGTTTCGGACAAATACGAGAACAACTCTAGTCGTACCTAGTCAAACTGACACTAACGGACAGATGGACGGACGGACGGATGGACGGGTGGACACAGTCAAGCAAACTACTACCAACTAAAGTATTCAATGGCGATGAAAAGGGAAGCAATAAAAATTTATTAAATTTAAAATCAAGAGAATCATTTTCAGTTCATTTTCAAGAATTTTATGTTTGTTTTAGTTTGTTGTTTTGTTTTTTTTTTCTTCTAAGGAGTGAAATGAGGTTGTGTTTCTCAAACCAAGAAGCGTAAACGTGTCCAAATTATCATTATAGATCATCGATCTTTAACAAGTTGGAAATTGTCTTAAACAACAAAAACATTTTTTTATGCTTGAATTAACCGCTTTTACATGTAATTTGGCTCTCAATAACAGCAACAACATTAACAAAATAATACCATTTACCACACCTAATTTAATTTCGATTTTTTTTAATATTTTCTTCATATTTTTTTTTCTTCGTTAAATTTTCTTGAAAATTTATTTCAAGTTTTTTTTTCCCAAAAATGTCAGTCAGTGCCAGCCAGAGCGCTGATAGTAAATCACGCCAACACACATTGCGCAACACTTAGAGAGTTGCATGTTAAATATTTGTTAAAGTTGTTTAGTTTGAGCGAGCGATTTGTTGAAGAAGGCCCGGCCGGACGGCCAATGTTAAAATATATATTGTAGAATATGATTTAAGTGTTCGCTGTGTTGACATTTCTTTGGGTTTAATTGTTTTCTGCGCCCTACATGGTCGACTAAATTTTCGAATATTGTTAAGTTTTTTGTTTTTTTTTCTGGCTTCCTTTAAAAGCATACGTTGATGACTTCTTTTAATTGCTATTTTAGTAATAAATAACCAAAAACTTAAATTTACTGCCTGTTTGTAGAAGACATTCGAAGAAGATTAAAAATGTTCAAGAGTAGATTTTTGTTGAAAAAATCATCAGGCAGTTGATTTGAGGAAATAGCCGAATGATACTCGTAAAACTGTTTTAACGCGATCGTTAGTGTATAGAACTCAGCCATAAAAAAGACCAACTTTCGTTTAGAATTAATGTTTAACAACTTTAAGTTTATCAATGTACAGCGGTCGAAAGGTGAGAAACAAATTAACACTCATGGTGACATCGCGGTGGATCCCGAAATTGACATGGTCTTAAGTTCAATACTGGTTTTGTCAAAAATTTTCTTGAAATTTCTAGTTGTTTCCATATCAAATAATTCATTAAAAAAATTTATTTATGAACTAAAAATTTGAAGAATAAAAATTACCCAGCAAAAGATTTGATGGAAAAGTAATGAGAAGAAATGTTTAGCCAATTACTTTAACCATGTTGTCATTGGAGGCAAGTACTTGCTTATTTCAATATTTAGAAACTTTTAAATATTTGAAATATAATTATATTGAGTTGTGAATTTTTTATTCGAAGTGATGTTTAATCAAAGAAATTTTATTTTTTCAGGATTAAATTCGTTTTCTCAATATTTAATTTTGTTATAAATTAAATTATTATTTAAATTAGAAAGAAAAATCTAGTGGCTCTTAATACTTGAACAGACAAAGAAAAATTAGACTGCGCGGAGGGTTGAACTGACATCGATGTTTCGAGACCAACCACAGTCTCATCATCAGAGTTGCCTACCGGTTAGACCTCACTGCCACTACGGCAGATGCAATCACACTAGTTAAAGATCCTCTATCATTAATTGAATCTGCTGAATTACATGTAAGTTTTACACTACAGCTTTTATCATTTTTAATGGGTTGGAACTGCAGTTGCCGTGGTGGCAGTGAGGTCTAAGTGGTATACAACACTGATAATGAACTGTGTAGCATACTTTTTCAAATAAGATTTTCATCCTATTTGTTGTAAACAGAAAAGTTTAACAAGGAATAAATAGCATACTTTTAAGGCTACACGAACCAGCTTTTTCTGAATTTGTCTCTTCCTTGTATTTCAACGATATTCAGCCTTGATTTTTTTGTTTCCAATTGTGTTGCTTGTAAGTCTTTTTTTTAGTTTTAATCATCCACCCCATGTTAGGAATCTTTGGAATTTACCAAACATAAATGCATACATAAATACATACATACATACCCACACACAGTTATACATATATAACAAGTCAAGTTCTAAGCCGAATTAAGGCATGTGATGCACCTGTTTCTTTATTATCACACAATCGAGCAAAAGAGCAACGTGCAAAAACTAGAGGTTTACGAAATCTATAAACAATGAATGCAACTCAGGCTTGGAGTAGGCACGTCAGTGACAAGTTAGTTGACATGTTGTGTTTTGTTTTTTTTTTTCTTTTGTTGGACGTTGTTTTAGTTTTTCTTCTTGTTTTTGTGTGCTTAGACGTTGGTTATTTTAGTTTTTATATTCGTTAAAACTTTATTGGTTTGCTTGTGGAAGAGCTTTCTTTTTTGTTTGCTGTTAAGTTTCTTGTTTGAGTTTGACAAGTACTGTGCCACAATATCGGTGGCACTTAATCTACTAACCAATCTTTCAACAACGATGATTGTTCAATCCAAAAACTAACAGCAAGTTGCATTAAATAACACTCCATGGCCATAATAAGAATAAAAAATATAAAACATACAATTTTTTTCCGAAAAAAAGTAAAAACTAGCTGAAGAAGAGGTTATATTTTTGGTTATCGCACGACAAGAATCTATTTTGAGATCATTTCAAATGAAAATTTTTAGCAAAAACTATGCTGCACTTTAAAGTGAACCAAAAAAAAAAAAAAAGTCCAGGAACCAAACAAAACGCATCAACCAAAGTCATCATCGTCATCATAATCATCAACCCTGGGAACACTATTAGAACATACAAGATCTAGAAAACTAAAACGATAATGTGTTTTTCTGCCTAAAATTAATGAATCGCTTAGAACGAATTATAAAAGCGCTAAAATTATATTGATTTTTTCCAGGTTAAAGAGACGAAAAATTATGGATTTTAATGATACGATTCAGTTAGAAAATAGAATTTTTCTTTCTTCTTAAACTAGCAAAAGTTTTAAAATACATGACATATTAGAAATCAAAATTATTCGAATAAAAATATTTATTAAAGCATTTTATTCCATTAAACCGCATACAAAGAAAACTAGCCGCATACAATAAAATTCTTGCAATAAAAATTTTTATGTAAGACTTCAAGTATAAAATGGTTAACCGAATAAAAAATTGATTCGATTAAAATTATGCCAATATAAATTATACGATAAAAACTATTTCAACAGTTATACGAATATCACATTGTTCGAATACAATTTTTTTAAAAAAAATGTTTATTCAAATCAAACTTTAATAAAAATTATTGGAATGAATTTATTTCGAATAAATTCTAGAATGAAATTTTTCCTATGGACATTCATCGAATAAAGACTATATGTGAAAAACAACTAACAGCGTTTTAATTAGTTTCATAAAAGTATAGTTTGATTAAAAACTAATCAAATCGAAGGATTATTGAAATGATAACATTTTAATATAATTTTATTGCAGTGATCAGATTCGATTATAATTCATTCATTATTACGCTAGAAATAATTGTAAGAGTATTATAAGCGAAAATTGCACAGATAAAATTTCTTACAAAGAAATTAGCTGGCAAAAATTACATTCGAAAAATATTTTTTATATCATATTATTCAAGCTAAGTCCCTACAAAATAATGAAAACAGACAAAAAATTATTCGAATACAATGTTCGAGTACAATTTATTCGAATAAAAGTAATATTAATAACTACAATCGTACAGTGGATACTATTCAAATTAACTTTATGCGATATAGTAACGCTAGAAACTATTTGAAAAAAAATAGTTTTAAAAACTTTCCATGCAAAGGTTCAAACAAAATTATTCGAATAAATGGTATTCGAATAAAAGCATTCAAAATTAATTGAGTTAAAACGTTTATTAAAAATTTTTGGAATAAAATTGTTGGAAAAAAATTGTTTTAATAAAAATTGATTATAGGATTATTCTAAATAAAACTAAACTGTGCAACAAAATGGGCATTTTTCAACTGAAGCAAAAAAATATGCATCTTAGCATATTTTAAGTTTTAAGTCGATACTTGTTGTTGTTGGTCTTTCTGAGCTTTTTTTACTATTTATTTATCATGAGTTCGTTCAATACCAGGAAAACTTTTGCACCCTAACATGTCTGCTCCTAACAAACTAAGAAATGGACAGCATTTAATATATAAGTATTTTCTAAAACAAAACCAATTTAATGTTCAAAATTCAACCACAATAAAAAGAGGCAACTTTTTACAAGTGGTGGTAACTTTATCTTCTACTATTTGCGCAATTTCAACTGTAACAGCAAGAACTACAACCAGCAAAAAAAAAAAAACACACAGCTAAATGTTTCAACTTAAATGTCATTGTTACAACATGTCGACAGGACTAGAGTACATAGAGAACGACTTAAGTAAAAAACAAACAACTTTTAAATAGTTTAATACCTAAAAAAATTACTTTTGAAAAAACTAAAAGCGAAAACTTATCGCAGATGCTGGGCTGTGGAAAAAAAGCTTTGCCAGTCAACAAAGAAAAAAAAAAAAAAAAAAAAACAACAAAAGCATCATCTTACAGAGACATGATGTCATCTCAAATCACGATCGATGATCATCGAAATGTAATTTTTAGTCACTGAAAGTCAAGTCCAATTTAAAACAAAGTAGCCGGACGGCCTTAAATCTTTCGTAGTGTGCGCAGGCAGGCAGTTAAAAAAGCAAAACCAAAAAAAAACGGAGAAAACCAATCAAGCAGGCAGGTAGGCAGGCGGACAAACAACAAACCCACCAACCATCCAACCGATCAAATGATCAACCATCTAAGCTACTAAATCTGATCAAAAGCATAATTTTTTATTCTTCCCTCATCTGCCACAGCATCATTGTCGTCATCAGCAGCAGCATGATGATCATCATTAGGATCTTCATCGTCATCATCATTATCAATTTCATCAGTCAATTGTTGAGACAGTGCAACAACTTGTGACATTATGCAGGAATTTTGCTCGTGTTATACAAGTTAAGAATATGTCATGTGCAGCAAATTATAATAAAAATGTTGTTAGTTTTTAAAAGTTTTTGTTGGCAAATTTTTCTTTTTTTTTTGCTTCTCATTTTCCGTTTTTATGTTTTCGTAGATTTCAACCACAACAAACAAAAAAAAAAACGACGAAATGTTGTAAAATAAGAAGAAATAGCAACAGAATCGGAATCGAAATCACAATTTTGTTACGTGACATTGTGTTATAGTTATGTCTGTATAAATTGATTGCAATTGGCTTTTATGTTGGAGGTTTCTGCATTTTATTTTTTGTTACGTTCTTCGTTCCTCGATTTATTTTTCTAAATTATTGTATTCAATTTGATTTTGTCAGATGTTTGTATGAATTAGAAACAATTGAAGATTTTCTAGATTTTTATCATCGAATCATAGAATTGATGTGTTAGTTAGCCTTTGGGTAGACGACCAGCAGAAATTGATTTACTGTTGCAAGTCTTGACATTGAAGATGTTTTTCTTTTATTTTCTTTTGTTAATTTATGTTAATTTTTGCTTTAGAGATCGTAATTTTTTTTTATTTTATTTTTTAATTGTAGAAAACATGTTGTAAAATTATCATTTGTTTCTAGCAGAAATTTATTTTTATTCCAAATGAACTTTTTGGGTTTGGCAAAGTAATAAGTTAATCATTGTAAAAGGTGTAGTATTGTAGTGGTTAGAGTGTCTATCAAAACTTAACTACCTACCTGGGTTTCTAATCTCAATAGCTGCTCTAATTAAAATAAAATATTTCCAACGCCCTTCGTTCCACACAATACATCACCAATTAAATAAGCAGGCCCCAAAAACGGTTTGACATCGAAAACATCAACTTCAATAATATGGACATTTAGGAAGTGCCATCCATCTTAGTGGAAAATACGGCAAATATAACTTATCAGCAAGGTCACAAACCACATTGCAATTGCCATGCAAATTGTCACAAATTAACACTCAATTCTTTATAAATACAACAACACGACAACAACAACTTTATTTAAATTATAAACAAATTTGGATTGCAAATAAAAAACTTTAACTCGACCACAGAGTAATAAAAGGTTTTCCAATAGGGATGATATGATTTTGAAGTGACTTTTCGGCCATTTGTAATCAGTCATGATCTGTCATTTCTTTTTCATTGTATTCAGTAGTGTTTACAATTTCATCGTGGAGAGATACACGCAAGAACAACGTTTACAAATTATTTTGTTTTTTTTATCAAAATAATCGTTTTCAACGTTCGGTGCAACTTTTCGTGCGCTTTTGCCATTTTATGGTGGTAATAATCGTCCAAGTGTTCTCGCTATTCGTCGAATTGTTAAAAATTTTTCTTTACATAATGTTCAAGTGCCAATAAGACAAAGAACCGCTAGAAGTAATGCAAATATTGATGCCGTTCAGCGGCGGTGTAGATCGATGATAACCAACTTTTTGTGGCCGAAATTGGATGAAGTTGATCTTGATAACATTTGGTTCCAACAAGACCAGTCCGTGCCACACAGCAAATGTAACAATTGAATTATTGCGAGAAAAGTTTGTAGATTCCATTATTTCAAGAAGTTGTGATTTAACATCCTCAGACTATTTCTTGTGGGGTTATTTGAAGTCACTGGTCTTTCGGAATAAACCAGACTCTCTTCAAGCTTTCAATATTAAACGTGCCATTCATGACATACGACTTGATTTAGTGGAACAAGTGCTCGAAAAATGGGTTCATCGAATTTGTTCCTGCAGAAGAAGACGTTTTATTTACAACTTAATTGTATTGATTGTACTTCATATTAAAAAAGATGTGTGGCAATCGGGGACTGCAACGGTAGAGCTATTGCATAGCATTTTTTATCAACTTATGCAATTTCAATTTCAATTTCAGGTTTCTAGTGTTTTCAGCAGGAAGTGCCCCATACAAAGAAGGGGCACCCTAGTCCACCCAGGTAAAAAGTGCCTTACCTTAGTATCCTAATCCTTTTTCTGGTTCTAAGCTACCTGACCACCAATTTTCAGCCAAATCAGTTCAGCCGTGCTTGATTTATAAATAGTGTTACTAACACGACTTTCTTTTATATTGTATATAAAAATCCCCTTAAAAACCCAGAAATCCCGAAGAATTTCCCGGGAAAAGGTGGCAACACTGAATTCCCAAAAACTTGGACAAAAATCCCCTCACAATTCCAGAAATCCCGGAAAATTTCCCAGGAAAAGTGGCAACACTGGATATTTAAAAAAAAATTACAAAGCGGCAACACTGTATAGTCATCATACATAGACTATACAAAAAAGAAGTTTTCACTTCAAAAAACAAAAGACTTCAGAAACAAACTTAAGGTGTTTTGTTTTCTACACACAAAATGGCACCTTATTGAAAGGTACATATATAAAATTTCTTGCAAACCTTGTAATAATGCAGCTTGTTATTTCACTAGAACTGAACACAACTTATGAAAAAATTGAACGCCCTGTTTTAACAGCTGAAAGCTAAGTTTTACAGGGCACTATCAACACTGTCGATTTTTACGGGGCAAAAACTGCAATGCCTACCACCCTTAATGGGACAATTTTTTTAGAATCAAACACACAACCCTTTTAGAGAGCAAAACATTTTTAAGAAACGAACACCAACGTACATTTTAAGAATGGAGATGTACCATTTTTTTGTAGAAAAGAAAACACTATTAGTGTCAACATTTTTCGTTTCATAAACAAATTCCAGGTTTTTTAGTTTCATAAACAAAAGACTTAAGAAACAAACTTTTCAAAATTTCTTGATTCGGTCGCCTCAAAGGCCGCGATAGAAGCTTTGCAATAGCTTAAAAAATAAAAAACTTTTGAATTTCCTTAACAATAAGTGTGTGTGTTTTTTTAAAGAAATCACATCAGTCTTAGTGAAAAACCTTGTAAAATACAGAAAACATTAGATGTAAACTGTAAACTCCACAAAGGTTTTAGTTTGATAATTAATTTTCTATTTGGAAATGCAAACCACAAAACTATTGTTAATATGAATACACATACATGACAAATTAGTCATCTTAATATGAACATAAAAATCTCATCATGAAAATCACACCGGATGCTGTTTAAAATTCTCTATACCATCTGAATGCTAATCAAAAACACACATCAAAATACCTGTGCACACATACTATGCACTACACAAACGCACCGTTCTTTCATACAAACAAACAGTCATATTTATTTTGCATTAATTAATTACTTTGGTTTACTTATATTAATTATTATTTACATTTATCTTGGATTTTGCTCAAATAGTAAGAATATAATGAATTTGCAATTGAACGGAAACATTTGGAAAATTATATACCAGCAGCAGCACACTTAGTATGTACGAGTACATACAAATATACTTATGATTGTGTAAGTATTTGTGTGACATTATATGGCTTTTTGTCAAACTCATAACTACAAATTTAGATGCACAAAATTCATTTATTCATAAATACAAATTCATTATGATACGCAAACATATATTTGCACGAAGTACTTATGGGAAATGGTATTAAAATTCAAAACAGTTTAAGGAGAGGGAATGCCTGGTGGAGAGAAGGGGAAAGTGAGAGAGGGCGGGACACATGCATGTTTTATATTTAAATATTTATATAATAATTAATTTAAATGGAACCATTAATCATATTTTATGTCTTCCTTTGGCACAAAAATGTAATTTGCACCAACTATAAATATGTATGTAAAAGCAATAACAACAACAAGAACATACATACATACATACATACAAGTACCTACATACACAAAATGCATGCATTTCTACAAAAACACAAGGTATGGTTGGATGTTTATATATTTATATATGTATATATGTACATATGTATATATGTACATGTGTGCGTATGTAGTTATGCATACATTAATTTATATATTGTATACATGAACTATACACAAAGTTACAAATACAGACATATTCATTACATGCAGTACTTAGTTGCATACATATGTATTTATGCAACATTTCAGATACAACATGATTTCCGTAATAAACAACATTGTGGCAAAATACAAGAGATGTTGTTATTGTTGCTACTGCTGCTGTTGGACGTACGTTGGGTCCCCTTCAACGTCATGAAGTCTTTGGTTTTTTTTGTGTGTGTGTGTGTGTATCGAAATGGTAACTAAAATCGTTTGTGGGAATTTGCCTCTTTAAGGTCTGAAAATGTTTGTTTAGAAATTTATTTAAATGTCAAGTTAATATTTTGATAAAATAGTAGACGCTTTTTAAAAATGCACAGTGGAACAATATGGGTAATCGCAAAATCTGTTTGCATACACTAATTGTTTAATTAATATTAAAATTGAATTTTGTTTTATAACATATGATATGGTCCGTCTGTGGATTTCAGAAGTTTGAGTTGATATACGGATGGATCCAAAACTTTAGATGGAGTAGGCAGTGGAGTCTGTGGACCCAACGTGAAAGTCTCAGTGCCCATGGGTAAGTGGCCCACGGTATTTCAGGCGGAAATACAGGCAATCACCAATTGTGTTCATATTAGCTTGAGCCGAGGCATTAAAGGCGCGCATATAGCTATCTTTTCCGATAGTCAGGCTGCCCTCAAGTCCCTAGTTTTATGGGAATTCCGTTCTAAGCTTATTTTAGAGTGTTTTGACTCACTACAGAAGCTATCGATACGGAACAAGGTTTCCATTTACTGGATAACTGGCCGTAGCGGTCATCCGGGTAACAAGGTAGCGAATGAATTGGCCAAGAGGGCCTCTGCCGTTCCTCTTATAGGCCCAGAGCCCTTTTGTGTGGCGTAAATTGCTCGACTGTAACGACTCTAATCAGAGAGAATGACATGTCGACCGCAAAGAAAGTTTGGGTGGCTTCTCCTGGCTTAAGGCAAGCCAAATAATGATACAGCCATTCTCATGCAGTGGCATCCTGAATTTCAACAGGAAAGACTTACGGCTAGTTAATGGTTTCCTCTCCGGTCACTTTGGACTGAACTACCATCTTTGGAAAAGTAACCTAGTTTGCTCACCCTTGTGCCGTTTATGCCTGGAAGAGGATGAGACAACGGCACACATTCTCTGTGAATGTATCGTCTTATGGAATAATATAAGGCGTGTTTTTCTCTCTGAATTTGTGTATTAGGATGATATTAGGCGGAATTCTCCAAGCTCTGTGCTGACTTTCATAAGGAGAGTCATTCAGAGCTTGGTTTAATTTTAGAGATCCATTGCACAAAAGATCCAATAGGTGTCGCAGTGCCGGTCCTTGGACTAGATCTATCCACTTTTATATCTATCTATCTAACATATGATTATTTAAAGTGAAAAAAAAAATTGAGGAAAACATTCAATTAAAAGATTAATTGGTTTTCTGTTAATGAGTTAAGTTTTAATAAAAAAAATTTTTAAATTTTTTCATTAACATACTTTAAATTATGTAATTAAAACTTTTATTTATATATATTTTTTTAAAATTTAGTTTATAAAATATGTAGTTGAATTATCTGAACTTTTTCTTATAAAATCAATTAAAAAGTTAATTGAAAAATTTTTTTTATATTTAATTAAATAGTTAATTAACCACGATGAAACTGAAGAACCTCATCTAATATTCCGCGTAAAGCAAAGTTCATAGACAAGTGTCTTCTAGCGCGATTCGCTACCCAGACTAGAATAGGCAAGGGCCGTCCCTGTAGTTGTAACTAGCATATCTAAACAAACATTATATATCACACCGTTTAAGTAAATAATACCATCTACATTGTTTCAAATCTTTTTTTTTTTAATTCAATTGCAAAACATTAATTCTCGTTTACATAAACCAAAACAGAGAAAAAAAAACACATTAAACAGAATGCACTGGGACTATCAAGACAAAAGATTTAAATGCAAAACTAAAATTGTTTTTTTTTTCTTCTTGTGTGCTAAAAGAATTTAAATAATAACAGTAGCTGTACAACACAAAATGTGTGTATGTGTTTCCAATAACATTTATAATCCCAACCAGAAACATAAATATAAAATAGTTTATAGTTGTTACTTTTGTAACAACAACGAAAAGAACAATAATAACGAGAACCTGAACAGAGTTGTTGGTGGCATAAGAATAAAAAATGCGTTGCGCATGCGTAATAAGCACCTCTCAAGATGGCATCACAATAAAATGTCATGATATGCCCCCTTGGGTGTAACATTTTATAAAACATGACTTCACCACCATTAGTACTAACGCTATCGCCGCCATAGCCGCCGTAGTTGCCGCCACGATAAAACAACAATACATAGTTTGTATTTCTGTATATCTCCGGCTGACTCACCGCAACAGCGAGAAGAATTTATAGATTCAGAAAATTTTTACCGCCTTGTTTAGACAATATTGCACACATGAAGCTTTAAATCAGATTTGTTTTTCTTCTTCTGGGCCAGTTGTTATTTTCTGCTGCTGCTTCTGCCAATTGCTGGGTTTTTTGTTTTTGTTTTTTATTTTGTTTTTTTTTTTTTTTTTTGTATTTTCAGCAATTTCAGCTCTATAAAACGGCTCACGTTACAATTAAAATCAATAAATCGACACTAATGCTAGACTATTGTACTCATTCATTTATTCTTTTGATTTTTATTTTTCTGTTGGTTGTTTATGAAAGACTTCCACGAAACTATCAAATCAAAAATATTCTGCAAGAACTTTGAAAACTGTGAAGATATAAGAGATTTGGCGAATGGTCTATAATGGGGGCATATGTTGTACGCTTCTTGTGCATGTGATCTACGGATTTTTTATTTTTTCAGTGTAAGTCATCGTATGTTTATACTCATAATTCAATAAGGAATTGGTTGATCAGGGCAATACATCGAAAGTATATGAAGGAATGCATGATCTCTAGAAAATATTACATATCTATCTACTAGGCGCATCTTTAAGGAGAGCGAAAAGATGGGTGCTCAGACTTCAATAAGGAAATAACTATACCGAAACAGAAAAAGATTTCAGTCTCGTCAGACACCAAGTACGATGCCGTCACCGATTGTCAATAGAATTAAACAATTTAATTTACTGAAACTACACTCATAGAAAAGTGTATCATCGCATCGATGACGTTCTATCATCAGAATTTAGACATCAATGCTATGACAAATGTCATCCATAAAACGAAAGCTGACATCAATCTGATGACAAACACCATCGTAGAATTTTGACATCAATTAAGTTTCATCAATGCTACGACTAAAATGACATCAATAGGATAACTGTATACATGATAAGAAAATAATTTCATGAAAACAATGAAATAATTTTGGGAAATCAACACAATTAATTCATAACAAGAATGAAATACATCCTTTTAAGATACGCAAAATTAATTTCATTAAAATAATGAAATAAAATGATACAACGAATTAATACTATTAAAATAAGTCGGTGTCTTCATAAAGTTGTTGAAATAATTTCACTAAAACAATCAAATAATTTTCATCAAACAATTAAATAATTTCATTCAAATAAAAATTAATTGAAATCATTAATATAATCCAATTTATTTATTAAAATAATGAAATAGTTTTAGCAAAATAATGAAAAAGTTTCATTAAAATAATGAAATAGTTTGTATTAATATAATGAAATGTGTAATTGCATAACAAATAATGCAAAATTTCATAAAAATAGAGAAATTATTTTATGAAAATTATGAAATAGTTTTTTTTTAAAATACATAATGAGATAATATATGTTCATTATTATATTGGATCAATGAAATTATGTCATTGCTTCAACGAAACAATTTTCTTTAAGACAACATCAATGAAAACTGTTTCATTAATCCAACGAAGCATGATGTAGGTTAAGAATTTATGAAGACACTCTTTCTCAGTGTGCATATTTCAGTAGGTCTTGTTTAAACACATCTAGTGTTTGTAACGAATATAGTCGTAAAGAAAACTTATTATTTTATGTTGCACAGGTCACCTGTTCTATAATATGGAGCTGATATAATGGGTCCTAATGGTCTGTTTGTGTTCCCTGAAGCGGAGAGTGTGAAAATTTTAGCATTCGGTTCGGTGCTAAGCCAACACGATGACTGTATAAACGAGCTTATCCACCTAATATTGTAGGACTGTTAGATCTGCCGCAGAGGACTACCTAAAGAAGCTGGCCTTTCCACAAAGAGAGAGAGAGCGAGAGAGAGAGAGAGAGAAAGAAGGAGAGGAAAAAAAAGAGGCAACTACAGAGGAGATATTCGACACTCTAAACCTCCTCCTCCTCCTCATTGTGACAACTTCTATAGAAGTCGTTATACGTTAGATTCAATTTCGCAGCATGCGCACCTAGAAACAGTGACCAAATAGATCCTGCTGAATCATAGCTTTACATCCTTTGATCCATTTCTGGAGTTGTAAATAAACTTATGTCGTTTTACTTTCTAAAATAAAAATGTTACATTTGATTTGGGAACAATTCTAACGTTTACAAAAGAACACAAATGTTGCATAAAATAATAAAGTAAATAAACAATAACAAAAGCAGCTGTTAATATGTATAATGCTGCACTTAAGCCCTTTTTAATTACAATGAGTGTTGAACATGTAACAGTTTTTTTTTTTCATTTTAAAAGTAACATCATGAGAAAAGATCGCGTTACACTTTAAAAATATCACATATTTTGCAGAAAAGAACAGAAAGATATGTAGCAGGCGGAATAAATGCAGCATATTAATCAGAAAAGAAAATGACTGCCAAGAGGTTAATCCTAATGAAAATGTTTCCATTTGTTTTGTTTTTTAAAATGTCATTTCTTAAATGTCAAATTCCATTGTAACATTATTTTCACTTTAAAGATGTCTTATGTGAAATGACCATTGTAGGGTATTCCAAATATGCTGCTCCACATTGATCCAATAGTTTTAACTTTTGATTTTATTTAACTTCTCATGTTTCTATTTACTCCTGGTGGCATGAATTCTTTTAATATTTTTTTTTTTTTTTTTTTTTTTTTTTGCGAACAGTGACCAGACTGACTATTGAAGAGTAGCATCAAGTAAACAAACACTACTACCATTCCAGCCAGCACTAATAGAACAAGTGACGATGACTATGATGAGGTTGTTGGTGGTAGAACGGTGATGGTAGTGGTTCATCTTTAATTTTGTTGTAAATGAAAGAGTGTGTGGCTGTCAGTGTTGGATTTTATTTAATTTTTTTTCGACCAAGTACGTGCGTGCCGATTATATCTCAAAAACATAAAAAAAATTAAAAAAAAAAGAGGAAACCAATTTGAGATTTTTTGCTGTTTGGTTGGTTGGGTTCCTCTTTCATTTATTCAATGATCTTTTAGCATTCACAGAGTAGAAAAGTGAGTTGATTTCGTTTCGTTTTTTTTAGTGTTATTTTCGCTTTTAATTTTTCTTTTAGTTTTTTTTTTTAAATCGTGCCAGGATTGTTAAAAATTTCGTTAAAATTACATCTGTATGTTTTGAACTTGTTTCGTTGAATTTCCGGGCGGGGCGCCGCCAATGTTGTTTCAGCGGCGTTGTTGTTACGACATGCTGTTTGTTCTTCATCGGTTTGCGATAAATTTAAAAATTTTTATTACAATTTAATTCACAATAATTGTTGCCTGCCAATTTAATATGTTTCGTTTTTGTTCTTGTTGCTTTCATTTTTTTCTTGTTTTATTTTTCTTTTTCTACGATTTTAAAAGTTTTTTTTTTCTGGCTTTTCATGTAGAATTGCAAAGAATTCGTATAGAATTCGTATGGCTGATGTTGCTGCTGATGCAGTAGCATGTTGTTTCTGGTATTTATTAATCTGTGCAGTTGTAAAATTGTGCCGGTTGTTTGGATAGAAAATTAAGAAATATTATGGCAATAGTAATAATTCCATGAAACAATATCATATATTTATTAACTCAACTGATGTTGTTGCCTGGATGTTTTCATTTACAAAAGGAAGGTGTTTTCCTTCCAATCAGTTTTATTTCAATTCATAAATATTTTTCAACATGAAATAAACAGAAGTATCAAGTTACTACACAGTGTGTTAAGATGTACTTGAAAGAAATTTAGTTGAACTACGAATGTTATTCCCATACACAATTGGCAGGTAATTTTCGGTGCAAATTTTATGGTGCCTGAAGAAATGTATGAAATCGATCAGTATCATCTCTTTGGAAAATGGTCATTGGGTCTTAATAATTTAATCGTAACGATATAACAATTTCACACCCGAGAAATAAATAATGAAATAAAAACTCATGCACGACACCAATCGTACACATTTCCAAGCAGTTTCGCTTTATGAAAATCTTTTGTGAAATACAAGAAATTTACAAAAAAGTTTAAAATAATAAAATTAAGAAAGATTAAAACAAAAATTTGGTTCATAGTTACAAGTAAAGGGTTTTTCAACAAGAACTTTGTTTTCTAAAACAAAATAAAACAAATAATTTAGATGAAGATGATTCAAATTTTTATTGTATTACGAAGAGAAAAGTTCGGCCATTATGAATGAAAAATGATATCTGGCATATGTCCACCACGAGCATTAAATGTTTTTAATCACTTTTTGGCAAAATGGCAGGTCTATTTCATTAATCACATCACGGATTTTGAGTTTTAAGGCTGCAATCGATTCAATTGGGTCCGTATGGACGATGTCCTTAACATAGGACCACAAAAAATAGTCCAGTGGTGTTAAATCACACGATCCGGCTGGGCAGCTGATTTTCGTGAAATTATGCTATCGGAAAATTTGGTTTGCAATAAATTGATCGTTTCATTTGCTGTGTGATAGTGGCAGCGTCCTGTTGCAATCACATGTCAGTCATATCCACATCATCAATAATATGCCAAAAATTGAGTTTTTAACATCTCGTGATAGCGTGATCCATTGACCGTTACCGCATTTCGTCGAGGAATTGACAAATTTGGATCTTCTTCAACACTGTGGCTCACGGCTGCGATGTTTTCAGTTGAACGACTCGGTCGAACACGCGTTGGTCTTGGCACATGGTGTATCGAGCCTGTCGATTCAAATTTAACGACCAAATTCTTAATAGTGGGGTCTCAATTATGTTGTCCGAAAATATCAAGAATTTTACGAAATGTAGCTTTAACAGAACCAAGATTTTCATAGTGGATTTTAATTGTTTTAATGCGATTTTCGAGCGAAATTGAATTCATTGTAACAATTGCCAATGCATCTACTTCGAATACGTCAAAAAACTAAATGTCAAAACTATCATGTTGTTGGTGTTGCCACAATTGGAAAGCCCTTTATAACCAACGACCGACACAATCAACCGTATTCTAGATGTAAATAGTATTATTTTATGTTCATAGAGAAATTTTCTAAACTAAATTTTAACTAATCTGAAAAAAAAACTACAACTATTTAATGGGACATTTAAATGAATCGCATATCTTGAAAATAAAACAGAAAAGCTAAATGCAAAAACAGTATATCTTCCAAGGAGCTAAATTTATTCATTCAGCTCTCTTTTCTCTTGTTCCTTTAATATTCCGGCATTTCTGCCAAATTCAAACATAGAAAAAACAATTTCTTACTTTCTTTGAAAAACCAATTGTATTGGTCGTTTGTTTTCTTTCTTTTTTTTTTTTTTTTTTGTTGTTATTATGATTTGCATTTATTACTAGCAACTCTAAAAACTTATAGCTTCCAAATTACCGAAACCACAATAACTCACAATATTTTGTTCACTTCTGTGTATAAATATTTTTAATTTAGTATAAGTTTTAACAAACTCGGTTAAATAATTTGGCCATAAAGTCCATCACAAAAAATGGTCTTGCCTGTTAATTTTATATAAATTTGCTAAACATTTTTTTGATATATTTTTTTATATGAAAGCTTTAACATTCTAGGAAAAAAATTTGCTGCAAAATATTACCAAAAGAAACATAAAACATTTCAATTGCAATAATTTGCTTTCCCCAAACATATATTATTCCAAGGAACATAATGTAGTTGTCAAAACCTTTCTGTACACAAAAAAAAAAAAAAAAAAAAAAAAAAAAACATGTCCTCTATCAGCAGATACATATAAAATCAAAATTAATTTTGTAACAATAAGAGAACCTGCTCCTTTTTGGGCAGAATTTTTAATGGATCCTTATATACGAGTGTTTAAAAGGTATTTTTTTATACCCGTCTGTTATTAACCAGATTTACCAATTCATTTTCATTAATTCTGATTGAATTTAAAATACCTGATAATATTTAAACTATTACAAAGGCGGTGGCTTAAAACCACTTGCGTGATATGGCCAATATTGTCAATGTCATCAGCATATGCAGGCAACCTGTCACATTTATTAAAGATTGACAGACAGAGAGATGGACGGACGGACGGACGAACAGACAGACTGGCACATGTACATTTTAGCTGTGTATTTTTGACACGTAAATAGTCGCTGCTTTAAAGTGACAAAGTGAAAAAATAAATAAATTTAAAAGGAGGTATACAAATTCGATTGGAATTTTCTTTGATTCTCGTGCGACAGTATCGGCGATTTGCTTTGATCCAGACTTGCAAGTGTAGTAAACAAAGAAAAAGTCAATGTTTAACAAGTCAAAATAAAGGGTGGTCATTTAAATCAGCCCGGCAACATTTCTTCGATTTATATATCAAACAATTATGTCTGCAAATTATTATTTTTTAATCGTTTCGATGATTATCATAAGGAGAAAACAAAAATCAAGAAATAAAACTAGTTGGTGTAAATTATCATGCAGATCATTTTCTCTACTTCAGTCACTTTTGTACGATGAGTATTTCAATGACCGCATATGAATTGACAACTTCAATCACATTAAACTAAATATTTATTTTATTTATTTTATATCATTTTAATATTTTAACACAATAAAATCCATTTTCTTTTTTTATTAAATAAAAATTTCTATAAAATGCATGAGAATCTGCAGCAAAGTAAATGGAAAGAAAACACAAATCAGTTTATGAGAATTACATCAGTTAACAGAAGTGGAAAATTCAACAAGATGTAGGTAAAATAATCTTAAATTGATTTTTAATATATACGACATTGATGATGACTATGATGCAAATGATGTTGCAGTCAAGCAGGACAATGCCAATGACGATGATCATGATGATGATGATGAATATCAACGAATTGTCTTACATCGTTATCATCATTTCGGTTGGTCTATCATTGGCACAATCTACATCGAAAGCAATAATCTTTCAATTTTACTTTCGATCTCGTTTTCAAATGTTTGTAATGTGATGATGGTTGAAAACCCTGTGACAGAAGATGATTAGGATGGCTTTAATGAGTACAATGATGAAAGTTAAGCATGCCATGTCACATAATTTAAAAAAAAAACAATATTGTATAATATTTTCTATAATTTTATCATAGTCCCTCCCTCATCACGTTTCAATGCATCTTTGAAAGAGGTGAAATTTGTCATGTAACATTATACTTGAAATAATTAAATCATGACATTTTTCGAATTATCAATTATTAATGAAAATATCATATTTAATGGCTCATAAACCAAACCGTGAATGATTAAACGCCGGTTTAGTTAAACTAAACTTATGTATATATATTAATGTGAAAAGTCGAACTTTTCGTTAGTTTTTTTTTTTTTAAACTTAGATCTTGGTTTGTTTTCAAATTACATATATTTTGTAGTAAAAATAATAACAGCAACAGTGTGCATGAAAAGGAAACATAAATTATATTAGGTTTCTTTTTGAAATAATGAATACGAGTAAATTTGAAATTAACAAAGTATTAAAAAAAATCGGTGAGATATAGAATTTCACAACAACTGGTGTTCCAAGAACAAAACAAAAAATTTACTACAAGTCGCAAAATATGGTTTTTAAATTATATACGATATATTACTGTAATTGGAATACGAACCTAAGTTCCTTCTATATATCCTTTTTTAAGAAAAAATTACGTTTTTACATAAACTAATTTTCTAAGAACATTAAAAATTTACGAAAAGCTGCAAAATATTGCTTGCAACTTATGAACGATATATTTTTGTAATTGCAGCAAGGATATAAGTTCCTCTCATATATCCTTTTTAAAAAAGACCATCATATTTGCTAATTCACTTAAAATTTACCCAATAATATATTTACAAAATATATTTGTAGTAAAAAATGTATAGAAGATCCTTCCATATATCCTTTTCAAAAAATAAAAAAACTAATCTTTCATGCACGATAAATAATCATGTACTTAAATTTTGCAAAATATAGCTTAATCATTAAATGTTATTGTAATTCGAGCATGGATATAAGATTATTCCATATATCCTTTTTCAAATAATACATACAGAAATGTTTTAATGTAAATTTATTTTCAAAGGATAATAAAAACTTACTAAAAATCACATAATATAGCTTATGACTTGTGTATGTGGGAAAATTAATTATAATTGCTGTAAGAATACCAGAATCCTCTCATATGTATATCCTTTTCCTAAGTAAAACTCTCTAATATCACATGATAATACATAATTAAAAATTAACAAAAAGTCATAAAATATCGTTTGTAGCTTATGCAAAAGATATTATTGTTATTGGTGCAGTAAAAGAAATTCCTTCCATATATCCTTTTTTAGACGAAATATATGATTTCACATAAACTAATCTCCCAGGAGAAATTAAAATTTACTACAAGTTGTAAAATATAGCTCATACCTTATCTAAGATATGCTATTATAATTGATGCAAGGATATAATGTACTCTCATATATCCTTTTTTAAACATATAGTTTATAGTTTTCCAGAAATCGCACGTGCAATAAAACTTCAACAAAACTATAAAAATACAGCTTTTTGAAAAACAAAGATTTTTTGGATACAATTTTGTGCGATTTTTAGCGAAATCAAATATGAGCTGACACTTGAAAGCTTTAAATTTCGAGGCATCCAAGGACTTTGCTGCTACCGATTAAAGAATTGTCGCTGCACAAACTTCTTTATTGTTAGAAAAAATCTCGATAAATGTTTCATTTATTTCCAGCTTGAATTTACTCCTTCAATACCCTGATAAATATTACTACTATTTTGCAGAAAATTTTCAACATTATTTTATTTCCTAAATAATAAAAGTTGTAAAAATATCTTACGGTTTTATGTTTAAGGATTTATTTTTGCAAACTTTTTACACACTTTTATTGAAAATTATCTTTTTATTAATACATGAAATGTACGAACGAACATACGATAATGGGACCGGGCGGGCATCCCCAGTTGCTGAGGTTAAGTGGGAAAAATAAAACTTTTCATATATTTATAATTTTCTTTTACTTTGTTTTCTGTTGCAACTTCTATGATGATGAAGATGACGGTAGTGATACTGGTGATGTTGGCATGTCCACTAGTTTAAAGTAGACAACGTTGGATATATGTTGAATACAACAACAATAATGATGACGACTACGATGACGATGAAGACGAAACAAAATTTCTGCATGCCTTTGCGCTTGACTTTTATGTAAATTGATGAAGCGTTTCGTTGATGCAAATTGATGTTTAAACAGGAATTTCTTAGGACCCACAAAACACAGCCAATAAATATTTACACACATCACACGTTTAATACTGCGAGTATGTCTTTTTTATTTTTATAACTAATACACACGAAAGCCTGTATTAAAACTACAACAAACCATATTTGTAGAACAGGGAAAAAAAAACTTGCTTATGAGCAATGGATTTATACAGCACAGTTTTATACAGTAACATTTCGAACGTTGAACAAATATTTTGCATCTAAGAATAAAAAAAATCGAAATGCGTCACATTTTCACGATTTCAGTTTAAAATTACTTATTATTGAAAATTGAAAAATTTTTATTAAAATAATGTTTTTTTTTCATTAACTTCATGAAATTTTTCATTAAAGTGATGAAAATTTTCATAAAAATAATGAAAAGTTTCATTGGTGTAGTGAAATTGTCCTTTTGAATCAATACCACTATTGCGGAATTTAATTGATGTTTTCACAGAAATTATTTAAACGAACCTTGTTTATTTAAGAAAAAAATCCTCGAATTATTCAAGATCCATATTTGACGAAACATTAATTTTACCATCTAAGTGAAAATTAATCATGCATATTAAGCAAATTGGTGTCACATTTGGTTATAAATCGATTAAAATATTAATTTGCATTTGTCCATGTTTCACTGTAGACAACTTAAAATTACACGGTATCATTGATTACTTTTCAAATGGTCAAATGTTTTATGTAGCCTGTCTTTTTTCCATTCGTTTCATTGGCAAATACTAGACGAGAGAGTTTTCGGTTAATTTTGATGACTATGACTTTGAAGTCATTGTGGTAGGCTTCTGTGGCACGCAATACGTTTGTTAAAACACGACATTCGAATCAACCAGTCTTTCAAACGTACAACATGAAAGCAATAATAACTAAATGTTAGATTAAGAAAAAACAGACAAACAGACATTTTAACGTTTTCTTATGTTTTTTTCTTAACATTTATTTGTTAGTCGGTTGTTTTAGAATAAACACATGTAGACACACAAAAGTACACATGTTTGTATGTAAATGTTTAGTACTTTTTTTTATGAACGTTATTTGTGGTTTGTACACGAACGAGTACATATGAATGTATCTTTAAGTTTGACTAAAAGTACTCAGTCGCACATATTTAAAGTGAGTGCCAAGTGAACAGTTGTAGTAATTTGTCAGACAAATGTTTTAATAAAAATATTTATTGTATGTTTTTTGTTTTGTATGTCTACAAAACACTATAGATAGTCGTTGCTAAGCTGCCCTCTGCAATGCACATCATAAAACTTGATGGCAGGCTGACTCTGAGAGCAGAGTGAGTTTCTTTGGTGTGTGTGTGTTAGTGTGTATGGCTGCATTTGTGAAAAAAGAACAAAAGGTGTTTTCATAATGGTGTTTGTTTTTTCACCTCAGCAAATAAAATAAAACTTAATAAAACAACTAACTGCCAAAAATGATTTTAACAAATTCACTTGGTGTTATTTCAAAAAATTTCCTTTAGGTTTATTCCGTAATTTTATCAAGCATCCTTTTGAAAAGTTCTCTTCTCTTTATTTTGGTTTTGTTTTACGAATTTTTGGTGAAAAATTTAAGTTAAACCCAAAATTAACTCTACATCAAATTTAATCATTTTTGAAATGTGGCCCTGTGTCTTTTGGTATTTTGCTTGCAACAAGATCTAAAAATGCATTACGGTGACTCTTAACAAAATTGGTTGACTGGTTGGTTGGATTGTGTTCTCTTTTTTTTTAAATCACAATGAAAATCCAAGATTTTTGGGGAAATTATACAAAAAAAAAAAAAAAAACAACACTTGGTTTAAAAAGTATAGAAATTTCTTATACGTTCATCAAACAAAATTACTTAACTATACACTTTTGACTAATAATAAACTCACGCCTGCATACGATGATCACGTCTGTTTGTTTGTCTGTCTATCTGCTGTCTGTGTTCTCTGAACGGTTTGATCGTGTGTTTTCCTACCAATTTTTACTTTGTATGATCTTATTCCCTTTTTATTTTTTAAGTGGCTGTCATATAGAAGTACTTTGACAGTGGGAAACAAATATGTATTCACATGGGTGTGCTTTAAGTAAATTTAATATTATTTCAACTTTTTATATGTTTATAAATTCATATCTCCGTATACGTATTTAAAAACAAACCAGTCAAACAAAAAATTTAAAAAATTGACACAATTGAATTTGTGTGAAATTAGGGGCAATTCTCGTATTCAAATGTATCACAAGAAATCCCAAGATAACATACTGAAAAACTAATGTTAAAGTTAAATAAGTGTAAACAGAGCTCTTTAAAAGCTTAACATTGCTCTGTTGATATATTAAAATATATAAGCTTTTCCAATAGGGATGATATGATTTTGAAGTGACGTTTCGGCCATTTGTAATATGTCATGATCTGTCATTTGTTTTTCATTGTATTCAGTAGTGTTTACAATGGAGAGATATACGCAAGAACAACATTGCTGATTTTGCCTTGGAACAACTTGAAAGCGATAACGATTTTTTAAGAAAATCATCTTATCCGATGAGGCTCACTTTCATCTGAGTGGTGCGGTAAATAAACAAAACTGTCGATTCTGGTGCGAAGAAAATCCACAAATTATTGATGAAAAACCATTACATTCACCCAAATTGACAGTTTGGTGTGGTTTTTGGTCTCGTGGCATTATCGGTCCGTACTTCTTTCGAAATGAAAATGGTAACTTCGTTACATATCAATGATGGGAGGTATAAATCGATGATAACCAACTTTTTATGGCCGAAATTAGAAGAAGTTGGTCTTGACAACATTTGGTTTCAACAAGTCGGGGCAACGTGCCACACAGCAAATGCAACAATTGAATTATTGCGGGAGATGTTTGGAGATTCGACTATTTCAAGAAATTGTGATTTTGAATGGCCTCCAAGAAGTTGTGATTTAACACTATTAGACTATTTCTTGTGGGGTTATTTGAAGACATTCGTCTATCGAGATAAACCAGACTCGCTTTACAAGTCAATATTGAACGAGCCATTCATGACTTACGACTTGATTTAGTGGAAAAACAGCTCGCAAATTGGATTCATCGAATTCGATCCCGCAAAAGAAGTCGTAGAGGCCATTTGAATGACGTTTTATTTAGAACTGAATTGTATCGATTGAACTTCACATTAAATAAAAAAACTTTTGAATTTCCTTAACAATAAGTGTGTTTTTTTTTAAAGAAATCACATCACTCTTACTGGAAAACCTTTTATTAAATACATTTAAAAATTTTTTGTATTTTTATATGGACGAAAAGTGGACGTGAAAAAAATTAGGGGATTTGAACACGGGGAGTCTACAAGAACTGAAATTTTTAACAAATTGAGTTGCATCGAATTTTAAGTGATTTATAAACTTGTTAAAAAGGAAGGAGTCAACATGAGCGATTAAAAACTAAAGAGCTTGTAAGAAAGGCCAAGTAGTCCTCCATAAAAGCTTATAGTTGAAAATTTTAAAAGTTGGAAATGGAATTATTAGCAAAATTTTATAAATAAACATAATCCAACGGTAACAAGAATATGATTTGTTGTCCAAAATAACATATTAATACCAATTTAGTATAGTAAAGTATTCTAATTTCATTAAAAAGTTGTATAAATAAGAAATTCAATCACGTTCAACAGAGCTGCCTAACAAAAGAAGTTAACGAACACTGACGATAGTTGTGTGGTGACTTTCGAAAATAACGTTATTCTATTTTGCGGGGTATGTAGTAATATAAATTGATGTTAATTTTTTTAGTTTACTGTATTAGGATCTCTATCGAGGCTTCAATACGACTAAAATTATGCCCTGATTCTTCATTTACTCTCAACATACTAAAAAAAAAAATTTTTTTAGTTAATTTTTTTTTTGTGCCCACTTTCAGACCCCAGAAAAGGAAACGAACGTGTTATTCTGTTCTGCTGTGTACGTTAAAACGAACTATAAACTTATTTATACAATTTAAATTTTTATCCTTATTTCTTTTATTTTATTTTTTTGGCGTCCCTCAACTCTTATGCACCACTGTTATTGGTATTTTGTGTCAAATACTGTATATTTTTGTTTAAACTTAAATCACTGGTCCATTTAAAGTGAGTACCTAATTATATATTCTCTACCGCAAATATATTCAGACTTATTCTTTAGTCTTCATTCATTTTCTTGTTGTTCAAATGCACGACAAGAGTCTGATTATTTTTAGGTCACTTAGGCGTTTTTCCAGCACGTTGACAACAAAATTTAGTTGGCCAACAGCGATAATTCTTAGACGCTGTGACAGCTAAATTGCTAACTCTGCCATAAAAATTTTATAAAGCTGATGTGTTGCTTACAAAACAGCATTGAATAAAACGAGAAGAAATGTAGAAAACTGTATGGAACTGCTGTATGGAAAGTTAAGTGTTTAAACTCCTTCACCTTCAACTTTTACACTTTTTCTGTTGTACAACAGCCGATGACTG
Source organism: Lypha dubia (assembly GCA_947311025.1). Classification (NCBI taxonomy): domain Eukaryota; kingdom Metazoa; phylum Arthropoda; class Insecta; order Diptera; family Tachinidae; genus Lypha; species Lypha dubia. The sequence goes on from OX371263.1 coordinate 58,998,179, forward strand.
AAATGACCGAAAATTTCGGTTTTTTTTTTTTTTTTGTTTTTGTTTTGTTTTTAAAGTTCAAACCGCAAAAATTAGCAAGTTGTACGAGGGTTGAATAAAAATCTCACAAATTAAACATTCAAATACATTTATTTATACAGTTATTTTATATATTTACGAGTATAGCAAAATATTATATATATTAAGAAATTCCTTGAGCACATTATTATCATTTAATTAAAATTGCCCCTGATCTATTACAATAAGTATGTGCTGTCCTCGTTGAGTGAGATTTCAGACTCCGTAACAAGAGTATTATTCGTATTGTATATTTTTTGTTGTTGTTTACAGACTTAAACATGATGAATTCCAATGAATTGTTTCAAATTGTATTGCCAAGTGCAACAAATGCCACAGACAGCACAGCTACACCAACGATGTCGTGATTTAAAGTAAAAGATTCAAACTTTATAAATTCGCGTTGCATAAAAACAGTATGTTTCAATTTTAATATTGCTTCATTTTTACGGAATTTTGTAATTGCTATATTATTTTGTATATAACTTTGGCATTTCAAGCTGTTTCAGCTGTAAACAAAACTACCAACGAAACAAAACAGTACAAAACTGACAAACTGACAAACTTAAATAAAGCCAAAATGTACTCTTGTGATATTTTTCTGTATATAATTTTTTTTTATTTATGTTATCTTTTTCATTTTAATTTTTTTTTTTGTTGTTGCTCAAAAAGTTAATAAGTGTTTGCTTGCAACAAAAATAACAGCAGCAACAACAGCAACAAAAGCAACCGTGGCAGTGCAATGAAAAGGTGTAGTAAATCAACATTAACAAGTTGGATACGTACTCGTACTTGCAGTGGTGGTTGGAGATTTTTTTCTTTTTGGGTCAGTGACAAAAAGGAGTGATTTTTACTAAGAAATGGCGAAAAAAACCGTTACTTCCTTAAGGTAAGTTACCTTCTTAAATTGGCTTCGAGTTGCAGAAACTTGAGCTGCAACACATGTAACTACAGAAATACAACAATATTAAGATTTAGAAGCGCCTAAAAGTACTGTATCCTTATTATTTTTCTATCATCATCGACAGGTTTTTATTTTGAGTTGCGGAGAAACATAATGTGACTTAAGAACAACAAAACACCAACAGATTCAGATGATCAATTATAAACTATCTCATAAAAGTTTAGCAAACATATTTCTAGTTCTTTTATTTATTTAACAATTAGTACATTTCTTAAAAAAATATCTAATAAAAAAGTATACTTAAAAAATAGATTTTAAAAATTTAAGCCCCTTTTAAAAAAGATGCCCCTTAAAAAAAGAACACTATAAAAATATCTTCAAACTGTGACGTTGGTTCAATAAATATGCATTTTACAAAATTGTGTTCAAAAATTACCTTTTAAAAATATGTATTTGGAGATAAATACGTTAATTTAAATAAGTTTTTCATAACTATTGCATCCGAATTTTTTGTTCAAATTTTATTTTTCGTAAATCAAACAAATTTTAGACTTTTTCTAAAAATATGACCACTGTGTCCAAGCTCTTCGACCTAAGAGAATGAAACTGGGAAAGGAAAAAGGTAATCAATGTTGCTTTTAAAGTGCGTTTACAATTTTTCTGAGTTCTGTGTTCGAGTTTTTCTATAAAATTTTAAAAATATGACTTGGCGGAAAATAGTCAGATATCGGTTCTGTGGGATATATGTCCACTGTGCCCAAACCTTTCGGCCTAACGAAATGAAACTGGATGAGGGAAAAGATAGTCAAAAAGGCTGTTAAACTGCGTTTACAGTTTCTCTAAATTGTGATTGTGAGTTTTTTTATAAAATTTTGAAAATATGACATGGCTGAAAATGGTCCTCTGGGAAATATAGCAAAGAAAAAGATAGTCAAAAAGGCTGTTAAACTGCGTTTACAGTTTCTCTAAATTATGATTGCTAGTTTTTCTATAAAACTTTGAAAATATGACTTGGCTGAAAATGGTCAGATATGGGTCCTCTGGGAAATATAGCCACTGTGTCTAAAGGTTTAGTCGTAAGGAAATTTATACCATATGTAAAAATAAAGCGATTTCTAAAAATTACTATTCGAAAAGTAGAAATCTTTCAAACAATATAACAATAATTTTTAATTTTAGGTTCTTGTTCTTAATTGTGACATCGTAACCTTTCAAACGGCCAAGTGGCCCTTAAGAAAATTACATTCGTTTACTTCTCTGACATTACTACAAGTCTGCATCTGAGGAAAATACAATAAATTTTTTGGAATATATTTTTTTCCCCGGCGTTTGTTGTCTTGTGTTGTTGCAAGAAAGTATTTCGTGAATTTTGCGAGTTGTTAATTTAATTTAACACACACTCATATGGGATGGCAGTTATTCTTAACGATTTCTGTGCTAGTACGAGTAATTGTTGTTGTTGTTGATGTTGCTGTTGTTTTTGTTGGTGTCATTACTTGTTTTTATCTTTTTATAACTTTATCTGGAGTTATTAAAACGCAAAAGGACTTTTTTTCTGTGTTCCGTTCTGTTCTGTTGTGTTCTGTTCGTTGTATTCGTTGCTATTCAGAGTGTTGAATTATAACTGTGAGAATGTTAAAAACGAAGGAACCCTCATAAATTCTAGTCATAGAAAGACCATAAACTTCTCCTTTTTAAAATTTCAAGTGTTTTATGTTGGTGCATTTCTTTAGTTTATATAATTTTTTTTTTTTTTGGTTCTGAAAACTTTCGTTGAAACGATTAAATGCGGAAGTGTTGAAATAAGTTCCCTGTTTTTCGTCTCTCTTATAAGAACACAAAAATAATTTATATTCAAAAAATAAATGGTTCAAATGAAACAGATTTAATTTAAGTCAGACTTATGGTGATAAGAGTGCCGTATAAGAGATGTTATATGATGATCAGTGTTTTGTATTGTTAAAGCGAGTTAGTTGAACGTTTTTAGTTCCACTAACATTTAGTGAGATTTATTGTATAAAAAGTTAGAAAATATGCAATAATAAGTTTTAAAATTAGTTAATCCTTTTTCGACAATGAAAATGAACTGCTTTAAAATCCATGAAAAGCCTACTAGAGATCTCGGACAAGTTGTTTTGTAATATAAGATTGGAATGTTTCTTAGCTATTTTTTAATTTTATTGAATATTTGCAACTCAAAGCTTTTGCTACGACAAATTGCATAGATATTCATTAGGGTGAAGCGAATTTATTTTCATTAATTTGAATTTTTCTGTATAGCTTATCGGTTCTATAGCTTGAAAACTGTATACTCGTATTATAATCCACAACATTCTTTGAGTTTTTTTTTATCTCCTTTAACGTCTCCTACGTTGTGCCACACGAGTCACATCGAGTCTTTTATATTCCCAGCCCTAATAAGAGATTTTCGATTTTTTTTGCCTGTGTTTCTGGCAGCCCTACGGCGCCCCAGGCGCCTGGAAAGTCTCAACGAGGCGTTGACAGTTGCTCTGGAAGGCGCAGAATATGTCCCAACTGATCAAAAGCAGTTCCCAACGAATATTTCATTTTCCCAGCCTTGTTAAGACTTTTCATGTTTTTTTTCCTGCATTTCTGGTAGGTCTACACGGTGTCCCAGATGTCTGGCTAGACTTAACGAAGCTTACACAGTTAATCTGGAAGCCCTAGAATACTTCCCAACTGATATAATGCAGCTCCCAACGAATCTCTTATTTTCCCAACCTTGTAAAGAGTATTTAGGTTCTTTTACTGTGTTTCTGGCAACCCTATGGCGGCCCAGGCGTCAGAGAAGACTCAACGAGACGTTGGCAGTTGCTCTGGAAGGCTCAGAATACGTCCGAATTGATCAAAAGCTCGTCCAAACGAGTCCCTTATATTCCCAGTCTTATTAAGACTTTTTATGTTTGTTTTTCTTGCGTTTCTGGTGGCCCTTCGGTGTCCCAGGTGTCGGCTAGACTTAACGAAGCGTAGACAGTTGCTCTGGAAGCCCTCGAGTACTTCCCAACTAACCATAAAAGCGGGTCCATATAAGTCCCTTATTTTTATAGCCTTTCTAAGGCTCTAGGAATTTTCGTATGTTTCATAAAACTTTAAGACTTCTCAGTGATTTACAAGCCCCTAACACAGCACTAAGACACTCGTCAATGTCGTGGTGAAAACCACTCCACTTCTCTACTCGTTCAACTTCTCTAAATAATATCGAAGTCCTTTCATAATTGGAGTGAATTAATATTCTCTATTAATAATACATTTTTTATTTTCGCCCCCACCCTAATATACTCGTACACACACTCGCAAGATTAGTGTGTTCCACCGTGCATCACGAATGATATAATGATCATCAGCTGTTGCTCCTTCCAGTCAAATATTGTTGTTATTAATTTTCATTTTTATGCATTTCTTGCGAAAGTGTTTCACCTAAAGGCCTTTTAAATACTTTTAGCTTATTTTATATTTATTTACCAACACATTTTTCAATTCATATGCTCCAGTACCATAAAAATTACAACAAAAAGAAAAGAAAAACGAAAAGAAATAAAAAAAGAAATTCACTTTAATAGACGACTGCTCTAAGACTGCAGGCTTAGAAATACTTTTCATTATGAATAATCGCCATACACTGGTTGTGATGACAATTTTTATGGTTACTTTTATGGTTGTTTGTACGTTCATTTCAACATGTATCCCTGGCCAGACACTGCAGTACTGGTTACCAGCATTCGTGTTGAATTGTGAAGAAAAAGAAAATATATTTATATAAATTAAAAATATTAAAAACAAACTCGATCGTAAAACTTTCATGGCAGCGTGTTTATTTTTTCACTCATTCAATTCATCTTGGCAAAAATTTATTAATTCTTTTTGTCTTAAACGCTTACGCTGCTTGTGCTGCTGTTTCCTCACTTACTGCTGCGATAAGCTGCTGTTCTTTTTGTTTGTTTTGTTGGGTTGACTTTGGTGATGAAGTTTTAGGTATGACTTTTGACTGGATAGAAGAAGATGATGGTTAAATTGCAGCCATGATAACGTTGTTGCATGCATCCGTTCTTTTTGGTATTGTTGTTGTTGTTGTTGTTGTTGTTCTTTATTATTTTAATTTATATTTAGCTCTATCGTTGGCTTTTAATTTTGGTGAGAATATAAAGTCACGCATGCATTAAAATTAATTTTCGCAAAGCAGCAAAACACATAAAAGTTTTTAAAATATTTAAAGAAAATAATAAATGTACTTTAAAAAAAAAAGATCCATATGGTTTCCTTCTGGATGTAAGAGAATGACTTCATTTGAAAGAGTTTATGTAAAAAAATGGAAAATACAAAGGATATTTATTGTTCTGTTAAAGTGCTTAAAATATGTTTAAAGGGGGATTAGCTCCCCATACCTAGGAAATCCTTATTATCGTGTTAGCAGGGATTTATTAAATCATGGGTTCTAAGCAGGTCATCTCCCTTCCAGTTCACCTGTTTACCCTTTAGTTCTCTCACCGCCCTTCAGACCATCTGCCCGCGAAAGCAACAGGCTATTCTACACTTCAGCAAAAAGGAGTAACTAATAAGCCATATGTTTTCTTAAAAATTATGACCGGTAGGATGATAGTGGAACTTAAAACACTGGTAGATGGGATCCAAAAAGGATACACGAGCAACATGACTTTAGGTTCGAAAAGGTGATAGGCGGCAATTTTCGCCTCACCGGAACCATTTCTAATGAAAATTAAAGTTTATATAGATTTACTTTTAAAAGAACACTGACGTTTTATAATTTGTGGAATCCTGGCATCAAAAATGGGTGGTGGCAATACGTAATTGTTCAAATAATTTTGATAAAATTTAAAACATAAATAAATCTGCGTCTAAGAGAATACAATAAGAATGGTGAAATGGTGAGATTGTCATGAAACTTTAACAACAATAGATTCCTTTTGCAATGGGCATATCAGCTGTACAGACTTGCCCGCATTAGAATTGAGAAATGAGACTTATCTACCCGCATAGTGAAGATGTTTAGCTAAAACTAGATACCAATTATTCCAAATGTGCTCAAAAATTTCCAAAATCTCCCAAAAGGTCTTTAAAAATTTACATGAGTTTAATTTTTAAAGTTAATTTTTCCACACAATTTAATGGATTTTTTAGTTTTGTTTTCAATGTACCGTCGTCACCAAAATTTATTTCACTGTGTGTTAAATTTTCTGTTTTTTATATTTTATCAATTTATGACAGGATTTTTAAAAATTTCATTTTGTATCAAAGATAAAAATTTCGTCTTTTATACGTATAAAAGTTAAATTATCGAAATATTTTTTAAAAGAAAAATGTTATGACTGTTGCAAGTTTAAAATGTAAGGAATTCATTTCCCCACCACATTCATTTGCCGTTCTAAAATCACTTTCGAAAGTGAGTTGAAAAAACAAAAGTATTTTCTGTCTCTATGGAATCTAAGAACGCAAAATTTTTTTATCAACTTCTGTATCAAACATGCTTTTCTATTATATAATGATCCTGGCAAACATATGTATATGTACATATGTTCGGTTTGCCATCATGCTAAATAGCAGTTTCATAACAATGAACTCTTTTAAATCCTTCGTTTTTGTCGCTCTCTTAAGAAATTTAATTTTTACAGAAAATAGTTGTGTTGTTGATATCAAAACCTTGCACTTTTGCTTACTTACTACCCGTGTTAGTAGTTATGACAAGTTTAAGTGGAAAAAAAAACGACAACCATATTTTGTTCACAAATTTATTGTGGTATGTTTTTCTATGAAAGCTTCTAAATTATCTGCAGTATTTTACAACGAAATTAGGTTTAGATTTATTAGACAACAGCAGCCACCAACAGTAAAAGAATGAAGAGAAAAAACTTGCAAAATTTATCCTTTAAAACTATATTTCTTTTAATGTTTTAATACGTATTTAATGGTCTTATTTAACAATATTTTTTTTTTCTATTTATTTTATTTTATTTTAAATTTACCGTTCTTGTTTGTTGTACATTGAAAGATTTTTCCATTTAAGATTTATAAGCCCAGCATTGTTTTTTTTTTTTCGTTGCTTCTCTTATTTTGGTTTTGCTTTATGTCCTTGTGTACGGTTCCTGTGTGCAGTTTTGCCTTCTCCCTACAATTGGCTGCTGCAACCAAAGAAGTTTTATGTTTAAGAAAAGCATTGTATTGTGTGTCGCTGTGCTAACTAAACTGTGTGGTGGTATAATATGCAGAATATTGTTTAAGGTTGTTGTAGGCTGGTTGTTGCAAACACAACAGCTTGAACCAAGTGGAAAGAAACAAAGTTCTTAGTTTGCTAAAGTTATTAATATTCTTTGATCATTATTTTTGACATGTTGCTATTAAGGCAAAATAGCAACACAAATAGTAAAAGTTTAAGACATGGTCTTTTAGAAAATGTCTTTTATTTTTTATCATTAAAGTGTCGCATATGTTTAGATATATTCTCTAACACGCTTGTCATGCTGAAAATAATTAATACTTCTGGGAAAGGCGTACATATATACGAAGGAAAAAAAAAACAAAAGTTATTAAGCGAAGAGATTTTACTGAATACCTGGACTAATGCGGACTTTTATGGCATGTTGTTGTATTCAATAATTAGCACGATATTTATGGACTTTTTTGTTGTATTACAAAAATTTCAACACAAAGTTGCTATTTAATAGTGAGGGATGGTTAGTCCGTTTGAAGATTATTACAAAATTAAATACGAATTACAAAAGATCAGCAACATCCCTAAAGTATGCTTTATAAACACAGATTGGTCCTCAAATTATATTTTTTAACTTTTCGAGTCCTTGACCTTTTAAAACTTTTAAGGAAGGAAACCTCTCTCACAAATAATTTTAAGTTTTAAATAAAAATTACGATTCTCTATTTTTATTTTTGTTGTTGTTTGTTTGCATAAATTATATAAAAATGTGTAGGTATTGTATTCTTTATAATTTTAATAAACTTTTGGCTTGTGAACATGTCTCTACAATATATGAATGTATATTTAAGCATCCGTATATGGATTTAAATGCATATAATTATAGAGCATCGCCAGCGTCATAGTCTCATCATTATCATCATCATCATATTTTTGCACTGTTTGTTCTTAACACCATCATGTTGCAGTGTTGTTGTGGCTGTTTTGTGAAAATGTTCCCTTGTAAAATAATTGATCTCTTAACTCATTCTAGAGGAGCGCAGAACAAGCAAGAACAGGAACATTTTAACAGCCAGCACCTAGTTTTTGTAACAAACACCCTTTACCGGCAACAACAGTTCACTATTATTGTCAGTGTTTTAATTTTTTTTTTTTTGTTTAATGGTACGCTGTTTCATTTATTTCCTCCATTATTTTACGCCGTTTCGCCGTTTCACTTTTAAGGAGTGAAGAAGTATTTAATGAAGTCATTAAAAACAGCGCGTGTGGCGCAAAATAAATTACTTTGCGTAACTGAAAACTTCACTTGAGGCTTCAAAAAACTCAAAAAGAAAAAAAAAAAAACTGAACCAAAATGTATAAATATTCCACCACTTCATCTTGGTAATGTATTTATGTTAAGATGTATGCATGCATGTGTAAGAATGCATGTGCAGCTTAAATAAAATACATCTTATTTTATGAATGAATATGGACAGTAAATAATAACCAAGAAATGTTGAAGAAACAACAAACCAACCAACAAAAACATATCATTTATTTAACTACGAAAATGTGCAAAAATGCAGCATGCAATTCATATTTATTATGTATTTGCAACATCTTCAACAATCTTTAAATATATAAATTGAGTTAATTTAAATACTATAACAAGAGGTTTAAGCTTAAACTACTAGATGTGTTTTACTGGTTGCACAAATCCATTCATATTAAATTGAGATACATAATACTACGTACATACTTATATGTATATGTTTGTCTGTATGGGAGTGTGTGTGTGTATAAGAAGTCGGGATCTACAGCTGTTGTGGAGATTTTTATAGTTTGTATTCGGGTTTTTTTTTGGACTAACCCACATCAAACAAAACAAACGCAAAACAGTCTGTTTGAATAAAAAACGACTGGAACGAACCTCGTTGCACATCACTGCAGTGCTGTCTGATTACCGGTGGTCTTTTAAGACAAAAACTTGATTTTAATTATTTTTTTTTTGGTATGAGTTGGTATCAAACAACTGTCTTTGACTTCAAAGACAAAAACATATTGGCTTTCGTTGGTGTGGTTTCAGCATAAAACAAATACATCACTTTATTTTTTGATTCCATCACTACATTTAGAAATTATGAAGACTAAATAAAATTCGATAATTTTTATAGAACACTAGGGCTGACTTCCAAAACGTTCGTATACAAAGTTTGTATACAGTATTGCTACTGCATTTAAATCACATACATATGCAAAGTTCCGAAGCAATGCAACAACTATAAAACCGATGCCGTGTTTGCTTTCTTACTGCGTTAAAAATACTTGGCGGCGGCGTTTTGAAATGGTATACATTGTATAATTATTGTACTGCGGCGTTATGAAATGTGATGCTTTGTTCAAACACAAAGCAATTGACGTTTTGGAAGTCAGCCTAGCTGTGTCCGGTGCGCTTCGTTACCCAAAGGTGTTGTAAAATAACAGCATTACTTATATTAAGTATAAATAATTGACTATTCTATCCTTTTTGTGAAATTTCATTACAACTTAGGAAAACACACTTAAATTAAAGACACATTTTGCGGGAAATATCTTATTTTACTTTCCCGGTCATCAGTAATGTGGTTCTTAAATTTCAAGACGATCGGTCTTACCGTTCGGCTTCCTATAAGGTACATACAAACAGAAAAACAGACAAACAAACATAAAAACTAAATTAATTTTTATAAATATAGATTAAAACACTTGTCGATTATTGTACTAAGTTTCAAAAAACCACAGATATCGAGTCAAGTTAAACTTTTATAATGATATTTTTAATAAAAAGATGTAAAATAAAAGCTTACAACTTATATTTTATATTCATACCACACCATCCGATAGGTATGTTTAAAAACTTGCCAGTGATGCCATGCCAAAGTTCGATGTAGCTTAAAAAATTTCTGAGACCCCAAACGAAGTCAATGAAAGCATTTAAATCAATTTTCAGCAGAATGATATTCTTAGGTCAAGGCACATACCCATCATTTATTGAGCTTTATCCCGAAGACAGTTGACCTTACAAAATACCGCTGCAGGAAAATTTTTCCAAAATATAACATAAATGTCTTATAAAAGAGATACTCGCAAAATAACTCCCATACAAAATTGTGTAAATTTTTCTATATGTAAGATCGCAACGAAATGATATAATATCCCAAACAAAAATTGGTGAGCAGCTAGTAATGGAGTCTTATTTTATATAAAATTAATTCTCATTTTTTTTTAATTCAAATAAATCCTCTACGGAAATAATTATAAATACGAGTACCACCGTTTCGCGGTGACAAGATTTATTGCCACAAAAAATTAAATATAGCCTCCATAAATTTTTTTTGGGTATTATATTTTTGCGCACACAAAATTTCACTTTTTCCACTAAATCAAATCGAATGTCATGAATGGCACGTTCAATATTGACTTGTAAAGCTTGAAGAGAGTCTGGTTTATTTCGAAAGACCAATGACTTCAAATAACCCCACAAGAAGTAGTCTAACGGTGTTAAATCACAACTTCTTGGAGGCCATTCAATATCACAATTTCTTGAAATAATCGAATCTCCAAACTTTTAACTTGTTCCAAGGCAAAATCAGCAAATTCACGACGTTTACGGTGGTCAAATGGCTCAGTTCGTGACTGAGAACAATTTCATACGGATGCAAAACCCAAATCATTTCCCAAAATCCGCCAGGTTGTGGTTTGAGACTGTCCCAATTGTGGAGAACGTATTGGAATCGACAAATTGCGGACGTCAGCAACACTTGCCTGAGACTTGAATTACTTCGAGTGGTTCTTTGAGTTATTGGCACTTGAACATTATGTAAAGAAAATGTCCACTCAAAATTATCAACAATTCGACGAATAGCGAGCACACTTGTGACGATTATTACGACCATAAAATGGCAAAAGCGCACGAAAAGTTGCAATTGGAGAACGATTATTTTGATAATAAAACTGAATAATTTGTAAACGTTATTCTTGCGTTTATCTCTCCATGATGAAATTGTAAACACTACTGAATACAATGAAAAACAAATGACAGATCATGACATGTTACAAATGGCCGAAACGTCACTTCAAAATCATATCATCCCTATTGGAAAACGATATATGACAAAATCGGTTAAACGGTTCAAAAGTTATCGAGAAAGAGTTGGTACGTACTCGCGATCTAAAAATCTACACCTTAAGGGGAAAGCTACTGCGAGGTCCTGTAATGTTTAGATTCTATTTGAATTATTATTTAGTGGGAAGAAACATCATACCAAAATAAAATAAATTTTAGGAATAACAAAGTAAAAATATTAAAATGTCAGAATATTAGAATTCCACAAAAATTTCAAACATTCATAATCGATTTTTAAAATTAATTTATGCCTTATAATCGGCCTTTCCCATATCAAATTCATACATTACATTCACATTAACTTTAATAATCGTTTATAAATAAGACAATTTATATTCCATATTTTTTTTTTGATTTTAATTGAATGTCTGCCTCAGTATTTAAAAAGTACTTAAGCCATTCTTTCAGTTAATGGCTGCAGCAGCTACTTCTTTCTCTTCGCAGTTGATTTTCTTCTAAGCAAATTGATATATTGCGTTTTTTGTGGCATTCACCATCATTGCAGCCTTTTGCTTTAGCAAATGTTCATAAAAATTAATTGGAATTTTTGTGCCCCAACCGATGCGTAATTAAATAGAAATTGTGGAAAAACAAAATGCCATTAAAAATGTTCAGTTAACGTTTAACAGATCTATCATTTTTGGATAAAATGTAGTAGATTTGTTGGCAGAGTGTGATGCTTTGCTGCTGTATTAAACCATGAAAATACATATTTATTTCCTTAATCATTTTTTAAAAAAAATAATAAAAATAATAATAATCATTCCCATACGATGCCTGTTGCTTTCTTTATGTTGGTTTTTTTATTTCAAATTCAAAAAATTCCTTATTTATATGATTGATTTTGTTATGAATTATTAATTATGATTAATGCACCTGACGTTCGTTTAAGTTTTATTTTTATTGCCGTTTGTGTCTTAGACTGGTTTGGGGCCAAAATAATGTGCGTTCAGTTCATTCGTTCGTTTGTTTGTTTGTTCACTCGCTTGTTTATTTTGTAAAAAAGAATTCTTGTGCGTATGATGATTGTAATGTTATTCGTTACTTGCAAGTTGCATCCTATTCAGTGGCATGATATTCAGTTTGTCTAAGAATATCCATCTAAATAAAAAAACATCCTTAGTCATAATATATACTCGTACATATTTACATATGTATGTATAAGCATGTATCTTTGTGTGTGCGAGTGTGTGACTATGTTTTTGAATTTTAAAATTTATTTTAATATTTTTATCGATGACTATTTTTATTGTTCTTGTTCTTGTGATCCTATCCTTCTGCTAGCTGCTACTGCTGCTTGTTAGTTTAAAGTATCAGAATATGGTTTCATATATTTCTTTGGCATTTACGAATTTATATAAAATTATCTGCCTCTTATATGATTGTCTTACAGAATGAATAATCAGCAGTATTTGCCAGTCAGTTAAAGACAGGTGCTAACTGCGCTTAAATCGATCAAGTACAGAACAGAAGACTACAAAAATGCCAAAAAGAATAAAAACAAATTTTACAACTTCCTAGCCACAAAAATGACGATGATCATCATCACATCTTTAGTTTTAAATCATACTTTCTGTATGTCTCTTGCTCACTGCACTCGTATAAAGAATCAATTTAAGAATCATGACCTGAAAAGAGTGCATTCTATTAAAATTTTTGGAAATATATTTTTTCTAAAAATCCGATTTTTTTTTTAAAATTGTATTATATATTTCTCAATACTTTATTTAGGCTGTGCTAAAAAAAACAATAGTATATTTGTTTGGTGTTCCAGGCAAAGCTTTGTCTGATCTGCAGCATAAGTGGAGATCTTTGTAAGTATAATCAGTTACACACAGAAAAATTTCATTGTAAAATCAATTAAAACAAGCTTGATTCAACATTTTTCAGCTATGATTTTGCACCATTGTTGTTTCATGTCATTACAACATGGTTTTTTAATAACACGATATCAATTTTGTGTCACTTAAAAATAACTGGAAATGATGTTGAATTAACATTGCGATGAGTGTTGAATCAAAACGATTATCATGTTGAGATGAACTACGATTCCTGTTGAATCCAAATTATTTTACGTAAAACCAATATGCAGTTCATGTTGAATTGACATGATTTTAATATTAAATTAACATTGCAATTCCTATTGAATTAATTAGATTTTCATGTTTAAATAACATAAAAATTCATGTTAAAATTACATGAAAATTCATGTTAAAATAACATGAAATTTCTTGTTAATTTAATATGATTTCTGTATTACTATTCTGTTAATTTAGATAAAAAACATAATTTATTTTTGTATTTTTTTATTTTTTTGTTTATCTTATTGATTATCAGCGTTGTCAACTTTGAAATTTCAAAAGGCACCAAAATGGAGAAAAAAACGCGCCATTTAACAAAAAACGCACCATGTAAAATTTTTTTTTTACTGAAAATTTTTATTGAATTAATTTTGCGTCTTTACAACATTTAACTTTAGTCTAAAATTCTAATGTTGATATAATATTGTGTCAATGCATGTAGGGAATCATTCTCCACCTATTTTCAATACTAGATAATATTTCGACATCGGATTCAAATTGTACTGCTAATGGCATGATATCATATTTGCAATGGGATAAAACATTTTGTACAATGCTGGTTGTTGATGCCGGTTATAGCTAAATGGGCTTAAAGCTGCAATGTGTTTCCGTGTTCCAGCATGCCGAACAAGGTTGGATATTTAAGCGTGATATCGCATTTGCAATAACAACATCTTGCTTTTGTGTTATTATTTGGTCAATGCCGAATCCATTGCTTAAACTCACATTATGATTCCCAAATCCTTTTGTATTTCGCTTATGATCTCCTTTTTTAGACTCCATTCTTGACACTAACTTTAAATATTTCTTTTAGTAAATATAAATTTTATTAATTTTAGTGTTACAACCCTTTATGTAAACTTTTACGCATTTTATAAAAAACGAACAATGATCGCAAGTCGCAAGAATACTTTGTTTTTGCAAGCTCTTTAACAGACTTGACAATAACTTTTACAACAAAAAACTATTATGTACTCTGAAAATCTAAAAGAAACAACAAATTTCTTATAATGAAATGTTACAAATTATCTATACCAACAAGACGGTTCAACGGTTTTCTGTGAATGCGTTTTGGTACCTCTTAAACATCTGTAAAATTGAATGTAAAAATTGTACACAAATTTAATGAAATGGTATTGAAACAATTGTATTTTTTGTACAAAATTCTTTTTTCTCATACTGAAATAAAAAATTTTGTTTAATATGATTTGAAGCCACCCAAAATTAAAAAAAGGCACCAAAATTAAAGAAAAAGCGCACCACGCACCAACTCGGATATTTATCGCACAAAACATTTAGAAAATCACCAAAAAAGGTGCGAAACGCACCAAGTTGACAACGCTGTTGATTATAAACATTTATTTCTTAAATATATTTTTCCGTTATTAATTGGGAAAAGGTGCGAAGGTGGGCTTGTAAATTCGTAAAGTTCTTTTAAAATTATTTCATTTCTTAATTTCCAACTTCAAATGATTGGTAATGATTATCAAAGTTAATAATTTCAACTTCGTAATATAGAAGATCGACTTTAGCAAACGCTTTTACAAGACATGAAATTTTATATAATTTTAAAAATTCTTTGTCGATTGTCACATAACCATGTTTTTTGTAAACTCTTCTTTTTTACTGTACAAACAAATGTTGTAATCAACTAAAACTAAACTTTTTGTTAATACCTCAGTTTTTCTCCAACTAAACAATTTTTCCCGAAAACAAGCACGAAGTCCAAGAAGTGGTAAACCTTCCTTTATGTCTTCCTTCAATAGATATTTTAAACCTTCAAATGTAATTTCGGCTTCTAAATGCATACATTTCATTTATTCTTATTAATTTATTTGCATAGAAAAAATTGTTGATAATAATACTTACTTGTCAAATAAGGCTATACTTCAATTAAATTAAAAGTTTTCAACAGCTCGTCTAACTGGGATATTATATTGAACAACAGGAATGTTGAATATAACATTCAGTTATGAAATTAACATTTTCTTCAATTGCAAGTACTTCTTGCTCAACATTTAAATTGTTTATATTACTGCTGTTGTTCGCAGACATAATTATATATTTATTTAAAAAATATAATTTCACTTACTAGAACACTTCGATTTTTTGCCACAACACATGATTTTTACTGAAAATATACTAAAAATATTTTAATACTTCAAAATAGCGGCACTTTTGACTTTTTTTAAATTCAACATGGTATTATTTTATTTCAACACGTTTTCATGTTATTTCAGAAGTCCTTAAAGTTCTTTCAATCTGATTTAAATTTGTTTTAATAGAAAACAATTTTATTTTAATAGTTTTTTAATGTTGATTTAACATGTTTACAAGTTAAGAGATTACAAATTTTGTTTCAACATGCTGTAATGTTAATTTTATTATAATTATAATGTTGATTTAACAATGGTAAATGTTGTTTTTATTAGATGCAATGTTAATTTTATGTGGAAAAAGTAATTTTTTAAATTCTATGTTACAAAATGTTGTTTTAACTCTATGAAAGGTTGATTTAACTTTGTACCATGTTATTTCAACATGAAAAATGTTAAATCAACTATCCTTAAAATAATATTAACAATTTAAGCTATTGATTCAAAATGAAACAAGGTTGAATCAAAATTCAGTCAATGTATTTTCAGAAATTTAATATGATTTGTAATTAACATTTTTCCATGTTAAATTTACATTGTTTTTTTTTCTGTGTGTACTTAATTTGCAATATCTAGAGTATAAATTGATGATATAATTAATGTTCGCATATATCAAAAACAAACTATGCACATTAAAAAAAAAAAAAAAAAAATGAATGCAAGTACTTTTTTGGGAATTTTTTTGGTGTCTTTTTAATATTATAATGGTACTATTTTTTCAAAGAAATCTTGTTCTAAAAGTTTTTTTTTGTAAGCTACTCTTTTTCAAAAGAATATTACTGAAAAGAAATTTTAATTTAATATTTTTTAAAAAGACACTATTTTTAAAAATAACTTTTTAAAAAAGTAATTTTCTAAAAATCAAATTTTTAAATATTATTCATTTATTTAAAACTAATTTTTTTTTAAATTTACTTTTTTTATTATGTAACTTTTTGGAAAAATGCTTTTATTGAAAAGGTACTTTTATTGAAAAAGTACTTTTTTCATAAACATACTGATTAAATACCGTCTTTTATTAAAATATACTTTTTCAAAATGTTCCTTTTCTAAAAGTACTTATCTTAAGGTACTTTTCATAATTTAGTTAACTGTAAGGTATTTTTTCAAAAAGAAGTGTCTTTTAAAGCAATTTTTTTAAAAAGGTACTACATATTTTTAAAACGTACTTTCTAAAGAGTATTTTAGGTTAGATTTCGTTAATGAGGGTAGTGTAAAGCACATATCTACTCGGATACCCTGTTGGATCCATTATGATTGATTGTGAAGACTGCATTTTTTGATAGGTATATTTTTTATGTTTTTAAACATGTAATTTTTTTTAATAAAATCTGTTATTTTAACGTACATTTTTTTATTAAGGTATTATTAAAAAAATGTAATGATTTAACAGATAATTTACTCTTTTTAAAAAGTATATCTATGTCGTTACCTAAACAATTATTTTTGCCAAATCTCGTATTCATCATATTTCGATAGGTTACCCTCTAAGTTATCGATATAAGCTTTTTTTTTTTTTTTTGAAAATTATGTATTTTTCAATGTTTAACATGAGATTGTTTTTTCAAAATGGAATGTTTTTATGGTGACCACTGAATGATTATCTTGTTTCAAGTATCTGCATTTAAATATTGCATACAATTTAAAGTTATCATATATTTCTGTAGGGTGATGGATGAATGCAGCAGCAGTTAAAGTCATCAGACTGTGGTCAATTTGGCAAATTGTTTGTGTGGTTGGGTGTTACGGTGCGTAGTCAAGATCACTTTTATTCCATTTTCTCTTATTATTTTTATAAAATATTTTTTTAATCTTCTTGTGTTAAAACCCTGAACAATAATCATTTAACTTCAAATATGGTTTGGTTTTTTTTTTTTTTTTGTTTTTTGATTGTTCGCTTGTAATTCTCAAGCGAAATTCTTTTTAATGATGTTTGCCACAAGTTGTTACCACATTTTGCATTGCAGCGTAAAAATTGTTCATCTGTTTTTATGAATTTACTTAATAATCTGCATACAAACGTAATTCCACAAAAAGAAAAAAAAACATACAGCAAATAAAAGTGGCTTCCTCCTTTTTTAAGCTGCATAAAAGAACAAAAAAAGTCACTGTGTCGTAGCCGTTGTTCGGTAGTACATTTTCAAGGAAAAACGAACATGGTACAAGCGAGTGTTTATTGTCGTTAAATTTTATTTACTCATTATTTTTATTTACGTTCAGATTGTTGTAATTATCATTATATTTTCGAAGCACCCGGTTTTTTGGAAAAATTAATTTTTATAACGGCAGTTGCATGAATAGGAAGGTGCAAAAATTGTAAAAGAAGCGCTCTGCCATAAATTATTTTGTTATTTCTTATTTAAATTTTTTTTTCCTTAATAGTTTCCATTATATAATAAATGTGAGATGGTAAAACTGTCCCTACAACAATTACAACAGTCACAAAAACAAAAGACATTTTGTGACTCTAAAATAGTTTTTGTGTGTCAAAAACAGAGTAATAAGCCGATCGATTCGAAGTCACCCATTCCGAAGTCAACACATCGGCTTGTTACTACTTTCAAACGCAGTGCGTGCGGCTCTTAAAAATTCCTTGATTGTTTTAAGTTTCTTCAAGTGACCTACAATTTTCGTTTGCAGCAGATAATTCTTATTTTTTATGTACTATTGTTTTTTTTTTTTTCTTTAACGCCGCCACAATTTTTTTTATTCAGCTTGTGGCTCTGCTACATCGAATTTGACATTTGTGAAAGAAAAATAAACGTCTGAAGCTGGCGGGACAATTTAACTTGGGATTCACACGATCAACTTTTGTTTCAAATGTCAATACACTTACACTTTTTTACTAATACATTCATACTTCTAAAATATACATATACATACCCAGCTGGCATTTGCATGATTGTTTGACGAGCGCGATAATTTCGCGACTCGTTTTATAAACGTCCGCACGACTGTTGGAGTGGATTTATATTTTTCTCTTCAGAAAAATGATTTTGCGAGCCATTTTTACGATTTTAGGATAAGTAAATCGTTGTTTACGCGTTTTGGCGTTCACTCTTCGAAGAGATACTCTTGCAAGTTACTTAAACGACTGTTGGACGGGTGTTTTGTTAAAGGGTCTTAAACGATCCGTAGGCGACTAATTATGGTGCATCGTAGATAATTCGCATGGAAGAGTCGCCATCAGGACACAGTTTCTCCCGTTGTCTTTAACTTCTGCGATCAGAATGCGTCATCATGGACGATCAGTTTAATCGTTTTCTCTGATAGCGGAAGAGTGTTTTGCGATTAAAAATGCTAGCTGGGTAAGTACATATATTCTAATTTTTTGTGTTCTTGAAAGTAAACTGCTTTGAAATTGAATGCCACCTACAGCACAGCTTTAAATTTTTGTGAATTTTGACAGACAATATGTGTAAAAACTTTTAAAGCAAAACTTGATCGTGTGACTGCAGTGTAACATGACTTAAAAAGCACACTTGATGATAAACAAAATAGCAATAAAACACTTTTTGATATATTTAAATTTTTTCATGTATTCTTACAAACTTATTTTATTAATGTGTATGTATGTATATAAAATTGTTAAAAAAATAACAATGTATGTTGCATATTGAAAAGAAGAAAAAAAGGTACAAGAAATACTGATAGATTACTAATTCTCTTGGATAACCACTCAAACCCAATCAAGTATGAAGAATTATCACAAATAAAAAATTGTTGTAGCTTTTTTTTCTTCTTTTTGCTTTAAGAGAGAAATATGTAAAAATATGTATGTATGTATGCATGTAAACGAATGTCTACGATTACAAAAATTGCTTCTGGGCTTGAGTTCAATTGCTAGAAAATATAAAATTTCACAAGCAACAAAAAACAAAAGAGAAAAAATAGAAGGAAAAAAACCAGAATAAACTTACAGACTTTAAGAACTAGAAGCTAGAAAACTGGATCACAAGCAACATACAAATAATATCTTTTGATAATGTAAATTCTTTAACGCGATTTATAGAAAACGAAAAAGCAACGAATGGCAGCCAGTTAAAGTTAAAAATTTACAGACACTCAAAAAGGAATTGTTGGTACAAAAAAAAAAAAAAACTTGAAAAATAAAAACTAAAAGAACAAACGCATGGCCACTACCGCATGGTCACTACCGCAGTCACCTAGAGACAAATAGACAGATAGCCATGCAGCCAACCAGCCAGCCAATCCTTACAAAAGAGATGTTGGTGTTGTTGCAACATTTGTTATACTCGTCGCAGCCATGAGTGGTGGTAAGTTGTAGTTGGAACAACAACACATTATAGTCACTAGTGCTCAGTGGTCATGTTAGACATCCACCTCGTCAAGTTTCCACATCTAAAGCGAATTATAAAATAATAAATCATCCTTGTTTGCTTTGGCCTTAGGAAAGTCCTCTTATTTACAATATACGACATACATACATAGATGCATACATATAAAATACTATGACAAGACATTTGATTCATACAACTACAAGTACTTCAATTACAACAACTACATTTAAATAAATATGTATGTGTTCGTATCTACATGTCGTCTGACTTTCGAATGTTTAAAATCATAAATTGTTTAAAGATACAAAGTTGGAAATTATTGTTGATCTACTAGAAGATTTAACAGCTGGGAGAGATTGTATAAAAATGTAACATCTTTTATACTTTTACAAAGTACATACAAACATACATACACAGATACGAAATGGCCTGCGACTTTATGTTAAATAAGATTTGTTTTAGAAATGGTCAGAAGTTTGCAATTAGAGGATTTATTAAAGTTTGAAAGTATAGCAATTAATTTCCTTTTAATATGTATCAAGTACTGAAAATTCTGATAAAAGTTGAGTTGCGAGTTCCGAAAACAACGTTGTCCTGTTATGCCGTGTATGCTCAAACTTAAATTGAGGTTTTAGTTTTTTCTCTTGTTCTTAAATACGAGTATATTTAATTCTTTCTGAACATTTATAACGTATGTACGTAAGCAAATGTGACCTTTTGTTAGAATTGAGGCATGGTATGATAAATAAGGTAGACTTGTCCCTAAAACAAATACAACGTCACAAAAACAACAGGCATTTTGTTAGTGTAAAATGTTTTATGTGTGTCATAATCAGAGAAACAAGCCGGTCGCTTCGATGCCGGATATCATCGCCGCTTTTGTGAATTCGAGCCGCTGCCAAAAACATCGGTTTTTTACTGCTTTTACAGGTATTTCGGTTGTTAAAAATGCATTGTTAGAATAAAGTTTCTTAATGTGCTATTAGACTTTTCTTTACAGCAGTTTTTTTTTATTTCAAATATAAAAATTCTAAATAAAATTTTATACATCACCGGCGGGTTGAAATATTTTTTTTGTTTAGACCCCGCTACAAATTTTTAATCAGCTTGTTGCTCTGCTACATACATATTGACATTTGTAAAACAAAAATATTCTTCTACAGCAGGCAGGACGACTTTACCTGTTTTATTATACCATGGAATTGAGGAGAGTTCTTGTAGAAGTTTTTTTTGCTAGTGTCAGCCCTGCTCTGTCAAAGTAACGAGCAATAGTCTAAAGGCTGAGGCATATAGAATCTGTCATACGTTATACGTCGAATTTTTAACTGACATCTAAGTTGAAATACCATTTTTCTTATAAGGCCGGAAAGATGGGTAACTTTTAACGTACGTTAAGTACTTTGACGTGTATTTTTGTTTCCCAATTTTGTCATTGGATGAAGCAGAGTAACAATATGATTAAAAATTTGTGGCGACGTCTAAACAAAAAAAAATATTACAACCCACCGGTGACGTATAAAATTTTAAATTAGGGTGCCGCCGTGGCAGTCCGAATGTTGTCGGTTCGATTCCGGCCCGAGATACTGAGTGTTTTCTGCAGACAAGCTAATTGCTTTGCAGGGATGTATTTGTTTTAAAGAACAAGAAAAATAAAAAAGGAAAACCGTCCTAGAGTTAATATAGAGTGTTTTTTATAGAGTGACACAAGTTTAAATCATAATAAAACAAGGAAATATATTTTTAATATCAATGAAACGGGCTTTATTGGAAAGAAAATTTTATGAAATTAATGTTTAAATATGATTTTTGCCATGTGCCCGCTACGGCTGGAGCGTAGAAGGCGCAATCTGGAACACCAATTTTCAACAACTTTTCGCAGTATTTGCTGGCGTATTTCGCCGATAACTCTCGAATGTTGATTTCCAGGTGTTTAATTGTTTTTGGTTTATCGACGTAGACAAGAGAGTTAACATAAAATAGTCTAATGGGGTTAAATCACACGATCTTGGTGGTCAATTATTTGGGCCATTTCGTGAAATTATTTTTTCATCAAAAGTTTCTTTGAGTAAGTCAATTGTAGCGCATGCTTTACGATGGGTTTGACGAATAGAATAGTTATTTTTATTAAAAATTTCAACAATTTGCACGCATTGCTCTGGTGTAAGTCGATTCATAATGAAATTTCAAAGCAAACTAAACAAAAAGCAACTATCAGCTGTTAAATGGGTGGATATATAAAGCAGTAATGCCAACTCAAAGTTGTGACACTCTATAAAAAACACTCTTTACATATGCTTAAAAAAAAGAAATGAACAAATGAAAATTTGTATATAAAAAATATACAACTAACAAACTGATTTTTTTTTGCAGCGGCTCAAATTTACAAAAGCGGCGGTGATGGCCAATTTCGAATCGATCGGCTTGTTTCTCTGTTTTTGACATGCAGGACACATTTTACTCTGACAAAGTGGTTGTTGTTTTCTGACATGGTAATTAATTTAAGGAAATTTTTACCACCTAATTTTATATACTTTAATGTTCACTTCAAAAAAGGCAAAATATAACGTATGGCAGACTCTATGTACACTCGGCCTTAAATGGCTTTCGCCGCTGCTGGGGTAAGTTCAGCTAATGTGGAGTGAAAAGTAGCCACCGATCACACCAACCAACTATGTACATAAAAAGGGCAAGTTTGGTCTTATACAAAATAATTGGTTGTGAAATATATGAAATTTGCAAGAAATCTTTCACGTTTAATCATTTTTAGGACACTCTATTAAATTTTTGGAGAAATAAATTGATTTTTCGAAACAATAATAACGACTGAGTCTGAATAGTTTAAAAAAAATTGACTTTTAAGATGAGGGTTTTCCGACAGCACATCTGATCCACCGCCAACGAAATCGGTCGGTGCAGGTCCTTTTGCCTCGCTGTTATGAATATGCCAAGAAGGCTATTGTAGGAGTTGCTTAAATGTGCAGCATATTTTTCACAAATTTTGGAATACAAAAATGAAAGACCTGCATATAACTTTTTTAACTGGAAAGTGAAAAAATCATCTGCTAAATACGATTCGTAGCGTATGTTGCTTTATAGAAACTAAATTTATTATCTGCTGAAAAATAAGTTCTAATTCTCAAGATCTGGTGTTCAAAGTTGTCATGTTTTTTTTTCATCTTTAATTTCATGCTCTGTTTTATTATTTATTGCATTACTATTAGTTGTTATTGATTATTGGTTTCTCTTTTCTAAAACCAAAAATAAAAAAAAAAAAAAAACGTAAGTGCAGGTAAGTGAAGTAAAAATGTTATTTTAATTGTCCGCCCGTCTGTTTGTTGGTTCAATATGTTTTGCATCTTGTTTAACAGCAGCAACTGAATTCTAATTAACAACAAAACTTACAAAATTGTTTTTATTCATGTATTTATTGGCTGCACAAATGTGTTGGCCATGTCAGTCTGTCGATCTAAGTTTGAATTTCAGTTTGGTAGAATAAATAATTTTTTTTCCCGCTAATACTGCCAATTGCATTACAGTTACATACAACTGCGCCCACGTTTTAAATGAAAGATGAAAGAACTAAATTATGCAGAGCCGTAAAGGAATTCTGTAGATGGATTTTCACATAACGTCTTACAAAATTACACAATAAAAATTAAATTACAAAATAAAAACTCTTAAATAGTTTTCATGACTTTCAAGTAATATTCGTTAAGAAAATGTCGATTTTTTTCAACATTTTACAATGAATTCATGCCTTTAAGTTACTGACATCCAACATCTGTATGCTGTTTTTACTTAATTACTTTACAATTGGTATGCAAATTGCAATTTATAGAAAAGTTAGCTTTGATTGGTTAAGATTTTAATAGATTACAAATTTAAAATAACTTGAATTAATTCATTTTAAACAACTTGTCTGCCATGATGTTTCCATAATTATGGCAACAAGTCATTAATATCATGAACAGGTTTATCTTTTATTTCTTTTTTGTAAAAAAACACTAACATTTAAAAACCATACCCGGAAAATGTTTTTTCAATTAGTTTTGAAATTTGTTAATTTAATATCGCAAAGAAAATTTGTTGCAATATGATTGAAGACACATTGTGTCATAAAACAAATTATTAACTTTGCTCAAAAATCCATTTATTCTGCTTTATGCCAAGCCTTTTAAATATCATAATTTATAAACAATTTTGTTACAAAAATCCAATTGGGTTTTAAATATCGATTATGCTTTCTGCATTCTAATATTAATTTCCTTTTTAGAAATTTAAAAAATAAATGTCGATGTATAGCTGGCAATTATTTAGTCTTCTTCTTCGAAAATCATTATCAAAATGTCTTATTTATTTAAATGACAACTTAAGGAAATCTGCATAAACATGCTAAGAGATTGACATTTTCAATCTATGACTATTACTCAGTACTTAACATGCTTAAATATGCTACCCAGTGAACAAAATTATGCAGCTTCAGTTCAGTAAAGTTTTTCTGGTGATTTTTAAAAAGAGAACTCCTAGTAATTCTTTAAAATTTTAAAGTCTGAGTTCCGACTAAGACGATGACACTCGTGTTGTTTTAATCCTCTATAAACTTTGTTTCAATTTTAAATCAAATCTGCCACAGTGAGATGTACAGAAAAATACTTTAAATCACAACTGAAAATATTAAACTTACGGGGGCGTTCTAGTAGAATCTAAATTCCGACAAACTGCCGCGCTTATGGAACTTACAATGTCAAAAATTACAGCGTCGTAATAATCGGCCCGTCGTGATAATAAGGAGTCGCGAATATCAAGCGTGCACTGTAATCAGCTTAAGTGAGCAACATAAATAATTATGAAAAAAAAAAAAATCAATTCGATCCAAAGACAAAAACAAACAGATGAAAAAACGATGAAAGCAACTATTACTGTACTTGCACTACGCAATTTTAGTTCGTGCAATTCCCTCCATTTTTCCAGTGAAAGAGGCAAAAAAAGAAATATAATCTGTATAAATTTCCAATCTAACATTCTTAGATGTTATCTACCAGTGATGGAAAAATGAAAAATTGATATGGAACTGTCCGACAACAAAAAGAGTACGTTATTCAACATTGTGGTACTTTTTGTGAAACATATATTTTTATTCAAAAATAAAATTAAAAATCCATTTTATAATAAAAAAACATTAAATGAAGAAAACAATGCAGCTTGGTTGGCATAATTTTTCAACCAGGTTCAAACCCGCATTAGCAGAATAAAACCAATACATGTACCTTAAAAAAAAAAGAAATGTGTGCAAAATACACTAATACACACATATATGTATATTTTTACAATTTTATGCCAGATTATTTAGTCTCGTGTGTTTTCGAAAGAACAAAAGTTATGCGAACTAAAAATTAATCTCGTGTAAATTGGACCA
The DNA here is from genome assembly GCA_947311025.1 of Lypha dubia. Classification (NCBI taxonomy): domain Eukaryota; kingdom Metazoa; phylum Arthropoda; class Insecta; order Diptera; family Tachinidae; genus Lypha; species Lypha dubia. The sequence continues at coordinate 59,023,425 of OX371263.1, forward strand.
ATAACATTAAAGGTGAGTTTACATGGTAATACAAAGTAATAACACTTTGTAGAATCAAAATATTATGAAATTCTCTTTGTGTATAAGAAGAGAGCACAAAAGTCTGTTGCAGGTATTTTTTATGTTTACACGGATAAAATTAATAAAATCAAAAGTCTTCGCTACGAAATAGCTGGTGGTTACAGTTCTACAATATTTACAAAAACAACATGAATTTGTTTTAGTTGTTTTTGTAAATATTGTATAGAAATGATGCCACCTTCAATATATACTCTTAAAGCTGCCAATGTTTGCTTAAAAAGACATCTCTGATAAAATGAGTACACGTAAGTTTCTAAAATGGTTTAGAAAATAAACATTTACCGAACGCTAGCCAGATTTTTAATCCGTATTCTCTCCTACTCATAACAATTTGCGTTTACATGATAAGATTTTTTTTAATTTTTGACATACGCGATATACATGTATTACCATGTAAAGAGGCCTTATATACATTATATATATATATATATATATATATATATATATACATTCGCAAAATCACATCAAGCATTTAAAGTTGTAACAGTAAAAATTTGTTTGTATGTGTGGCACCGATGACGCTCGATGAAAAATCAAAAAATTTAGATATTCGGTATGCTTGATATCAAGCATACGTACACGCGCTTGATGTCAATGACAGTGTATAGTGAGTGCCCTTAACAACTTTTGCAAAAAACACACACTCACAACAACATGAATAACGAATTTGTGCATTCCTTAGTTCTTGGTTTGAAGCCAATATTGTCAACGACTATAAAAATAACGCAGATTTCTAAACAGGGAACAAAGCAAAACAAAAAAGTAGTACTAAATTTGACGTGGGGGTACTGTGGTATTTTTGTTGTGAAAAAGTACTGAAAATAGTACAAAAGTACTGCATTTTCCATCACTGTTATCTACACTATTCAATTTTGTTGCATCCAACTCTCTTTTTTTCAGTGTGATATATATATATATATATATAGAGAGAGACGCTCTCTTAAAATAAAATATGCATGAAACAAAGTCGCATAGTGTAACTGCCGTTTTATTTAAAACTTAAATTGCATGCAACACAGTTGCATATTGTAAAACCTTCGTTATACAAAAGTGGAATCGGTACATAACAGTGTAGGAAAATTCAGTACTGTTTCATTTCTCAGTACCCCCATGCCAGTTTTAGTATTTTTTCTTATAAATTATTTTATTCTTTGCGTTCATCTACTTTAAATTGTTTGCAACATTGACCTAATGAAAATCAACCCAAAATTTGTGATGTGACCAGTGTAGCCAGGTAAATATCTATTGTCTAATGGCGCCAATTTATAGAGTGTTGTCCCCAAAAATTCCCATTTTAAAACTGAAAATCCCTAATTTTGTCTTTAATAATTACATACATATATGTATGTATGTATTGTATATGTATATTAAGTGTCATAAAACTCTTTTAAGTATATTATTACATACATTTATTTAAGTTAATGCATTCGTATGCGCTCATTGGAACTTTTGAATCCATAGAATATTTTAAAATTCCATAGGGCAATGCTACACGTACAATATATATTGAGATGCTTGGATCGTTATCCATTTCAATGGATTGAAATGTTCGGTACGTACATATTTTTTTGCTGTGTGGGTAGTGTTAAAGTATTTAGATAAAGTAAAAAGAGCCTGCGATCTGCGATCCGTAATTCAGATTTCATATTTTAGCGTAATATGGATATGGATCGCGATCTAAGTATCACAATATACATATATTTTACGTGTAGCATTGTCCGTACACGGATTCAAATCTATTCTTTTTTTTGTATCCTTTTGAGTTATAAATTTATAAATAAATCAAAATTTTCCATACTCTCAGTGAATATTTTAAGCATTGCTTTTGGTAATACAGTTAAAAAAATTTTTTGAACTCGTTTTGGTTCGAAAGTGACAGCAGTTCTAATTCCTTCGAACATTCTATGCCAATATCAATTTCAGCAACAACCAAATAACGTTCCTTATCGTCAATTAATACTTTCATTTCGGCAATATCGAATTATATAAATTCTGGTTTTAAAAACTTTGCACAAATTGTTATACAAACCAACATTAAATACTCATAACCAGAATATATGTAAGTCAATATCATCGCCTTGAAATAATCGAAATATAGTGAAGAAATACGCCTAGATACATAAACTTATATGTAAATATATGAAAGAAAATAATAAAATAAAGCAAAATTCAAAATAGGTATACTGAAAATGAGAAATCCCCAAATCCCTCCCCACGAAAATCTGTCCACAAAAATCAGCTAACATCCCCAATTAGGGGAGAAATCCCCACACCTGGCTACACTGGATGTGACTACTTCGATAGCAGATTTTGTTATTCATTTGTTTGTGGCCAAAATTGATGTTGTTGTTAACAGAAATGCTACTAAATACATATCAACAAGTAGGTACCAACTTTGCCGAAAAATTATTTTATTGGTTGCAATTAAGTACCATATCAAAATTTTAAACAATAAATTTTTCGAACAGCTAAGTTTCCCATTCAATTTTTAGAAAAGAAAACCCTTTTAATACAATAAAAAAGAGTTTAGGAAATCGTTTCACATATAACAAATATTATTAAGTACAAATATTATTAAATCCCAGTCAGATTGTTTCACCACTCTGAGTCTTTTTCGACTCCCTCCGATGATCAAAAACTGATTAATTCTGCGCTTAAAATAACACTCGAAAATGATTCCCAAAAATGCTTAGAAAGTGATTTGTTTAAAAAACAAAAACAAAATGTACAGAGTGTGCGCAATCATAAATTGGTCAGGCATATGCTCGAAACTTGACGGTACCACAAACTGTGTCGAAAATGAGTCGAAATTGATCAGAAACGCGAGTCATAAAAGACTCTTCTAGAAGAGTCGCGGCTAGGGAACCATTTTCTTCCGAATGAACAGTCAATTTCGACTCGAAAATGAGCACATAAATGATTGTTTTAATCGCGGGGAGGAGTCAAAAAAGACTCGAATATGATCATTAATTTCATAAAATGCTGACTGGGAAAAATCGCTTGTAGTTACATCTACATATTTGTAAGACGTTTAAATATGGAAATTTTAATCTAAATTAAGATTAGTCGCACTTACCTAGTAGCTTTTGTTAAATCACCAAATTCTTAAATATATACATACGTATGTAAGTATCATGATGGAATTCACAATTCATCGGTGACTAGCTAGGCGCACGGTAGTGCGCCAGGTCAAGTTCTGCCACACAGTGTGTATATTTACATGAAACCATTCGAGCTGTTACACCCCTCATAACTTTGCTACCGCTGATCATATTATAATGAAACTTGAAACATAAGATCTCCCCACAGAGGTGACCTCACAGGTTAAATTTGAAAGTTCTACCATAACAGCTTCCCGAGATATTAAGGTGTGAAAAGTCCATATTTTAGTACATATTCACTGACTCAACAATATTATTAAGCACTTCCAGCTAGAGAGCTGAAACTTGGTACACAGGTAGGTCTTGGTGAGAAAATAACCAGAAAAATCTGAAAACGGGCACTTTCCACCCGGGGGGACTAGGGTTCCCCTTCTTTGTATGGGGCACTTTCAGTATAGCTAAGAAAGCTGAAATTTGGTACACAGGTAGGTCTTGATAAGAAATTAACGAAAATGAATTTTAAACCGGCACTTTTCATCTGGGGGGACAATCGTGCCCCTTCTTTGTATGGGGCACTTCTAGTTTAGCTAGAAAGCTTAAGTTTCGTACACAGGTAGGTCCTGATGAGAAATTAACGAAAATGATTTTTTAACAGGCACTTTTCATCTGGGGGGACAATCATGCTACTTCTTTGTATGGGGAACTTCTAGTTTAGCTAGAAAGCTGAAATTTCGTGTACAGATAGGTAGTGATGAGAAATTACCGAAAATGATTTTTTAACGGGTACTTTTCATCTGGTGCGACTATGGTGCTCCTTCTTTGTATGGGGCACTTCTAGTATAGCTAGAAAGCTGAAATTTTCTACACAGGTAGGCCCAGATAAGAAATACATATACATATTTATAAAAAAACAACTTAGAAAAAATAAGTGAGATCCACACAAAAAAAATAAATGTGAAAATAAGGCCAAGTTCGTATCCAAAAAGTTTCGGCCGTAAAAATTACTGAGATCAAAATAAAGACCAAGTTCTTGATAGGTACAATTCCATCTCATTTCTAGGCGACCTGCAGGCTTGGCAATATTTTTCCAAGAATTCTTTCCCATATTAGAAAGGCAAACAAATTTTGCCAAGCTTACAGGTTGCCTAGAAATGAGATGGAATTGTACCTATCAAGAACTTGGTCCTTATTTTGATCTCAGTACTTTTTACGGCCGAAACTTTTTGGATACGAACTTGGCCTTGTTTTCACATTTATTTTTTTTTTTCGTGTGGATTAATGCTTTGACTTTAACACACAACAAACAAACACTCCTAATAAGAGATTGAATGTCAAAAATAAAAAACAAACAACATAAACTGTGCCGTAGCCTTAGCGGCTTTAACTTTTAAGAAATTCCAATTCTGTTTTAACATCTTCCGTTTTGTCTTTCATTTAGTTAAAAAAAACTGCTGCACACACATCGCGACCATATTTAATAAACGAACGAAAGCGACCAACAACAATAAGCAACAGATTCTGCGCCGATGACTGCGCTGCTTTCACTTGAATTTAACAAAATTGATAATTTTATATCTTAAATGGCAATTTTGCTGATAATTTTCATAGCACTTTAATGAAGCACCTCTTAATCGATATTAATTTACTAATTTTATAATAAAAATCTAACACTTTTGAATATTTTTAATTTAATTTTTACCAAGATAACACTTAAAACGAGCACGTTATTGAAAATTATCTTATGAACTTATAACGAATTGAGAAGGGGAGAAAGAGTTGATGAAAACAGAGATGTTTTATTTTTGCAAACAAGAGGTGATGAATAGAGGGTGCATTTATGCAGGTGCCGCGAATTCTACTGGAATTACACATTACAATAACAACATACGTTTTATTCTCTATGCACACATGCATACATACTACATATACAGACAAATTAAGGCATGTGAACTTTTATTCAATTGATATGCATGTAGGACAAACGGTGTGATCTGTATAAAATCACGTTGGACAACAAGAAAAAGGGCTACAAATACAATGTTGCCAGCACACAAAAATTGGTGTTAGTAGGTAATATGTTGCTTAGTAAGAAATATTAATGAAAATAATTACTAACAGGTATTTAATGTTGCTATTACGAATAGACGCAATTATTATAACTTTTTTTAAGTATTTTGGGAGAAATAAATATTATTTGGGCTTAAGTTCAGTTTTTATTAAATTAATAAAAATTCGAAATAGGTAGGTATTAAGAGTTTTGTTTTGGAAACATTTGAATATCAAATCAGACTAGCAAAACGTGTCTGTATACCGATTTCCAGGCCGCTACACCTCTGTGTCATCAGCGTTCGTTTGTTCGCTTTTACCACTTATGAAGGTGGTTACAAATTGGAAAAGAATATCAATTATTTGAACAATTTTTTAAACAATTTTTCAACATAAATAATTTTATTAATTATAAAATGGTACACATTCAATCTTCATTCATGTCGTTTTTTCTACTACATCATTTCGATATATGAATACACATCCATCAAAAGATGGTTATAATGAAATATGTATGTATGTATATGATACTATCCAAAATAAATCGTTACAATGAAAAGTTCGTAAAAATCGTAGTGACATGTACAACGAAAATAATTTCTAGCAACATATTTTGGAATGTATAAATACATATGTGTATAAGTACCCATGGAAATATTTAAGGGCACTATACACTGTCAAAATACTTGACATCAAGCATTGCCAATATCAAAATTTTTGAATTTTTCATTAAGCGTCGTCGGTGTCACACATACAAACAAATTTTCACTGATACAACTTTAAATGCTTGATGAGATTTTGACAAATGTGTAGTGCCCTTTATACTTAAGATAACAATTTAAAACACTTGTAATAAATTCGATGTTATTTATGTGTCAGCCAGCAGATTAAAAGTGTTACCATGTGTACTGAAAAGTGAAGTAGGTTTGCGAAGTAATATTTCCATTGGCAAATCTCTGTATGAGTTCGTTATAAAAGGGAGAAACAATTCAAGAAATTTATTTGGGAAGTTGGTTGATCGTTTTATTTTCTATTTTATATCAGAAAAGTACCGTAGTACTCCCCACCAAAACACATTTGATACTCTAAAACACACTTGGTCCTATATTTTTTTAATATAATATTTAATTTAATATTTTTTTAATATTTGTTAACATAATTATTCCCCTTTTTATTATTATTTGAAATGCCAATGGCAGTTCGTTTTGGCTTTTTCCTCCCGAAATCAAAGCGAATTCATTACCAGCTGGCCTTAGGTTAGCCTACTTCATCATCAGCTGTGCAATAATGAATTGTCAAAAATTGTTTGTGTTAAGAAGTTACGTTATTTTTTCTTTATATATTTCTATCACAACATTGTTGCATTTGTTTTGACAGATGGGTATATTTTTAACGGCGAATGTAATTATTGTATGGATTAGATGACCTGGTATTAATTCGCTTACAACGCATTCTTGTTATCTTGTTCTCGATTTTCATATAGACTACTAACTAGACTTGTCAACGTAAGCAATCTTACCACGATTATATTAAATCTTATTGCCTTTAAGTTGGTTGTCTGTTTCATATGTTGGTGGTATTAGCAAAACTTTGCATTTAAAAATCCATAGCAAGAGCTTTTAAACGTAAAATTTACGTATTTTGCATACTTTATTGTCACTCGACCGTTCGTTACAAACGAGGAGTCGTTAAAACAATGTTCGCTATAACCGAAATCTGGGGCACTGAAGAATTCGTTATAAACGGTTTTTAATGTACGTAACTCAAAGCGAATTCACAACCCGCAGTTCGCTGTGACAAATTCAACTCCGTTCGTATGAAAATATTAATTTTTGTTTACAATTTACGACAGTCCGCATCTAACTAGTTATTGTGGTTTTTAATAGCTGATGATGACGCCTTGGACTATTCTATGTTTGTAAAGTGTATTTGTGAAAGGTAAGATTTTTTGGTATTCCATAAAATTACTTGCTGGGATCGTTAGAAACATGATGTGTTTACACATTCTTTGCATTATTCTAAAAGGAAAACATATTGATTACGTGTCTCCGTCAAATTTAAATTAAAAACTCAATAGATATACAATTTGCAGAAAACGTTTAACAAATTTTGCTATTTAAATGAAAATACTAATACAACTGTCAAATAAATGTAACATACGCTGCGAATCCTAAGAGAAAACGGAAAACTCAAGCAAAATATCAAGTATTTAAGGCAACAAATGAAAATATACTTAAACGGGGATGATTATTTAAGTGCCAAACACTCGCACACACTCACACACACAAACTCACACCGAAACACATATTTTCTTATTGGATTCTAAACGAAATTGTGCAGACGTTCGGAAATGAAGCAGCAGTTGAATATATTTATTTGCCAGAATACAGCAATTTTAAATATGGAAACTTATGTTGATTTTGAAAATTTTTCCAGCTGATTTTTTTTCGTTGTTTATAACTTAAATATTTTTACAGACAAATACACATGCACTAAAGCGCAATACACACACACACAAACTCACTTACAAACCAACTCGCATGGATAAAAAGATAAATGACGAACATTTTCATAAATTAGCATAAATATTTGTTAGTTTATGTTGGATGTTATTTTCTTTTTATTCACATCTTTATGTCTCCTGTGTGCACAAGAGCTTCAAACATACATATAGGGTAAGTGCTCCTAAGTTCGGCATGTCCCAGTAGTCGGCAGTTTTCAAATTTAAACTCAAATAACTAAGAATAACAGTGATAATATATTAAAGTAAGAATACAGAAGCTTCACAAATACTCCCAGAATTATATATGAGAAAACAAAACTGAGCATATTTGCATAGTTTATTGAGTTCGTTGGCTTTAGTAAGTGACTCTCTTACAACACGTGTGGTAGTGCTTATTTCTTAGTAAAAATTTAGTGGCTAAGCCGACTTTCTAAGACATGTAAAAACGTCAATTTTAGCAAATTTTAATCGGAAAAGGTTTTAAAAGGCTGAAATCTGCTCAAATAATAGTATTACAGTGTAAATTTTTAAAAAAATTGCATTTTTCCGATATATTAAGGGATGCCGGCATTAGGAACAAAAAAATTGTTAGTTTTCCAGTAGTCGGCATTGGGGTGCCGACTACTGGGAAACAAGCCAATTCTTCCGATTTAACTCAAATTTGAGAAAATTGTTTATTCGGCATAGTTTCAAATTAGTTATTTTCAACCTGCCGACTACAGGACAATAGCTATCCTAATGTCGGCAGTGGTTTTTTGTACTAGGTTTGTTTAATTATAATGCCAAAAATATGTTGAGTTTTATACTAACTGGTCTCAGATATAATTTGAATTAAAAAATGAATACCAAAAGAAAAATATTCGGAACAGTCTCTACAAGATGCACTGACTGAAAGAAGGGTAGGCGGCATTTCCATATTAGGGTCCAGTGGTAAATATGGTGTTCCACGTTCAACTTCACAAGACATGTTACATGTTCGCGTTCTTGAGGGTCCTCGAAGATTCGGCCCACAAACCATTCTATGGAATGCTGAAGAAAATTGTTAAGAAAAATGGTGTAATGATTTGGTGAAATGTGATTTTCCAACTAAAATGGACGATTTTCTGAACACAGTTCAAGAAATTATTAATAAAGACAAACGAGCCACACCATTTTTAAGCGATCGTTTCCATGTGTCCCAAAACTGGAAAAGTACTGTCACCAAAGGGATACTGCAATGTTTACACCATTCTTTTTATCCGCTTCTTCATACGGTTCTTTTGGATTTTAAAATGGAAGAAACGATTAAGAACGGGTTTTGAAAGTGTGGCCTTTACCTATTTAACCCTGATTGTGCGGATTATACTAAATGTGTTATTAATCGTTAGCAGAAATAGCAAACGGTCTTAAAAATGTTAAAATGTTCAGAGAAACGGATTATGATAAAGACATTTAGATTATCAACCTCATGAGCAGTAGTTTACTTGAAATAGGGATTGATTCAAATGTAGCTATTGAAGAGATTCGCTCGAGATTGGAGAAAACATTTAAAATATCTAAATTTTAGGCAACGTTACAGAGCAGTCAGGGACATATATATTTAATGACGAAGGAGTTTTGGAAATGGAGGGCATACTAACAATATCACCGGTTCTCTTTTTTTCAACACCAACTTCTTCAAAAACAAAGCAAAGCTAAACATTTCGTGCTCCTCTCCAACCTTACAATGGCCAGCCGAACGCCTCTCACTTAGTTCTTCAATTTGTAGCTCCCTTATAATGTGATCCTATTAGCCCTTTTCCAACATGTAATTTGACTAAAAGTATTAGCTACACAAAGCTAATTAAAAACCCGGAATCATCGATATCAACATTGTTCGAAAATCATTTTTACTTCCCAAAGCAATCACCGTCCTTACAATTAAAAGCAAAATTATGGCCCCCAGTGCTCTTGCATGTAGGATCCATATTCGGATGAAAAAAACTGAAAGAAACTTCGCTAAAGCTGAAGGCTGAAGGATCGAAAACTGGAGAGCCAAAAAAGAAAAACGAATCAAGCCAGTCAAATTTAAAATACCAAAGCAAAAGCAAAAATGTAGCACTTGTTCTGAAGTGTTGGATTCGGATACTGAAGATGATCAGCTAAGAAATGTTGGGTGTGATACCTGACTCAGTGGTATCACCTTAAATGCACCGAATTCAAAAATATGCAATACGATGACGTTATGGAATTAGAAAGTACCTTCCTATATTTTTTAATAGAATTAGACGCCTCGAATGCACAAATATAAGATATCTAGCTTTTACCTTTAATATATCAGTTAAGTACAAACAATGAATTCCAAGGAGTGAAATGTACAAAAATATTATTTAGTATTAATATTTTTAATTTTTGGTCGAATATGAATTAATCCTTTGTTCCTGCATGATCTCATAACAAATGTAGAAGCGTTGCTAATTAATTTCATATCAATAACAGTATGATTTCTATCTCAATGTATTGTTTTCTTCACTAAAATATGATATGCCGACAATAGGAACATAACATGCCGAAAAGTGGAAAATTAGTGCCGACTATAGGCAAATGTGCTCATTTTTACAAAATCTGTAAATTTCTCAATTTTAGTATAAAAATATTTAAATTTAACATAATTGATCTAAAACAATACAAATTAATGATTTGTATTAAATAGCTACCAATCCAACAGCTTATTCACACGTGCAAAGGCGGTAGATTTAAAAAAAGCAAAAGCCTTAAACTGCCGACTACTGGTACACTTACCCTATACATAATTATAAATATATTCGTAGTTGTGGCTTAAAGGTATAAATGTCTGTTGCACATTTTCCTATAAGCGGTGCAGTTAAACGCAGGTTGTCAATCATCTTCGAAAAGAAAAACATGTAAAAATATTGGCTGCTTGCATACTTGAACAAATTTCTGTTTTAATATTTCTTTTCTTAAGTTTGTCTATATTTTTACTACCGTTTTCTTAGCTGGTGTTTTTAGTTAGTTATGCGGTTTAGTTTGCTTAAGGCTTTAGCCTTGAAAAAGATGGTCAAGAGTTAATTTTTAGATTTTAAAATCGTTTATTATATTTGCCATAAATTTATTTTAAAATTTGATTAACAGAAAAATAAAGCTCTAACTTGTATCACCTTATGTTGTTTAAAATAAAAATTCTAGCTTTTTAAGCAAAACTTGACATTTCGATTATTATTTCGAATTTTCGAACTTATGTAAAATAACTCTATTCAAGCTTAGTTAGCAAATATATCAACTAATAATTAGTAAAACAAATTTTATTAAAAATTTTAAAGAGTGTTCGAAATTTCGAACATAATAAAATAATTAAAATATTATGTGCCAAGTCGTTTTCAATAATTTATGTTAATAAAATGCATATAGAAAAAAAATTTTTAAGCTTGTTCAAAGTTCGAAAATGATTTCGAAATTCGACTTTAATTCAATCTCTGAACTAAATTTTGTTATAGCATAAATATTAGGACTTTGAACTAATTTAAGCAAAAGTTTATGTCTTGTTTTCAAACTTTCGAAAACGTTTCAAAAATTAATTTGACACAAAATTAAATCAAACTGGATTAGGGTATGTCCCAAGTCTCCTCCGGCTGTGCTGTAAAATTAGTTCCATTGTGTTTTTTTTTTTGTCTTTCTTTTGTATTCTTATTATTTTGCGTTTAACTTAAGAAGAGTACTACTCGTAGTGAATGTCTTTTGCAATTTTAATGAGACGCAACAAAAAAGTACAGGCAATCAGCCATCCAACAGTCAACCAACCAACCGTTCCTGTATTGTTTTTTCTTGCGTTCTTGCGTATGTTTATATCTCTGCTTAATAATATCGCTTAGGCATTAAGAAAAAGGGAGACCGAGCCGAGCAAGCGCATAGTGCAGACCATAAATATTTCTTGTATAAAATGCAAACAGAAAAATAAATTTTATACAAGTTTAGAGGAAGAAGTCATTCTAATGGATATTTTTTTTTTTATGGCAGGCAGGCACAGTGTCTTTATAAAGTTAAAGGTAAACTGTTGTGTCTTTGTATTTATTGTTGCTGCAGCTTCAAGGGTACACAACTACTGTTGCAGCAAAAAACAGCTTTTTTTTCATACGTATGTTGTTAATATTTCTTATGCACAACATTTGTATGCATGATTTTTCTTAAATAAGAATATTTTTTCATAATTTAAAATTTTCAATCGCATCTTCTTCGTCATCAATGCAATCAACGGCCCAACAGCATTTCATCAAGCGTCATCTGGATTTATGTTGTGTATGTAGTACAACAACCAAAACAACATTTATAACATGATCTCCCGTGTAAATGTATGAAGTTGTTGAGGCAAATGTGTTTTCAAGCTTTTAATGTTTCTTTCTTTCTTTTTTTTTTTTTTTTGTTTTATTCATAAATGGGGGCTACTGTTTGTTTAAAAGAGAAAAAAATCCAGAAGGAATACAAAACATCCTTCTTGATTTTTCTTTAGTTTTTTTTTTTTTTTGTTCAAGAACAGTGTTCTTTCAGCCAAACATTTTTTGTGTGTGTTTGTGTGTTAGTCTCTTCGTTTATACATGCAATTTTCACGGTTCAAAGTTCAAACTTGTTTGTTTATATCTTTCTTGAGGTGTAGAAAATATTGCCAGTAATTATTGCATTTCTTAATTAAAGAAAAAATTGCAACGACTCACTAATCGCCATGGGGTTTGTAGGGGCAAAAAGCTAAAGAGTTATTTATGCATTTGCCAAATTTTTTCCTTGTTCATTTTTGTACTTGCGCGTGATGTTTATGATCAACTTTTGTCAATAAAACTATTATGTTCAAACATACATACATACACACATACTTACATACTTATCTGTGTGTATTTTAAATATTTCAGTCGACAGATGACAAACAAGAATGGTTAAGTATTTAGGAGTACCGAAGAACTTCACACAAAACTTCAATAATGAATTTATGGATGTGGGGCACAAAACAATACTTTTTATCATTTTTAATATTATTAATGTGAATGAATGTCTGTTTGTTTGTTGAGCTTTCACGCAAAAACTATTAAACCGATCATCATGAAACTTTGTACACATATTCTTGGAGGTATTAGAAGTAAACGTAGGATACTTTTTATTAAAAAAAAAATATTTCTTACGAAAGATAAAAAATTGTTTGTCAATATAATGAAGCTCCAACTTTGAGTGCTGTAATACCGTCGCACTGTATTACCGACAGTCACGTCAATGTCCAATCCAATTTACGGCTTCTATGCGAGCGAAGCCGTGGGTAAAAGCTAGTAGGTATTAGTGATGTTACGAATAGTCGTATTCGTATTCGACTATTCGACTATTCGCCTGTTTTAAGATATTCGTATTCGTATTCGTAATCGCCAAATTCAAGCGAATATTTTTCGAATAATTTTCCCATACATTTTCCAAAAAAAAAAATCATACAAAAGTTTAAAAAAAGTACATAAAATGTAAAAAAATATATTAATTTTTATTAAAAAAACCCATTGTATTTCACGCAAAGTAATAACCTTCTTAAAAAACAAACAAAAATATATATAAATTATAATTTAAGTTGTCTCAAATGTATTAATAAAATTAAAAATGCTTTCGCAGCAGTGAATTGAACAAAGTACATCATCTATCGGCAATAAATTGGAATATACTCGTATAACTTAAATGCATGATATTTAAAGAAACTCGGTGAGATGTTTTGATTCTGTTTATATGTAAATGTATAAGGGTGGGAAGCTACAGGAATCAAACTAAAACTTTTTATATATGAAATTCCACTGGCACAGGTGGATGCGCCTTCTGCAAAAATATGTTCGCTAAACAGCACTGAATTATTAATTAAAAACCCAAACAGAGTAAGAAAAACGAAATCTGAAAGTATGTAAGTAAAATAATTAAAAAATGTTCTGTAGAGGTTTTCAAATTCGGCATCTTAATGCAATAATAATGTTAAATCACTAAATTTTTTTTTTATTTATAGTTACTAACGCAAAGGCAGGGATTTTTTCCAATTAAATTTGATATATAAACCTCAAAAGATATATTCGTATTCGCCGAATACTGTTTTAAATATTCGTATTCGTATTCGTGAATACTAAAAATTGATATTCGTAACATCACTAGTAGGTATATCAATAAAAGAATATTAGTTCGTCAATGTATTCATAAAATTTACATTTTCGGCACGTTCATGACTGTAATTAGGAATTTTTTTAGTTAATAAATAAAAATTTAATTTTTTGCTGCACACGCAACATGATTTCCTAAACAGTCTTTTTTGTGCTTTATACGCTTAGACGCTTTTTGAGAAGATAACGATTTTTATTTTATCCTCAGAATTCAAATTTTGTTATGTGTGAACATTAGTAATATTATTGGATGATGAAAATTGCTAGATGGTACTTTTTAAAGGGTGAAAAAGCGACAAATTTTAAGTTTTGGTACCTTTTATTTTTGTCCCAATAATTTACAAATTTTTTTATAAAAGAATATACTTTTTTTGGGCTGAAATGAGAAAAAAAAAACTGTTACCTTTTGGACCTTTTTGTACTTTGGTACTTTTTTAATTTGAGTATAAATTTTTGAATAATTTGAATGAAATTTTGTAAACGTGTGAAGGGTGGACAAATGGACAAATTTGTACTTTTTTTGTCCCAATATTTTATATTTTTTTCTTTTATAAATGAATGTATTATTTATGGACTGAAATGAACTTTTACGTTTTGGTACTTATATACTTTGGTACTTTTTTAATTTTAGTACTTTTTTCTGGTGAAATTCTTATAATGAATTTGAATGAAATTTTGTAGACGTTAGAAGAGTGGACAAATTTACAAATTTGTAGTTTTGGTACTTTTTAGTTTTGTTCCAATATTTAAATTTTTTTTTTTAATGAATGTACTTTTTAATGGGCTTTTTTGGTGCTTTTTTTCTGGTGAAATACTTAAAATGGATTTGAATGAAATTGGGTTGACAGAAGCCTTTTACCCATTTTAAAATAAAAGATAATTTTTAAATAGAGAAAAACCGAAAAAATGTTGTTTTGGTACTTTTTATTTTTGTCGCAATATTTTATAAGCTGTCACTTTTTCCGAAAATGAGTGTAAATTTTTCATTTTATAAAATTTGAAAAAAAAAAAAACGTGGCCACAATATAAAAATTAAATTTTGTGCTTTACATTGTAAAATATTTTCTAAAATTTCTTTTAATCATAAAAAAGTATATGTCTGATATTTTTGTATTTGCAGCTTTTTTATGATTTTTTTAATACTATTTTTTTAAAGTTTTTTTATTTGATTGTTTATTGTTGTCTCATTGTTTTAAGTATTATTTTCGTTAAAGGTTGTAACTTGTAATCTTTTTTTCATATTTTTTTTTTCACGAAAAGGTTTATTACGCGCAATAGTTTTTTCTTTTGTTAAATTGTTAAGCGAAAAAAAATATGCGTGCACCCGGTCAAGTCATACGTTAGTCATATGTGCGGATATATTTATGGGGAAGTATGTTTTGTAAGTGGGGGAAGGTATGCGGTGTTCAATTACAATTACAATTATTTATGCAATAATTTTTAATGCGTTAAAAATTTTCTTTGGAATTTCCACAAAGTCTTTTAAAAAATCTCAATGAAAAACTTATTGCTGTTTTGTATTGAATATTAGATAAGCCTTCTTCCCCAATTGTTAAGTTTTAGATGTAAGACCATTACAAGGTACCAAACACCAAAACAGCATCTCGCATATTTCTAGAGAATTGTTCTGCATACACCTCATTAATTCTAGATTTTTTTTGTACACTTTTTTTTTATTTCATACTGTCCGCAAAAGGTTGTTATTTGGTTTTATTTTTTTTTTCGTTTGTTCTTTATTTTTTTTTTTTTTTGTTATATGCCGTTGTTGTATGATGCAGTTACTAAACAATATTTTTGTAAACGCATATATTTGCAGTGATGGAAAAAAATATTCGCAATGTCACTTTCTTTTTTGCGAATTTGGATTTCGTTAATTTTTGGGTGCTTCATACGTATAAATTTATTGCAATAGTGCATTTTGAGTAGAATTTGCAGTAGCATATTTGCAGATTTAGTACAATTTTTGTGATATTTTAAATTTTCCCTTGAAAAAGGACTAAAAACTGTGATATAATATGTAAAATATTTGCTCAAAATTCTACTAGAAGTATGTGAATTTTTGAAATGTGAATTTTAGAGGCAATCTGTCAAACATGACATTTGTTTTACGTGTCATATTCTTTTTATGTCACTACTGAGGCTTTTCTAACTAATCTGTTGCGCTATTCTCTGCTGCACACATGACTTTTTCTTAAAATATACGTATATAATATCACAGCAGTTTCTTAAATTCTAAACTTCTGAGTCGGTTATCTCCAGTGACTTGCGTGAGAGTTGTTTTGTGGTACAAATGATCTTTGTAGCGTTCGCCCGAACAAATAAAAACTTTGTAGCAAATTAAAACATTTTCTTCTGTATACGAAAACTTTTATATAGCACTGTACTTTAGCTTATTTGTAGGTATGTGGAAATGATGCTCGTAAATACAATATGATGATGATGCACTAACGAATATAAATATTGTTTTCTTTTTTTTTTTTTTTTGTGAAGTCAAACAAACCTAAGATGCGAAAAAAATTGGTTATAAAATTTTCTTGTTCCCTTTCCCGGTTTGAGATTTATTTCTTTATTTTGAATGGCAAAAACAGCGGAACAACCAAACACACAAACTGACAGTCTACAGCACACACACGGATATGAACTACACGGCCATATCGAAATTTTATATTACCTTTTTAAAGATGCTTAACAAGATTTCGATGTCGTATATTAAAAAAATGTATGAATTTATATAAAAATATATAAATAAAATAACAGAAAATATTATTCATAAAAAAAATATAATATAAATATTTTGTTGTTGCTGTTGTAGTTGGTTCTTTTCTCTCTCTTAGAGGCATATAAATGTTGTAGAAATATGTATGCACACACATTTGTAAAAGCACATGCATAATTTATTTTATAACTGCTAAAATATACGAGTACAACAAATAAACAGAACAGTGAAACCGAAACCAGCCAACCAACCAACCAACCAAACAGCCAGGAAGAAAGGAATGTATCTTTGGCCACCAAATACCACACCACCATCACCATCAACATCAGTCCACTAACTTGGCTGTTTTAATGCTAAAATATTTTTATATTCGCCACACACTTAACAAGTCTTTTGAGAGCAATTAAAATTTTCTTTTGCCATAAAATGTCTTTGTGTTTTTAGGAAAAATTTTTATTTTTTAAGTTTAAAACCGAAAAAAAAACGAAATCTTCTTTTATTGGCAATTTCTCCAATCTATAAATACACATTTCTATCGTCCAATAAGATCCTGTTCTAAATTGTAAAACTTCTACAATATATTTATGGCGTTTTTTCTTTTATTACGAATTTCAAATTCTTAATTCTTTCTAATTTAATTATCGCACACATTTATGTCAGCTTTTTCCTTTGTTTGCTGCCATCACAAAACATTAAAAAATTGGCTGGAGAAAATAAAAATGTAGGTACTCGTAAATAGTTTATGATGATTTTATTATAAGAAATGTTGGGTGTGTGTGTGTGAGCGAGTGTGTGGGGATATATTTTTATGACATCGAATATTTATGTAAAATTATGTTTAAAGTTCAAGAAAACAAGATATACATAATATTAGTTTATAACAATCATCCTGGAACGTCTGCCTAGGATGGACCTGTCTATAGCCCACATACATACATACACACACAAAGGGGTTTTTTTTTCATGCTATTTTCTAAATTAAGAGGCCTTCATTTAGTTCGGTACAAAAAGCAGAGTTTAACAAATTATATCTTTTACGGATTATGTAAATATATAGGGTGTTTCTTAGAGAGTGTCACAATTTTGAGTTGGCATCTCTGCTTTATTTGAGCACCTATTTAACAGCTGATAGTTGCTTTTTGTTTAGTTTGCTTTGAAATTTCATTATGAATCGACTTTCACCAAAGCAACGGGTGAAAATTTTTGAAATTTTTAATCAAAATAATTGTTCTATTTGTCAAATTCATCGTGCAGTGGGCCCTACAATTGATTTACTCAAAGAAACTTTTGATGGAAAAATAATTTCATTTAATGACCCAATTAATTTGCCACCAAGATCGTGTGATTTAATCCCATTGGATTATTTTCTTTGGGCTTATGTTAAGTCACTAAACCACAAACACCTGAAATCAACATTCGAAGAGTTATCGGCGGAAATCATATTTAAACATTAATTTCATAAAATTTTCTTTCCAATAAAACCCGTTTCATTGATATTAAAAATATATTTAATTGTTTTATTATGATTTAAACTTATGTCACTCTATAAAAAAAAACAATCTTTATTAACTTGCGGACGGCTCTCCTTTTTTCATTTTTTTTTTCTTTTTTTTGTTCTTTCAAACAAATACATCCCCGCAAATCGATAAGTTTGTCTGCAGAAAGCACCCAGTATCTCTGGCCGGAATCGAACCGACAACCTCCGTACTACTAGGCTAGATTGCTACCTATCAGCCACGGCGGCACCCAAATTTTAAAATTTTATAGGTAACCGGTGGGTTGTAATAGAAGTCGCCAATAGTTTTTAATCATGTTGTTACTCTGCTTCATCCAATTTGGCATTTCTAAAACAAAAATACACGTCAAAATACTTAACGCACGTTAAACTTTCCGATTTTGCGTCATTTTTTTCAGAACTTTCAGTACTTGATACACATTAAAAGGAAATTAATTGCTATACTTTTTATCTTTAATAAATCTACTAATTTATTGAAAATTTATGTTCAAGATTGCGCCTTCTACGCGCCATCAAAATCATATTTAAAAATCTTTTCAATAAAGTCCGTTTCATTGATATTAAAAATACATTTCCTTGTTTTATTATGATTTAAACTTGTGTCACTCTATAAAAAACAATCTTAATGTGATTAGTTTTGATTTTTGAAATATACGAGTATGTACGGAAAGATATTTACTTCCTCAATATGGGCACTTCCAGCCAATGTGTAACGTAACGCTAGATCGTAAGTCCTTTATAGTTTCGGATCAGCTTGTTGCTTTGGAATATTCTATCTGGCTAATAGATGCTTAAGTGCTTAAATTTAATAAATTTATCAACAACCAAATTAATAAAACCCAAAACTTGTGCTTTTTGCATTAAAGCATATGGCGTTACGTTACGAAAAGTATACTTTTCGCTGGAAATGCCCATATATGTGACCTGCTCCACGAAAAAGGACCTCTGCGCCGAAAATTTTTTTTTTTTACTTTTTGAATGATTCTTATAGGAAAAAAAACGATCTTTCAAATGCCGCAAACCGTAAATCACCTGTAAAGATGAACATAATTAAGGAAAATCATCGGTGCAGATACGTAGCTCAAAACGAAGCGCTTTTTTAAAACGCGTTTTTCTCAATAACTTCTTTTCGGCGCAGAGGTCCCTTTTCGTGGAGCAGGTCACATATGTATTTATGTGCAAAAACATTTTAAACTTGCAAACCTACTTTGCTGTACAAAATAGAAATCTACGCATGTGAATAATATTTTTTTTTTGCAAACAATACAGTAATAATTTCTCTGTAAAATATTCCATATCAATAAAATTCCTAGTTTCCCATTTTTATATCAGATATTTTGCAAAATATTTAACCACCCAGCTAAAGAAATTTTGTATGAAGCATTCACTCCGAAAATTGATAATATATGAGTACATACATATATACATATCTATAGAACATATGTTCATATAAAACTGCAAATATGATGAAATATGTTCGCATAAATGAAATATGTATGAGCAGTTTATGAAGCATATGTTATCAATTTTGGGATGAAACGGTTTATGATCCATACAAATATGAGAAAACTACCCAGACGAATTTTAACAAAAAATCCCAAAAGGCTTGCCCACATTAATATCGGGTATTTATGCTTCAAAGAACTGTAAGAAATCTGGTGACTTAAAATTATGGAATATTGGAAATATTTGCGTTAAATATGTTCTTACAAATATTTCTTAAGGTTTTCTTATAGGGATGATCTGATTTTGAAGGGACGTTTCGGCCATTTGTAACATGTCATGATCTGTCATTTGTTTTTTATTGTATTCAGTAGTGTTTACATTTTCATCATGCAGAGATACACGCAAGAATAACGTTTACAAATTATTCAGTTTTATTATCAAAATAGTCGTTCTCCAATTGCAACTTTTCGTGCGCTTTTGCCATTTTATGGTCGTAATAATCGTCCAAGTGTGCTCGCTATTCGTCGAACTGTTGAAAATTTTGAGCTGCAATTTTCTATACATACTGTTCAGGTGCCAATAAGACAAACAACCGCTCGAAGTAATGGAAATATTGTTGCCGTTCAGGCAAGTGTTGTTGAAGACCGCAAAATTTTTCGATTCCAAGACGTTCTCCACAATTGGGACAGTCTCAAACCACAACATGGCGGTATAGATCGATGATAAGCAACTTTTTATGGCCGAAATTGAAAGAATTTAATCGTGACAACATTTGGTTCCAACAAGACGGGGCTACGTGCCACACAGCAAATGCAACAATTGAATTATTGAAGGATTTGGGTTTGCAACCTTATAAAATTAATCTCACTCAAGAACTGAAGCCATTTGACCACCGTAAACGTCGTGAAATTGCTGATTTTTCCTTGGAACATCTTGAATTGCGAAAAATGTATGGAGATTCGATTATTTCAAGAAATTGTGATATTGAATGGCCTCCAAGTAGTTGTGACTTAACACCATTAGACTATTTCTTGTGGGGTTATGTGAAGTCTTTGGTCTTTTGAAATAAACCAGACTCTCTTCAAGCTTTACAAGTCAATATGGAACGTACCATTCACGACAGACGACTTGATTTAGTGGAAAAAGTGATCGAAAATTGGTTTCATCGAATTCGTTCCTGCAAAAGAAGTCGTGGAGGCCATTTGAATGACGTTTTATTTAGAACTTAATTGTATCGATTGTACTTCACAATAAATAAAAAACTTTTGAATATCCTTAACAATAAGTGTGTTTATTTTTAAAGAAATCACATCACTCTTATTGGAAACCTAGTATATTTATGTTTTACATAATTCTTGTATCTACATATATTTGTCCACATATTTTTTGCATTTACTTATTTATATTTTCATATTTTTACTTTGTCATATTTTTTCGGTATAATTCAGATGGTTATGAATATTTTTGATTGGAAAATATTTTTTCACACATAAAATTAATTTCAAGAAATAAGACAAAAAAGTGAATTATAAATACAGTCGAGCTTCCATAACTCGAACTTCTCCAACTCGAATTTTCTCTAACTCGAACTAATTTGGTTGGCAGTAGCGTCAAAAGAACAAATCACATACAGTTTTCCTTCCTTAACTCGAACTTCCATAAGTCGAAGTTCTCCATAACTCAAACAAAAATCATACACATGAACTCTATAACTCGAAGAATTCTGCTTGTTTAAATGGTTTTATGTTTTTGGTTTAGTTATGGTTTATTTGTTTTACTCTCTTTTGTTTCTTGAGCTAGTTTGTATATTTTACTTGCTATTTTTGTTTATTTTTTCGGGGAATTACAAATTTGTTTCTTTTTGTTTGCGTAAGTATCACTTCTATGCATAATTCGGGCTAGATGATAAAAGTTGAAATCTTTTTTTTTTTTTTATTATTATGACAACTAAACGTGTTTTAAAATGCTTATTAATTGAAGAAAAATATAAACTTATAAAAGACGTCGAAGATGGATTAAAGAAAAAGGAAGCAGCTGATAAATATGGTATCCCGGCTAGCACGGTCTCAAAAATTTTCAAAAATAAGGAATCAATTATCAATTCGTTTGAATCTGGATTTCGTTTATGTAATAAAAGAGTAAGGACCCAGTAACTTATTTCAGTCAGTCACTTATTTCATAATATTTTACTTAACTGTAATTTTTTAATTACATATATGAGTCCATATGCATGTTCTTTTACATTCTTAAGTATGTAGTTTTCCATTAGAGGCTATTTTAAATAAAAATACATAGTACAAAAACCTTTTATTCTATTTTGACAAAAATTTCTGTAACTCGAAGTCTCCGTAAGTCGAAGTTTTTTTGGGATAATGGTGATTCGAGTTATGGAAGTTCGACTGTAATTCCAATTTACACTTCCACAATTAATCATGCTACGTTCACATTTATCAAACATTTATATAAAAAAAACCATAACGAGTAGTTTTGTTTAGGTATAGTGTCACTTAACTTGGTTTTTTTTTATATTACAAAATAAAATTAATTATTCTCTAAAAAATTATTTTTATAAATATTTGAAAAAACTGCGAAATCATAATGAAAAAAATATATGAATTAAAGTACATAAATTAGTAGTTTGTTTCTTCGTTACGTTTTTTTTTTTTTTTTTTTTTTTTGATACTTGTGGACGTAGCTTAAGATTTTTTTTTCAGGAAATATTTTCAGACATGTTCTGTATTTGACTGGTGAGAATTTTTCTTTACACTCAAGTGAGCCAAAAGACAATATGGTGGGTGCATGTGCGAACCTACGGGAAATTTTGTACCAATTGTCTAAAACAGCGGTGCCCACAAGTTCCTTATGGAAGAGCAAACACCAATACATTTAAAGAAAAACAAATTTTTATTCAAAATTTTTTGTTGTAAAAACAAATACATGCAAAGAAAACACAAAATATATATTTCATATATTTATTTCATATCATGAGTTAAACAAAAACAAAATGTACATTGATGATGGCTGTCGTCAATGTTTACCAGCAACGCATACGAAAGTGTTGTTGCTTTGGTCTTGCGTGTATACAGTGAAGGACGACAAAAAAAACCAATAAGACAAAGTTGTTTGTGTATTTCGCATTGAGGTTGCTGAGTGCTGTATGAGTATATTAAAAGCATGAAGAGCATAGGGCCTGGGCACCGTTGGTCTAAAACATACCTGTCCTATGATAGGTGAAAATCGGAATGGTACAAAGTGTTCCTGAGTTGTGACTGGTAAAAAGAGGACATATCACAAAACTAGAAAAAAAGTGCTAACAAAACTCCAATGTTTTTAATATTGTTTATTTTAAAACCTTTTTTTTATATTCCCTTATTCATATTGAAATGTTCATTTCTTATATTTTTAATAAAAATGTGTTTAATACCCACGCGCTTTAATATAATTTAAATGAATTAACAAAATTTTTATTTTTTAAATACATTTAAACTTATTCTTGTGAAGCATTTAGACTCGTTCTGTGATACTTATGTCATCGAAGGACTAGATTTTATACCAGGCATTGAGGAACTATTTTCTGACATGTTCATTAAGGACTAGCTTTAGACAGGTTACTGTAGGATAATCCTATTTACCCGGTTTAACACCGGGTATCTTAATTATGTCAATTGACCCCCTCTTATCACAACGCCATGTTAAAGTTACCGGTCCCTCTAAAGTTCCGAAACCCGAACCGGTTGCTAGTCCCTGGGAACCAGTCACGTGACGTGTCCTTGACAGGTTCTTTTCCCTCTAGGGGAGTGAGTGAAATTTTACTCAATGTCATTTCCCTTATTTTCATATAAAAGAGTCTAGTAAATAACATATTTGTTTTCTTTTCCATTTTTGATGAGAAATATATTTTAAAAAATGATTAAACTGATTTCTGATATTATGATTCACCACCAATTGTATATGGTTGGTACCATATGAGTACTAGCTTATCGAAAATAACTATGTAAGTGCACTCACTCACTGCTCATTGAATGCTGAGAAGAGTTGCTTTATGTAATAGGAATTTGACAACTAAAATGGGATTATCAATTTGGTTGCGAATCATAATAGTGGCAATAGTAAGACTCCCTAAAGTCTGCTTAGAAATGTTACACAAATATTTTCAAATCAGTTGCCCTTTTTGTGTCTTGTTACAGTTTTTTCTACCTGCTGCCACGATTATATTCTACCAACTTTATTTTATTCTTCAAATTAATTTTACGAAATTCTTTAATTTACAACATAATATTTGACCTCCTCCAGAACCCACCTCCATTAAAATTCATCTACAAATGAAATACTTTTGTAAATAATTACAAAAGCATCAGATTATTACGAATAAATATCAGCAGCTTAAGAACACAAACACACAAGTGACCATTCAGATTTCTTTTATTTCGATAATTTCTTTATTTACACACAGTTGGTTCTTATTGCTCTCATTGTTCGCAAAATGTCTGGATAATTTTGGCTTCTGGTATTCACTCGCTGTTTAAAGAAAACTACCAAGGCAACAAGATTTTTTTGTTCTCTATTTTCTTTCAAAGAGGAGCTCAATAAAATTTTTGCGCATAACACAAGTCAAGGCGGCCGGGCGGCAAACAAACTACACGCACATACACGCCAAGTGGCCAAAACCATTCAACCATTAATAATTCTGATCTGTAAAGAACCTGCATGAACCTTCAGCTTCAGCTTATTGGGGGGGCAGCATATACATATGAGGCTACGGAGTATAAATGAGTAAACTAAAAATATTTGTTGCCATAGTTTGCATTTTCTTATTTATTTATTTATTTTTTTTTGTATTAATAATTCTTTGGTAATGTTGTTCTTGTTCCCGCAGCTGCTTGCTGATGTCGTTGTTTGTTTCATTTATTGCATAATTTTTTACGCATATAACCGTAAATTTTTGTTGTTTCTGACACCAACATAATAATAGGTGGCAATGTAATGAACAACAAAAGCCAGCAACATGTTTTTGCGAACAACATGACATGTCATCTTTTTTTTTAAAAATTATTTAACTGCTTGCAACACTGTTGTGCAGTAGAAAATGACACAAACATTTTTTTAAAAGAAATTTTTAAACAATTTTTTCACTTTTTTAATAAATTTAATAAAAATTTCTGAGCATAGAAATATTTAATTTTTTAAGCAAACTTAAAGTTGTTCAAACGAACACCAAACAACAAAATCTAATTTGTTTAAAATAAAAGAATTTTAGCGATTAATTCTGGCAGTGGGCGCAATAAGAATATGTACTCTTACATGTATCGCAATTTTGGAAGGACTAACTTTAGGAGAAGTTAAAAATATATTTAATCATTTTATGTAAAACACTACAAGTAACATTTTTGGCAGACATTTTATTTCTTCTTTATATATGCATTTCTTGAAAAAAATGGCAAACAAAAACTCCTCTTTAGCAGCAAATTAGCCAGCAAAAATATCCTATAAAATTCTATAAGTGTATAAATCTTCAAATATATTCTTTCCTCCAAATATAATTTTGTTGCCCCATTTATTTTATAACTCAAACAACATTTTATATATTCCGTGTTCTATACCTGAACAAAAATTTAGAAGATGATATTAGGAATGAAACAAACATACACAACACATTAGCAATGCTGTTTTGAATTCCTATCCCCATGATTGAAGATTCCACACGGGAGCACCCATCATATCTAAATAATTCAAAGGTAAGACCATATTTTGTGATGAACTTAATGGAAACATCGTACATCCGATTTTACTAAAATTTATGCGAAATTAAAAATATTTATTCATAGAAGTGAACAAAATATTAAGGAATATTTTTTTTTTGTGGAATCTTTGAGTGCGCAAGTTGAACAATATTTTTGAAAGTAATCGTACTAAGCGGATTAAAAAACATTATTGACACGGTTTCGATATAACATTCTTAAAAAAGGTTTTCCAATAAGAGTGATATGATTTCTTAAAAAAAACACACTTATTGTTAAGGAAATTCAAAAGTTTTTTATTTAACGTGAAGTACAATCGATACAATTAAGTTCTAAATAAAACGTCATTCAAATGGCCTCCACGACTTCTTTTGCAGGAACGAATTCGATGAAACCAATTTTCGAGCACTTTTTCCACTAAATCCAGTCGTATGTCATGAATGGCACGTTCAATTTTGACTTGTAAAGCTTGAAGAGAGTCTGGTTTATTTCGAAAGACGAATGGCTTTAAATAACCCCACAAGAAATTGTCTAATGGTGTTTTAAATCACAACTTCTTGGAGGCCATTCAATATTACAGTTTCTTGAAATAATCGTATCTCCAAACTTTTCTCTTAATAATTCAATTGTTGCATTTGCTGTGTGGCACGTAGCACCGTCTTGTCGGAACTAAATGTTGTCAAGATTAGCTTCTACCAATTTCGGCCATAAAAATTTCATCGATCAATACCGCCATGTTGTGTTTTGAGACTGTCCCAATTGTGGAGGACGTCTTGGAATCGACAAATTGCGGACGTCAGCAACACTTGCCTGACACGTGAATTACTTCGAGCTGTTCTTTGTCTTATTGGCACTTGAAAATTAACTAAAGAAAATGTCAGCTCAAAATTATCAACAATTCGACGAATAGCGAGCACACTTGGATGATTATTACGACCATAAAATGGCAAAAGCGCACGAAAAGTTGCAATTGGAGAACGATTATTTTTATAATAAAACTGAATAATGTGCAAACGTTGTTCTTGCGTGTATCTCTGCATGATTAAATTGTAAACACTACTGAATACAATGAAAAACAAATGACAGATAATGACATGTTACAAATGGCCGAAACGTCACTTCAAAATCATATCATCCCTATTGGAAAACCTTAAGAGAATTTTGAATTTAAATTTCTATTAAACAGGGCATACTGTTCTCAAGACACGTTTCGAGATTCGAAAACATCAGCCTAAATTAGAAACCAATAAATTTCCAAAATGCTTCTGTATAAAAACTTGTTTAAGCTTGTCTTCCTATTAAGTTGTTGCCGTAATTATTTTCAATTTCAATTGACAATCCAACACTTAGTTGTGAAATAATTTTCTTATTATTTCAATTATTTTCGCAATCTGAAGAAATTTCTTTTCTTTTCTATTTTCTTTCATAGCAATTTCGAATAAATGACAGACGCATAAAAAAAATTAATTCTTGTGTTTTATGCTAATTTGCCAATTTACATTTTTTTTTAATAATAGAATTATTATGCACACGAAATGGTACTTTTATTTTTCCCACTCATTTATTCAACAAATTAAATCTGTCTGTCTGGCTGTCTGTCTGTCCCTTTATTATTTTTTAAGTCAATCATTCTGTTGCCTGATGTGCTTAATGTATTCCAACAAATTTAGCAAATTAAATGGAAGTTCGAGTTAGTTGCAAATTTGTATAAACCATAAAACAAAATACAGAAAAATACAACAAAAAATAAATTTCAAATTATTTTCTTTTTCAACTACAGGTTGCACACCACAGTAACAGCCATAACGAGTGCTCTTTACGCTGGCTGATAACTGCAACTAACAAGTCCACAAACAAACAACAACAAAAAAAAAAAAAAAGCTGTGAATGTTGACAGAAGTCATCATAATAATGTGGAGTTATGCTAATTTTAGTGAAATGAAAAAAACTGCCACCAAAAACAAAAAAGCAAAAACAAAATTAAAGAATCTACTTTTCAACTACGTTAAACAAAAAGAATGACATTTGTATAAATGCATTTTTAAAATTGAATTTCCTGCTTTTAAATTTATTCAGAAAAAAAAATGTACAATGATGCACTTGAAGAAACAAAGACAATTCCTAGTTGAGGAGCCTGAGGAAAAGTTTATCAATTTATGGGCTATTTTTTGAATTGTTTCAAAATACTTTTTTTTGCCAAAAGGGTCCCATTAAGTTTTTTGGAAAAACGGAAGCAAATTGTTGCCCTTAAATATCGGTTATCGAATAACTTCTTTTTTTATAGATCGCGTTTTTAAAATTTCTCTTTCGTTTCAACAAGTTTGATGACAATTTAGTCCCATTTGCCCCTTTTCAGGTTTGCATGCAGTTGGGTCTCATAAATTATTTTTAAATTCGGGGGGAAATTTTGTGCCCTTTTACACAATAACTGCATTTATAGGCCGATTTAAAAAAGAAAAAAACTATTTTTTATCACATAACTCCGTAATTTATAGCCCGCGTTTCAAAATTTGTATTTTCTTTTCACAAGTTTGCTTACAATTTCGAATTGTTTTTTTTTTTTAAATGGGAGCAAGCTGTTTCCGCAACCCCCCTAAAAATATATTTTGGTTATTCACTGACTTCTCAATTTATTGGTCGATTTTCAAAATTCTTTTTCTTCTATCGCAGATGTAAATTTTGCCCCCGAAATATGGGGCCCTACAAATGCTAGCGGCTCACTGAAATACTATTGCATAAATCCACCGGCTATTTTTGCAGTTTGGCATTTTTCCTTTAATATGATTTACAGGGGTAAGTCGCTTCCTCGATTTTATTTATTTTGATTATGAGGCACTTCCTTCAATAACGGCGAGATTTTCAAAATATTTTCTTTTACTAGTTTTTCTTGGTCTTTGGTTCCATTCATTTTTTTTTATAGAAAATCGGAGTTGCCCCTCCGAAATATTTATTGTCCTTTAAATGAACCATTTATGGACTGAATTACAGTTGTCTATTTAAAAGGTTTTGTAGCATTTTGTTTGAAATCAGAGAAGTTGCCCTTTTCATATATTAATTTTCATGAAACTCCTACATTTGTGGACCGATCTATAAACTTTATAATTTTTGGAAGATATCCGCTCATAACGAGTATATTTCTAATGGAGTAGCCATTTTTAGAATGAATGGATCTCTTGCAGTTAGTTAGAAACTTAAAAGTGTGAAGAATAAAAGTGTTGTTCAAAATAAAATGAAAACCCCTTAAAAAAAACCAAAATATTTTTATAGACGAATTTTACAAGATCACGTCTTCATATAGTGCAGTAATTTATGTACATAATTTCAATGAATAACATTCATCAGGTTTGATTCATTAATTTATTGCAAGAATACATTGATTAAATGTAAACTTACATTGTTTCAATTAAAATATTCATTGAAGTTCAATGTAAAATGCTGCATTGAAAGCATTTTTTAATGTAACTCATTCTACAATAATGACCAAAAAGTTGTTTCAATATGTAAAATGGAATAAAAAGGAAATATAACAATTCTCGTATTATATTTCTGTTGAAAACTTGGTTAAATAGTTGACATTCTTTCCCAATTAGTATCCACTTTACATCAATTGTAAAAATGGACGAACGAACGCTAATGGGAGGTGAAACGGCCCTGAAATCGGTATACTGATACGTTCTGCTAATCTGATTGCACATGCTAATGTTTTTCAAAAATAAAAAAACTTTTAGTAATTTGAATTTTCATTAATTCAATAAAACTGAACTTAAGCCTGATAAGAATAATTTCTCATATAAAATTAATCAATTAATAGATTTAATGTACTTGTACATTATATGAACAGGTTTCTCAGGGAAAATTGAAAAAATATCTTACAAAATTTTTCACCTGCTATTTAGCCAGTTGTACCACATTGCAATAACCAAACAAAGAAGTCTTTAAAAAAATGCCAATGTTTTGTTTTTTTCAATTAAATAAAATAAACCGAAAATTTGCGGTTTGTAACAAAGAAAGCATTCAAAAACTTTACGAAACCCAGCCATCTTTATTTAAAATCGATTAATATGCTTTTCGTCCTCCCCGTTTTTTCTTGGCAATATTTTTATTTTCTATCAGAGAATTAAAATATAAAAAAACCACATCATTATTCCTTTAAATTTGCTATTTATTATTTATAAAATGACATTAACATATCATGACAATTTGATGTCAAGTTTATGTCATGTCTTATACATGTTTATGTGTGCTTGTGATGCCAATTTGCATGTGCATGTGCATGTGCATGAGTAATTGTAATTGTATATGTCCAATCATATGTTCACATAAATGAAAAATACTGCATTTAATTAAAATCCAATTAAATTTCAATTTGCATGAGCTTAAATGGCAACAATAAAAAAAAGAGCAGAAAAAGGAAGGAAGGAAGTAAGGTTGCATTCATACATACATTTTTTATTGTTGCATATCGTAACAAATGTCATTCATTCCCTATAATACATAAAAAACCTAATTTAACCAAAAAGTTCATATAAGAAAACATTAATGAAATTATTGCTAAATTGCTTGCCGCTTGTTGGCTTGGCTGTCTGTCTGTATGTCTGTCTGACAGTACGCCTGTTTTGTTTCACTAGGCTAAATGTCTGATTTGCGATAAATGACAAATTATTATGATACAACTGCATAAATTGTTGTTAACACAGATGGCAAATAGTTTAACTCTAAAGCTAATGAATTCACACACACACTCTCGCCCTTTCTCTCACTCTCTTGGTCAATTAAATGTTGCTGGTTTTGCTGCTTTTAAGCAATTATTCTATAATACTTGAATTCAATTATTGGAGTATAAATTACTAAACCATTTAAGGAAATTTTAAGCAAATTCACACAGTTAAGGTATTGTTTTTTTGTTGTTTTTGTAATAAAATAATCGATTTTACTACATATTTTAGAAAATTAAAATGCAACAAAAGACATGACGAATGACGAATTTCAGGAAGGATTGTGGATTGTTTTTAATTAAATAAAAGGTGTTTTATTTTCTACAAAAAAATAGTACATCTCCATACGAAAGTGTACTTTCATGTTCGTTTCTTAAAAATGTTTTGCTCTTCTAAAAGGATGGTGTGTTTTATTCTAAAAAATAATCACCCTCAATAATGGTAGAAGGCATTGCACTTTATGCCCCGTATTAAAAGAGAGTTTTGATAGTGCCCTGTAAAACACCGGGCAAAGCTGTTAAAACATGACGTTCTACTGTTTCATAAATTGTGTTTTGTTCGAATCAAACAACAGGTTGCATTATTACAAGGGGAAGGGGTAGAGTAACCTTGCAACAAGGTGCCATTTTGTGTGTAGAAAAGAAATCACTATAAGTCTGATACATTTTTATTAATAATTTATGTCTGCACTAAAAAAATATGAACATAAATTTGGGAAATTTAAGAATATTTGTCGTAAGGCGACAATGTTATGTTTTCACAGAAATTCTGTAAAATTTTCTTTGATAAAATTTCTTCTTTTACTGGAAATTTTTCATACTAATAAAAAAATATATTTAGTGTAAAAAATTTCGTCCCGGGTCGACATCTGACTTGGCTAGAAACAGCATTTTCATATAATCTTATAGTGTGGTTCATTACCTTGCTATATGGTTTTTGATTTTGCTGAGTGATTCTTATTTTCGGATTTTTGATCCTGTAGATGGCACAGCAAACCTTTTGATGTCAGATGAGAACTAAAAAGTCCGAGGCTGTTTCTTTACAAGCGTAATGAATGTATTGTCTGGAATGAGCAGCCTTTTTAAAAAAACTTAGGGCCAATAAATTGGTGAATGATAATCTTTCATTTATTTTTAAAACCCGTTTAAATACAAAATTTTGTTTTTCATTGCAATATTAAATCAACATTAAATAGCCAACGTTGTGTATTTAAACAATACATAAGTTTTATGAATTTCCATATGTTTTTGACTGCTTGTTCTTCGTATAGAAAATGAAGCCAATAAAATATTTGTGGCTGCTGACAAGTTGCATAAAGTTTTGTCGTGTTTGGTCGCTATTAACCTTTTAATCACTTTGAAAGTTGCTTTTATTCTTTTAAAACATTTAAGCAGCTCTTAACTATTCTTATTTTTTATCTAAAATAAAAATACATTTTTTGGATTTTTCTTTATTTGTTTTAGTCAGCTGTTATTAGGGAAATTTATGGGAAATTTTTTATTTAACGTAGTGCTACCATATTTTCGTCGTAATTAAATAAGAACTTTATGTTGGACTGAATAACTGAAAGTGCGTTTAAACAAATTGTTAATTTTTATGAAAATTAACTAAAACTATAATTAAATGTCCACTCATTTATTGGCCATTAGTCTATGGGGATTCGAACCTGGGTACTTCGGTTTAGTTGATTGGCACTCTTACCATCACACTACTGCATCTTGATAACCCTCCTCGCTCAGTTCACATATAAACATTAACAAAGTTAATTCTTTAAATTTTTTAATAAATTAATAAAAAATAATTTAAGAAATTGGTGTCCTTAATTATTAAAAATGGCTGACTTCCAAAACGTATCAATACAAAGTTTGTATACGATTCTGCTGCGGTATTTAAATAAAGTACATTTGCAATGTGCCGAAACAATACAACGATGAACTTTGTTTATTTTAATGATATGAAATGTAGATGGTGCTATGCATCATATGTATACATATAATAAAATTTCTGTGTTGTTTATAAAAGCAAAAATGGAGAGCACAACGATTAAAATTTTATTGGATAATTTTTTGAATTTATCAGAGCCCTTCAATGGATATTCAGTGCACCATTCCAAGATTTTAATGCAGTCTAATAAAAGGAAAAGAAGTGTTTTTATTGCGCCAAAACAACTGCAGCGAAGAAAGATACCAAAAACTATTAACTTTTGGGAAGTAATATTAAAAATGCCGGACGATGTATTTAGCAGCCATTTTAGAATGAAAATTACTACTTTTAAGGTATTGCTCAGTGTTTTTACCCATGTTACATATTTCTAAACCTTTTTTGTTTGTAGTCATTGGAAAATAAGCTGCATCCTCTCTGGCCAAAGCGCAACACAGGTCGGCCTTGTTTGCCCTTGACAAAATCGCTCTACTTAACCTTATGGAAACTCAGCAATCAAAACAGCTTCAGGGAATTGGGTGATCGATTTGGTGTAGGAGCAGCAACTGCGTATAGGTCATTTATAAAAACACTTAGGGTGATTTGTTTACTAAAGACTAACGTAATAAAATTTCCTACGACCGAAATAAGCCAAAGAATGATAATGGATCAATTTAAGACTAGTCGCGCTCTTCCATTCCCTTTTGTATTGGGTTGCATAGATGGCACCCACATTCGAATTTCGCAACCATTACGTGACAGCATCAGTTACTATAATAGGAAGGGGACATTCTCTTTAGTAGTGCAGGTAATTGCAATTAAATTTTTACGTTGTAAGTAATTTAACATTTTTAAACATTTACAGGCTATTGTTGATAGTAAAATGCGTTTCATCGATGTATTTGTTGGTTATCCTGGGAGATGTCATGATGCTTCTGTGTGGCATAACAGCCCAATTCGAAAAGCAATCATAGATAAAAAAATAATTATACCACCTGAATGTCATTTGTTGGGGGATGGTGCATACCCCCTAGAACCATTCTTAATGACGCCTTATAAGGATAATGGATATCTTACGCGGGAGCAAAAAAAATATAATTACGTGCTTAGTTCTACCAGAGTTTTTGTTGAGCAGGCATTTGGTATATTAAAAAAAAAGTTCCGGATCTTAAATTACATTGAAATACAAAACACACCACTAGCAAAACAAATTATCATGGCCTGTTTGGTACTGCATAACATAATAATTGAAAACGAGACTCCAAATTTGGATGATATTGAACCGATGGATGAAACTACTGGTGCAAGTTTAGGGGTGGATAGCGAAGTGCATTGCAGTTCTGCTTCACAAAAGGAGGAAGCTAAAAGAAAGAGAATTGAACTGACAACACATATTTCTGCTTACAAATGAATTAATACTTCACCTATTTTAGTTATACTTACCTACTATGTTTCATGAATTTGGAAAAATAAAGTTTAAATTTTTATATTGAATTTGTATTTATTTAGGTACATATTTCACAGTTCAATTCAGTCTCAGGTAAAATAAAAGCACTTAAAACTTAAAATTAAAAATAAACTCAAATTATTTCAATTCATTTTTGATTATAGACTAGAAGAAAATTTTAAATTTTTTTTTGCAAATACTCAAGAACTTATGTTTTTGAAAATTGTATTTATTTGTTGCGGGTTAGAAATATCTTGTAAATGCATTTCGTGGGTTGCTGTACCAACTCATAAGTAGATGTATACCATTTATGTTTGAAAAGTTCCAAAACTTATTACAAAGCACAAGCAAAATGTATGAGTAGATAAGTTTTGGAAATTTTCAAACATAAATGGTAAACATCTACTGAAGAGTTGGTATAGCAACCAACGAAATGCATTTATATATTTCTAACCCGCAACAAATAAATAAAATTTCTAGATAAAAATTATAAAAACATTTCGATGCACAATATATATTAATTTTTGTTCATAATTTCACTTAAAACTTTACGCAAATTGCGCATTTCTTCTAACTTTTGCTTTTCTACATCTAACTTCTTGTTTTCAATTTCAATCAAATTTTGCAATGATTCTTTGTCATTGACGGCTTGTTCCTTTAAAAATTCTAAAACTTCACATTTCTTCTTTTTTGGTGCAGGCTCTGGTGACAGCGTAACCACTTCTGTGGAACCATTTTCCAATTGCGTGTCGGTTATAACTTCATAAAGCGAACATTCTAAGTTGGATTCTGGCACATACACATCACATCGGGAGCCATAGACTTCGTCCATTTCGTCGAAGAATTCCCAAGTAGTGGCTGCTTCCCCAGAAGTGTTGTTCCGTTTTTTAATTCGCTTGTATGTTACACAGAAGTTTAAAAATTTTCTGGTTATATCATCCCGAGTGAACGGGAAAGTCTCATCCACTTCTTTTATTTCTCGCAATACTTTCTCCCATAAAACTGTCCGCTTTTTGCGCTTTGCACAGAAATGGGATTCGTTGCGCAATCTAGTAACAAGCAATAGTTTTTTTTGATGGTGATTCCATTTATTTACGCTAAAAAACAAATGTATATGTATTACTTATAACAAATTTTATATTAATATTATATTAAAAACATATTAACTTACTTTTGTGAGTCTGCCATTTTGAATATTATTAGTGTTTGTTTTGTGCAATTCAACAAGGAAATGTCAAAGTATCAACAATAAAACCGATGCCTTAATTGCGTTTTTGCGGCGTTTCTTATACGTGTCGACGACTTTTTGAAAAGGTATGCGTTGTCAGATTTTTGTAGTGCGGCGTTATGAAACACTATACTTTGTTCGAACACAAAGCAATTGACGTTTTGGAAGTCAGCCAATATTTCAATAAAAGAAAAAATTACTTAAAACTTTATTTGAGGACAACGATTTACCGTTTGTAAATTTACAAAATTTAATGAATTATTCAGGATGAAAGAAATCATTTCCTCTCATTAGTCGTATAACAAAATGTCCTTAAATTTAGTATAGAAAAAATTATATCTTTTAGAAAATGCGCCCTCAAATTAAATACACACATTTTCTTGAAAGAAAGAATATTTTATAAACTAAATAAATTAATAAATTTTCCAAATTTTGACAAAATTAAAAAAGGATTTAGAATTTTTTTTTACTTAAATTTAGTATTTGTCTTTTTTTTTAGTATGCTACGATTTCCTCACAAATATTTAAACTCTTTTTAAGTCTAAATTAAGTGCGGCCATTAAAGTTTTTAACCTTTTGTTATTTAAGCAGTTTTTGAGCAAAAGTGCTTTAAATTTTGTCAGCCAGTGTTACAAAAAAAAAATATTCCTGCTACTGCTGTTGATTCCTTATATTTTATTTAAATAATTAATTAAAAAAAGGATACAATTATAACAAAAACAACCAACCACAAAAAACTATTAAACACTCATTCTTTTATTTTGACAACAACAAAAAAACAAATAAATTTGATACAAACATGCAACAGCAACAACAACAACAACATGTAAGCGGATATAATTTAAATTTTAATTTATGGATCGTTAACAATTAAAATAATAAACAAAACAGCAGAAGCAGCAGAAACCCTCTCCTACCTTCTCCTGCCTGGTGATTTTACAGCATTAAAGCAGAAAAAGGAGTTGAGGCAAGCAGATCAAAACATTTATGGATCCTCGTTAATATTAAACTTTATGTGCACTTTTTTTTTTGTTCTTCTAATTTTATAGACTTGCAGATAAAATGATTAGAGGAAAAAAATGTTAGAACAGGACATGCAGATGAAGCACGAAATAAAAAACGATGGAAAAAAATTCATCTTGTCATTTGATTATGCAAAAATTTCAAAAGTGGTGTAATTTGATTAAGAAGAAGCAGGGCAGTAATTAAAATTAAATGATGCCTTGCAAAGATATTTATTTCGGTGCAAGAAGTTCCAGGGTGTGCCAATTAGTTTTAAGTTGTTTTTTTTTTTTTTTGGTGCACAACGTGCTTAACGCTGCTTGCTGACAATCGAGCATCGTTAGAGTTTGTGTGACTGCGTGGCATGTGAAAATTAATGCCCTGGGATTTTATTTCACCACAAATTATTTGTATGGTCGTTTGCTAATTAAATGCCCCTAGTTTGAATATTGATCTTAATTAAAATTCCTTTCTGTTTTAACAACATTTCGTTTTGCGCAAAAAAATTTAAAAAACTTTATCCGTTCTTTCATAGTTGGCATCGTGGCCTTGAAATTTCGCCTCACCATGAGTGAATGTCGAACGTGGCACCTGTACAAAAAGTTCATGTTAAAAACTAAAAATTTGTACATACCCACAAACTTCAACATAAATATGTTTGTTTCTTTCATGCTTTCTTATATTTCGATAAGAGCGAGCATGTCCCGTCGTGAATAATCTTGTTCAATTCATTTGCTACATGTACATATGTGCATGCATATGCATGTGTTAAAGTAAATAGTGATATACATAAATATATAATTTAAATTCCCCTGTCGGCAGGCAGCATAGTCTATCATTTGCACTCGATAGCTTTGTTTCTTTTTTTTTCTCTACTTCTTTCTTATCTTTAATATTTATCGGAATGTCATCATATCTTTTGCTATTTAAGCACATTTGTATAATGTAACGTAAAAGCTTTTTGCTATAACAATAAACTTATTTTTCAGTACTCTTGTCTCGTTCTTGATATTTACAATCTTTAAGATTCACAGCATCTTTCAAAAATAACAGCCATACATACATACGAGCCGAGCCGAGCCATACTACTACGTATGCAAACAGACCGAACATGAATTGTTGTTGTATGACAAAATGTATTTCAACAAAATTTTTAAACTAAAACGACAATATGAAATACAATTTTTATGAATTATATCCTTAAGGGTTTATGGAAGTTTGTTTAAAAATAAACATTTCGAGATAAAGGCATGACTTAAAGGATTACAAAATTAATACTTGATTCAATTCAATTGCAATGAATTTGCACAGATGATATTCTCGTTTTTCTTTTTTTTTTTTTTTTGTTGCATTGTCCGGTTGTCATTCTGTCCATCCAACCGTCTGTCTTTCAGCCAGTCTCTACCTTTTACTTTTCTTATCTTGAAATTTGTTTAATGCCTTTAAGTAGAATTATTATGTTTGTACGTATGTGCATATTTAAAAACAGGGGATTTTAAAGAACAAATTTAAAAAAAAAATTATCTTCATAGATCTTTATATCAAAAGTCAATAAAATGATAAAATTACATTACATTTCTGCTGGTTAATTTTTAATATTCAGCTGCTCTCTTCTTAATTGCTGTAAAAAATGCTTTTTGGTATCACTAAAATTATTAAAGACTTTAAAATGATAAATTTTTAATTACTTTCAAGATGGTGGCTCAATTAAATTACCTCTGTAGGGTAAGTAGTATACCAGTAGTCGGCAGTTTAAAATGATAAATTTTTAATTAGTTTCAAGATGGTGGCTTAATTAAATTACCTCTGTAGGGTAAGTAGTATACCAGTAGTCGGTAGTTTAAAATTATCAATTTTTAATTAGTTTCAAGATGGTGGCTCAATAAAATTACCTCTGTAGGGTAAGTAGTATACCAGTAGTAGGCAGTTTAAAATGATCAATTTTTAATTAGTTTCAAGATGGTGGCTCAATTAAATTACCTCTGTAGGGAAAGTAGTATACCAGTAGTCGGCAGTTTAAAATGATCAATTTTTTATTACTTTCAAGATGGTGGCTCAATTAAATTACCTCTGTAGGGAAAGTAGTATACCAGTAGTCGGCAGTTTAAAATGATCAATTTTTAATTAGTTTCAAGATGGTGGCTCAATTAAATTACCTCTGTAGGGTAAGTAGTATACCAGTAGTCGGCAGTTTAAAATGATAAATTTTTAATTAGTTTCAAGATGGTGGCTTAATTAAATTACCTCTGTAGGGAAAGTAGTATACCAGTAGTTGTTTGCAAATTTTTCAACTGGTGTGTTCGTTTAAGCGGCCCTTAAAGATATATACGACTGATGAGAACTTATTCAAATTCATCACTTATTTAAGACGAAATAATTTAACTATAAACAGTTTTATATTAAATTTTAAATATTTTCTGCACATTATAAAAAAAGAGCACATTTTACTTTTCGGTATGATCCAATTGGCATACCATATTTTAGTAAAGATTATTAGAATAGAATTCAAACTCTTATTTATTTAAAATTAATTATGTGGAACTTCTAAATTATTTATGAGATCATGCAGGTACAAAGGATCAGACATGGACACTTTTCAGAGCCAGTAAGTTGTTCTTAAAATAAATTTTGGCGATAATAAAATTGCATTAATCAGTTAACAGAATGGCAGCAAAATTTTTATTTATTAGCGAAAAACTGCAATAATAAATAAATTTTACTGATAACACGGTGGGACAAAAAAAAATTCCCGGAAAGTGATATTATTTTTCTGATAGGTATTATTGAGTACAACAAGAATCTGTATTTGAAATTTGCCAGTCACATCAGAATTTTGAGATACGGATAAAAAACCGGTTTTTCGTATCTCTATGCACTTATAAGCCAGTAACTTACTTGTTTATAACCCGATTTTCAGTTTCTCAACGGATTCGGAAAGCATAAACTAGTACCTTTAGAATGGTGTATATATCGTTATGGTTGGCTTAAAAGCTCTTTGTGTATTTCTCCACCAAACACATTTTTCCCCCACTTTTTTTGACATTTTTCAACTTTGGCTATATTTTTACGCAGTATTTTATAAAGGAACCGTAACATTTTTTAATTTATTCAAAAAAAATATTTACTTGTGAGTAAAACG
Organism: Lypha dubia; assembly: GCA_947311025.1. Lineage (NCBI taxonomy): Eukaryota > Metazoa > Arthropoda > Insecta > Diptera > Tachinidae > Lypha > Lypha dubia. The sequence continues at coordinate 59,062,163 of OX371263.1, forward strand.
CATATTTGTTTAAAAAAATCTGTTAAAAATTGACTGAGTTATTCAACTATTTAGTAAACCTAAATTTTTGCAAAAATAAAATTTTTAACTATTTCAGTCAAAAATGTTTGCTTGACCGTATTTTTTTTAATTCAGCATCATCAGTTTCTCTCTGAAGTGACCAGCAATATTCTGAAAGCATTTTTATTTTACTTTTTCCTTCAAATCGTTTTTCAATTGTAATCATCTCTTGGTGAAAATATTCACCTTGTTCATCGCTGAACTGACCCAGATTGTCTGGGAAGAAATCTAAGTGCGAATGCAGGAAAAGAATTTTTATGGACATATTGCAGCACATTTCACCATACGCACCTAAAAATTCATTAACAACAGCGACATAGTCGTCACTTCTGTAATTGCCAGTGTGCTACAAAACTATTCCATGCACGCTTTTCGACTGAATTTAACTTGTTAATAAAATTTTCATCTTTCATAACTTTAGGGATTTGAGGTCCAATGAAAATACCTAAAATTTGTGGAAAAAGATAAAAACGATAAAATTAAGTACTAGAATTGGAAACAAATACTTTAATACCTCCTTTTATTTTGGCTTCACTTAATTTTGGGAACACTTCTTTAAGATAGCAAAAATCGGCGCTGTTTACATCAAGTTTTTTAACGAATTGTTTCATATATCCCAGCTTCAGATGCAGTGGTGGCAGAATAACATCCTCAGGTGAAACTAATGGGACGTTTAAAATATTTCTTCTGCCTATTTGATGCGCCTCACGAGATGGCCATACTTTACGGTCATACCGATTCGGTGCACGACTATCCCATTCACAAAGTCATAGGCGTAGAAAAGGGCAAAGTAACTGACGGTAGAACTTTGCATTTTCTTAATGTTGCACAGCAGCATTCACAAACAAATTCTGGTTCATACTAGCGACTGGATTTGTAAGAGCGATTGAAGATTTTGTTATATATTTCCACCACTCTAACATTGTTTCTAAAACTACGCCTATGACCGATATCTGTGAATAAACCACAAATATAGCAAAATTTATCACGTCTGTCGCACATTTTTATTTTAATTGCACTTGATTATTATCAAATTGTTAACATTTTTATGTAAATATACAGTGATAAAGAAGTAATAAACAAAACAAATAAAAAAAAACAATACTTTTACATGAATAACTCAGTCAATTTCTAACGGATTTTTGTTAACCTTTAATTAGGCGCATGGGGTCAAGAGAAATTAAAATTGAAAAATGTATACGTTAAAATGTTCGGAGCGAACTTGTTTTTTCTAATTTAATATATTATATTTTAAATAATCAGAATATTGCTGGTCACTTCAGAAAGAAACTGATGATGCTGAATTAAAAAAAATACGGTCAAGCAAACATTTTTGACTGAAATAGTTAAAAATTTTATTTTTGCAAAAATTTAGGTTTAATAAATAGTTGAATAACTCAGTCAATTTTTAACAGATTTTTTTAAACAAAGTTGCGTTTTACTCACAAAAAAATATTTTTTTTGAATAAATTAAAAAATGTTACGGTTTCTTTATAAAATACTGCGTAAAAATATCGCCAAAGTTGAAAAATGTCAAAAAAAGTGGGGGAAAAATGTGTTTGGTGGAGAAATACACAAAGAGCTTTTAAGCCAACCATAACGATATATACACAATTCTAAAGGTACTAGTTTCTTCTTTCCGAATCCGTTGAGAAACTGATAATCGGGTTATAAACAAGTAAGTTACTGGCTTATAAGTGCATAGAGATACGAAAAACCGGTTTTTTATCCGTATCTCAAAATTCTGATGTGACTGGCAAATTTCAAATACAGATTCTTGTTGTACTCAATAATACCTATCAGAAAAATAATATCACTTTCCGGGAATTTTTACTTCATTCTTTTTTGTATCACTGTGTAATTAAAAGATTTAATGTCAGTGAAATTATATTGATTAACAAACAATGCAGTAATTCATAAATTTTAAATAAAAATAAAACCAGAAGATTTTTAATGTCAGTAAATTTTATTGATTTTTTTAAAAGTTGTCATAAGTAAAGTTTTGGTAAAAATAAAAAGCAGAAAGTTTTAACTGATAATACAAACAAAATCTCATTATCAGTAAAAAATTACTGATTAATACGTAAAATTTTTTCCTGTGATCATTTACATTTTTCTGGTTACCACAATATTTTCAGTTTGCCGGTGGTGCAAATAATGACTGTAGTTTGTAATGCAGTACATACAAAGTATACAAATACGATGTGCCCATGTATGGTCATGTTAGTGACTGGTCTGAGGATGAGTGCATCACGGCTTTTTGTTTTGGTGTTGATATTTTGATTGGAAATATTTCTGAAAATTATGTTCTTTTTTGAAATCTTATCTTATTTTAGACAACCAAGTTAAACAAAACTACTATGAAAAACTGCGGCCAACATTAGGATAAAACATGACGATTACTCGGCAAACTTGTTTTTAAACTCATTTCTTTATAAATCCAACGACTTGGAAATTGAGTGAAAGTGGGTGCCACCGTGGATGGTAGGTACCAATGCTGCTTAGCAAGTCCAGAAGAAACGGATTCGATTCCGGCCAAAGACCCTTTGTATTTTCTATAAATTGTGTTTCTTAAATATGTATTTAATATTACATATTTATGATGATTAGGTGTTCTTTTTTTTAATACATAGTCACCGTTATTCTAATTTATTTTAGCTTAAATAGAAAAGGTGCCGACTACTGGTACATGCTGACTTTAAGTTCACCTCCTTCCTATATGCAACATCCAGAGAGAGAGAGAGAGAGAGCGAGAGAGAGTTGTGTAAAGATTTCGTTGATAGCTTTTTAGCATAAGCTTTCTTGTTGTCATTGTTTAAATTGCTAACACTTTTGTTTGCATTTGTTTTACATATTTAATAATTGAGCCACACTGCAAATATTTTCCAAGAAAGTTTCCAATCAAAAGGACTGACAAAACTGACTAACTACAATGTTTCAGTTGATACAAGAAAAGCTTTTAAAAATATATTTTTTAGAATTGTTGTCAGTAGTTCCTTTATCTCTAACAATCAATCATTAAATTTAAAATATAAAAAAAAAACTATTTTAACGGTTTGTTTTTTTGATCTTTCATCACCTAAATAATGGTTAATTTTCTACACAACATTCGTTCCTTCATTTATTCATTCAGCCGTACGGAGCTCAACAAAAGTTCACATCGATATAATAAAAATATCCAAATACTGCAGCCAAACAACAATTCCTCGTTTTTCTTTCTTCAAGAATCTCGCAACTATACAATCGACACAAGTTGCAAATAAAAAAATATATATGACTCTAAAGAAAAAAAAAAAACAAAAAAAGTGCAATATTCGGCAGTGCCGAATCTTATATGCCCTGCACAAAGAAATATGTATGAACAGGAACTTAAAAATGATGAAGATGAAGCGTAAAATATAAGGAAACACATATTTTGGGGAACGGTGCCGTAAATTTATTTATATCGAAGGCAATATTTTATTTTTTCTGATTTGCACTCTAAGAATCATTTGAAGATGAATTCTAACACATCAATCCAAGACCAAGCCTCCAACTCTTGTAGTGGCTGCCGTAAGCCGTTTTCACGAACAGACGGACATGTTTTATTTAATTTCCCTATCTATAAGGATTCAGAATATGGGTATATACTCTATGAGTCTCATATGAATATTATAGAAATTGCATACGAAATGAGAAATCTATCATTTTATGGTGAAGGAAATAAAAAGAAAATGTCTAAACTGAAATAGTACATAAGTATGTATGATATCTTTAAGATCGCCATCGGTGTGGCATTGTTTATTTGTTACTTTTTGCAGTTTGCTGCTTTGTTTGGATGTTTCTTTATTTTTTTTTTTAAGGAATTAATGTATAGTAAAGCTTGACAGTTATTTGCACTTTTATGATATCAAAGTCCTTACAGAGAACTGCACTTAACGTTAATTTTATTATAAAGCTACAAATAATTCTACAATAGTTTTCAAACAAAAATTTGTACCCCGCATATTAAATGTGTCTGTAAAGGTGATGGTAAAGTGAGGAGACTTTTTAGTCACGATCAAATGCGATGCGGAAAATAAATAAGTTTTCTTTTTTGCATCATACTTTTACTAGAATCTCGCCCAGCGTGCGAAATTTGACTACTTCATTCGTAACCGGGTTTGTTTTACCCGGGTTTATTTGTAACCGGTTTTATAGCCGGTTTTTTAACCAAACAAATATATTGTGTTTATCTAGAAAAAAAAAAAACATTTAAAGTATATATTTTATATAATTATTGCTTGACACATGGATACTTAAGCGTGTTTAACAGAAAATGGTATGACTTCTTTACATAACAACTATGATTGCAACAACCATAAAATTTTCAATGGAAAAATAGCATGTTAAACTATTGAAGTCAATTTTAATTTTTTTTATCACCACTTGTTCATTCTGACTTTTTATTCTAGTCACGCCCCTTAGAGCATTCGTGAGTAAAAATTAAAAAATAAATTTTTGTATCTCTCTGTATTTTGTCTGTTTTGTTTGTTTGCAACATAAAATTGTGAAAAATAATTGGAAAGAATGGAAATATGTATTTCCACAACGTAAAAGTAAAGGGAGAAAACCAAAAAAAAAAAGAAAAATAAATAAAGCAGACCAAAATTATGAAGCAGAAAAGAAGTTTTGACTGAATCTTTAGAACTTGCAATTTTGGAGGAAATATGAATTGGGAGAGATATACTGGCCTTTTTCCATAACACCTACAGGCTGCCAATTAGCAGCCTTTAATAGACTTTGAGATTCTACAGATTAAAAAAAAATCAATTTTCAATAACTTCTGATGTCTTTCAGGGTTTTGAAAATGTTTTCCCAAAATTCTAAAAACAGATTTTTAATTGTACAATAAAGTGAGTGATAGAGAACATGCACCCTTATTTGTAAAACAAACTATTTTCGATTTATTAAATGTTTAAAAGGTGAATTTCCATGCAAATTCGTTTCACTGTTGCTTTCGATTACATGAGTAATTGATACAATTACGAAATTAATTGTAACTAATTTTACAACTTGAATAAATGTATTATTTGAAAATTTCTTTGTAATAATTTGAAAAAAATTGTTGGTAATAAATTAAAATTATACCAAATTTTAAAATTAAGAATGTGCTGTTTTCACAAAAAGGACGTGTGATTTGATTGGAAAATTTGAATGAAAACCTCTCAGATTTTTGAGTGTCATATGGAAACAGCAGCGAAATTTCTTCTTTCGATTTGTACGAGGCGTTTCGCATCATGAATTAAAATTTAAAATTTTAGGAATGATATGATTTTCAGTTTAGTTACTTGATAGATTTTTACCTCGCCTCCTTGGAAATTTTAGTGACGCATCGCGACAATATTATGGAATGCAGCAGAGAATTGAAATTTTAAAGAATTGATTTCGAAAGTAATTTCTTAACTTATAATTGTCTACTTTTACCCAAATGAAAATTCGCAGTAAATGTTACAAATATGTCTGCACGTGCAAGTACGTGTATAGAACATGGAGCAAAACTAAAAAAACGAATAATTCTGATATCAATAAAAAATAAAAATTGTTTTATTGCATTTTACGACATCACAACATCGCTGGCACTTTAGTTCCATTCATGGCTGAATACATATGGAATTTTAAGACATCATCTGTTTTAAGTTTAATTCTAAGTAGTGCGTGCATATGTTCGTTTTTCTTTTATAACTTACAGTGGGGTTGAATGCGAAAGAAATTCATATAAAATATCAGAGAGAATGAACACTTCAATACACATTTTCCATTCCCTCCGTGTGTTTGTTTATTCACTTCAATGATGATGCAATTCTCGTATTTAAATTCGTCAGGTTAAGGAGAATTGCAATCATTATCTTCCTGCAATATTAATCATATATACTTCTTTGCTGCGAATAATTTTAAATTAATTTTACTATCAAAGATTCTAAAATGAGTTATTTGGAAAATTTATGTTGGTTTAATTTATAAACTTTGTATGGGAATTCCGGTAATATACTGAAAGGGTTTTCAATATCTTTAGTTAAAATTGGGTTTTATTTTTTTTTTTAGTGGGAATGATTAATATGACCGGCCCCCGCCGTAAGAAAGAATGTTGCTCTTATTCATCAGTGAACTACCTGGACCACCATTTGTTTATAGTGGGATATTTTTACTCATAATTTTATTTTCTAATTTTTTTTTTTTTTTTTTTGTAGGACAAACACTTAGGGAGTGACCCCTACTGATGCAATACTTTGTGTCAGAACTTAGGGAAATGAATAGAGTAAAGATGATAGATGTTGAAAATTTAAAAGCCTTAACACATTTACAACTAAGCTTTGCGCGTTATACTCATTTTTATAGCAGTGTTGTAGCTGCAATAGCAGGTTCTGCTAACCGACGAAGGAGGGCAATTGCAATGGTTTTTAGCAAACACTGCTTTTATCACTTAAATAGTCCAACAACAATTAATACAATGCAACACTAATCTACAATAAAAAAAATTCATGATGTAAATGACTTGCCCTGATCAAGAATCGAACACAGGCCCTAAGCCATAGTTTGCTTAGGAGTTAACGCGCTAACCACTTCAGCCAACATCACCAAATAAAACCACAAATTTTTTTCTTTTAATTTTTTTAATATGAAAATTTCAATGAAGACTTCTTTAAAAGTTTCATAATTATATATTTCTTATATTTCACCTTTTCTACACGCTACTGCACTTCCTGGACCACTATCACGTTTACATAATAACAATAACAAATCTTCATCCTAAATGAGTTTGGGCAATTTTTAATACGACTGTTAAGTGTTTAACAGAGCTCTGTTAACTGCGAAATACGCTGCTGCAGTAATAATTTTGGTTTTGAATCTTTGGATCCTCAAAAAGACGTACTTCTTAGAAAAGACTTGTACATATATAGCATGTTTATTATAGAGTGACACAACTTTGAGTTGGCATCACTGCTTTATTTGAGCACCCATTTAACAAATTTCATTATGAATCGATTAACACCAGAGCAACGGGTGCAAATTGTTGAAATTTGTAATCAAAAAAATTGCTCTATTCGTCAAACTCATCGTGCAGCGGGCGCTACAATTGATTTACTCAGAGAAACTTTAGATGAAAAAATAATTTCACGTAATGGTCCAATTAATTGGCCACCAAGATCCTGTGATTTAACCCCATTAGATTCCTTTCTTTGGGGTTATCTACGTTTTGTCTTATCTACGCCGATAAAGCACAAACAATTGAACACCTGGAAATCAAAATTTGAAGAGTTATCGGCGAAATACGGCCGCAAATGCTGCGAAAAGTTGTTGAAATTTGGTGTTCCGGATTGCGCCTTCTACGCGCCAGCCGTGGCGGCCACATGACAGAAACCATATTTAAACATTAATTTCATAAAATTTTCTTTCCAATAAAGCCTGTTTCATTGATATTAAAAATATATTTCCTTGTTTTATTATGATTTAAACTTGTGTCACTCTATAAAAAATACCCTTTATTTATGTTGGAAATATTTATAATTTCAAAAATTACTCATTAGCTTTTGTGTTTTTTATTTCAAACAACACAAATAGTGTTTCTAACAACAATTAATTATTCTCTTGATATATAACATGTTTTTCATATACTTATCAATCCCACTGTGCACTAGTTTTCTTATGTCGAATGCATTACATTTAACAAGCATGTTGTGTTGTTGTTGCTGCTGTTGCGAATAGTGCATTAAGAAAATTTATTCTCTACTCCATCAGTTTGCTATTTTTATGAGCAGTGATATAAACGATATTTTAATTAATATCACTTAAGATAAAGCACGAAAGGTTGTTGAAACATTCAGCACAAACATGAACAAACACTCTACGAGTATGATGATTATGGGCGAGAGCGTGTGTATTTCGAATGTATGTAATTTTTTTTTCCTTTTTGTATTGATATTTCATAGAATGCACATACATACTTACATACTTTTATGTATTTTTAAGCATCCTACTAGTTAGTTAGTCAGTTAGTTTGTTAGTTTATATTAATGGAATGGAAGTTTTCCAAAAGACATTGGCAATATTCTATTTACAGAAGACAGACAGACAGACAGACAGACTGAAATGAAGAAAGAAGAAAAAAAGTACTCTAATTCTTTACACTACATTACATATAAAACAATACACATATTTCGTGGGTCGTTTGGTCAAGTTGAGTCTTCGAAAGTTGGTTTGGGATCTTTCTATATTCACGTTAATTCATGTAAAAGGATTACATTCACAGCGTTTACTTAACTTATCAAAAACGGAGATTAGTTAACGAAAGATTGGGAGGAACTGGGGTCTGCAACCGAAGGTGGTAAATTGGATTTATACATCGGTTGTCAGGCCGGCGATTTCTTATGGATGTGTCGTATGGTGGGAGGCGTTGGGGAAAGAAAGCCATAGGAAGCTGCTTGCTAAGGTCCAGAGGTGTGCTTCGCTGGGTATTACTGGGGCCCAGAGGATCACCCCTCAGGCTGCCTTGGACGTCATCTTTCACCTGCTTCCCATTGAAAAATGTGTGTTGAGAACGGCGACAAGGAGTTTGCTCAGGCTTATGGAAGCGGGCTTTGTAAGGCCAGGATTTACAGGTCATACATCACTCTTGAAAAATATTAGTTTTAGCAGACGGGAGACCATAGCCCCTGATTTTACGGACTCCAACATTGTTGAGACTAATTTTATTAGAACGCCTTCACTAGTCATTCCGGACAGGGATCTTTGGGTCAAATCTGATAGACTGTACGAGGGCTGCGCGGTCTTTACAGATGGATCGATAATGGAAATAGGCACGGGTGCTGGCGTCTATTTTTTTAGGAACGGACATTCGCAGGTCTTTTAGTATGCCGAACGAATATAGTGTATTTCAGGCTGAGATCCTAGCTATCCTCAGTGCCACGGAACTAGTGACAGAACTTGTAACTGAAGGCATGGAGGTAACATTCTACGTTGACAGTCAGGCGGCGCTGAAAGCTTTGAAGGGACATAGTGTCAAATCGAAGCTGGTCACCAAGTACAGGCTATCTCTCAACTTGCTTATGGACAAATTTAGCGTTAGGCTATGTTGGGTACCAGGACATTGCAATATTGAGGGAAACGAAATCGCTGATGAGCTGGCAAGAATAGGGTCAGCATTAGATGCGGCAGTTAGGGACAGGTCGGTCAAACCTCGGTCGGTCACTACTATAGGGAACTCAGTAAATGGGTAATTAGCAGAACCAATCATTACTGGAGGAATAGAGAAGATTGTAGAGTCTCGAGGTCCATATGGACAGAACTAGACTCAGGTAAATCTGATCTACTGCTGGGTATGAAATTCATTTTATTTATTCATACTATGAAAAGAAGGGTTTTGAGAGTCTTAGTAGGCGCCTTGCCTGGCCATTGCTCGGTTAGAGCGAGGACCAGATATGGGAAAACGGCACTCCGGACTTCTGTAGGATGTGTGGGGATGAAGAGGAGCCAGAAACTATAGAGCATATCATCTGTCATTGCCCAAGGCTGCAAAGTTATAGGCAAAGATGGCTGAGCAGACGTTTCCATGAGGGTGATATCGCGAAGTGCAAACTTGAGGATATCCGGGACTTTATCATGGAAATTAAGTGGCTGAATGATGGATGTTAACGGCTCTTTGTTTCTCCTTGGGCAGTAAGGAGACTAATCAGTCAATAAATTATAAATGAAGGGAATCACAGTGGATCCAATTGGGTCTCCGAGTGGATGTGTATTTCACACTACCCTTCCTAATCTAACCTAACCTAACGAAAGATTGTGAAATTTCCTTCCAAACATCAAGATATTTCATATACGACCACATACACAAATTTTCAGATTAATTACAATCTAGAACTTTCACATCTTCTAATCAGAAATGGGTGTGTTTTAATTCTCAACTTAAACTTCTCAAACAGTCCACGTTTATTCTCAGACATAAAACAAACTTATTACCTTGTTGGTAAGTTTAGTTTAGTTTCCATTTAGCTGCGATCTTTAAATCCGGTCGTGTTGCAGACACAATATTGTTGCAGAGTATTTCAATTTAATATTGTTCTATCTTTTTTTTTTTTGCTGTTGCTGTTGCATTGTGATGAAACGTTTATTAAATTTAAAGTGATGGCTAAACTATCATCATTATTATTAGTACCACTTTTTTTTATTATTATGTTTATTATTGTTACTATTATTTGTCGCAGTAAATTATTAGTCAGTCTGTCAAGTCAGTTAGTTAATTTTTAAGGTGCATACTGCAATCACATACTTTGCAGCAACATACTTATGACATTTCTTTTTAACTAATTATAATAAAATAATAATACATGGACATGAATGACTGGATGTACTCTTGGAGCTTTATATTTTATGGAAGTTGCTAGAAAACTGTATTGAAAATTCCTTTAAAGATTCTTGTTAATTATAAAGAAAATGTTTTAGCCAAATGCATTTGATTATTGAGACTTAAGTGCGTTCGATTTAATTTTGCAATAATATTATTTTAATTAAGTAAGAAATTTTTAAAATGGATGTAACATGTAACAAATATCATATAGCATATTGACAAGATTAACAATTTGAATTCAAGATTACCTTGATTTCATTGTTAACTGCGGCATAAACTAATATTTCCTTAATTTAAAAATGTTGTTTTAGCGGCGCATCATTTAGGGACAAACACAATTCTAGGTTAAGGTACGTTAAAAATTAAGTTATAAATTTTTAGTCGAACTGAGTGATGTACGTTTAAATTTAACACTAGTTTAAAGTAAACTAAGTTTAAGTGTAAACTACAGTACAGTAGCAAAAGAAATTTAAAAAAAATATGTTAGCAACAGTTCTTATTATTGTTAGTGAGAATAATATTAATTAATTGTTGTAATTTTTATCCATAACCGAGTTTGGTACTAACCGGGTTTGTTTGTAACCGGGTTTGATTGTAACCGGGTTTGTTTGTAACCGGTTGTGTAACCGGTGTATTTTTTTTTTTTTTTTGCAAAAAAAGAAACATATAGTGTGCATAATAAATAATCAAATGTAAATGGATTGAAAACATATCTACTCAAAGTCATAATCTCGAAAAACTTAATTTATTCATGGCTTAAGAAATTTAAGATTAAATTAAGCGAATAAGAAAAAATACTTCTATTCAAGTCCATAAAAAATTAACATATCTTTATTTGGTATTTATATTGAGGTCATTATAAAAAAAACAATATCTATAAATATCTGGCATCAGTCGTTTATCTTTATGCCACCAAAATGCACACTATCAATCAATGAAATAAATTCTGATTTAATTTTTACTGATTTCTTGCTTTTTTTTCTGCAACCACTTTAGAAACTTCTCTTTATAAAAAAAAAGTTTACTTTTCTTTCTACTGATTGCCAAAAATTGTAACGATTTTTAAGTTACAAAACTGTTTTTTTTTTTCATTTTTTTCCAAGCTTGTTGCATTACTGAAATATTTTTTTTGACTCATGACTTTTTGGAAACTTTTTATCTCAATTCAACTAAAAGGAAGTAAGAAGCAAAAAAAAAAAAAAAAAACGCAACAAATTTTCTATGTTATTGATATCAAACTGCCAAATACTATCAGACGTTAAATTAAATGAAACCAATTTTGAAGGAAAACAAAAAACATATATTTCTTTTTTAGGTCATCGAAAGGTCGTCTTAACACTCTAAGAAGAAGTTGAGAAATGCCAGTCAAACAGGGCTTAACTAAACAGCAACCAACAGTACAAACCAGCAGCAGTAAACACAGCAACACTACACCTCACAGACAGCGCAATGAATAATGAAACTTTGCCAAATACTGGCAATGATGAAAAAAGCAACATCCATGCATGCAACAGGCAACATGTGTGAGCGATTACAGATTCGTACATACTCGTATGTATGTGCAACAGTGAGTTGTTACCTGCATAGTTGCCAGATTTAGGAATTTATCGCCATTTTCAATAGGGTTAAAACAGTCATATCTTCCTCTATACATATTTAAAAATTAACATTTCTCTGTTTGTCTGCTTAAAAGCTATATATAGACTACTTAACCTGAAATTGTCACAGAATATTTGCGGTAATCATGAAGAAATAATAAAATAGATATATGTATTTCTTAATATGTTAAGTGGGCGTGGCACTTCCCATACAAAGGAACTTTTAATAAGATGCAAGAAAAGATTTTTTTAAAGATTTGATCCCTTCTTTTATTTTAGAAATATATAACTAGACAAAAATAAGTGGGCGTGGCACTTTCCATATTAAGTAACTTTTTATTTAATGATATTAATGGAACAAATGTGGCAAAAACCATTTAGCTTTCATGCGTGTTGCCCTTTTTATATTGGATTTAATAAAAGAAAAAGGAATGATCAAGTGGGCGTGGCATTTATTAAATAATAATTTTGATATAACTTAAGTACCAATAGAGAATATGACCTGAGATTTTGTAGATATTACTTTGTTGTTAGGGTGTATTATTCTAAAAAATTATATATAAAAAAAAAGTGGACGTGGCACTTCTCATACTGAAAAACTTTTAATAAGATGCAAGAAAAGTTACCTGAGATTTTTTAAGAGCTGATCTGTTGATTTATTCTAGAAATATATAACCAGACAAAAATAAGTGGGCGTGGCACTTTCCATATTAAGTAACTTTTTCTTATTTTTTTTAATTAGGACCAGCACTCAGGGGATGACCCCTACGTATGCAAAGCATTGAGCCGGAATAAAGGGAGTAGTGTTTGTGGAAATTCTATTTGAACCCTGACACACTGAAAGTGGCTGGAAAGACCTCTGCGGGGAGTTTATTCCACAGTACGGCCAAAGTACGAATTCTCTCTGTAATGCGCAGTGATGTTCACTGGCATATCGACCACAAAGGGATGTGCTCCTAATGAAGAGCGTGTTGTACGTGAAAAGTGACGGGTTTCAGGAACAAGTTCACTGATTTCATTAGAGCACATTCCGTTGTAGTAGCGATAGAACAATGAAACACACGCAACATTGCGTCGATGCTCCAGTGAGTCAATGGAGTTGGGTACCCTACTGTCACCGATAAGCTTCTTCGCCCTATCCTGTACGCGGTCGAGTAACTTAAAAAAAAAACTAGATTGTGAAGCACCGGCCCATACATACGATTGTATTCCATTTTTGGTCGGATAAAGATAGTATAAATATTAAGGAGATCAGATGGAATGAAGTATGTCCTACACCGTCTTAAAAAGCCGCGGTACTTGAATGCTTCTTTTGAGACATGAAAAATGTGATCATTCCATCGAACATCGCAATGAATTTTCATGCAAAGAACATCAAGAGCTTCTGATTCCTCAATATATGTACCATCCATATTTACAGATGGAGCAGCATGTCCGGTCATACGTCTGTGCGTGAGCATAACACATTGACCCTATTAGCATGACCCCAATTTGAAATTGACAGGAGATCGCGATTTAGCGTATCATTCATATTTTGCAGCATTGCCCGGATCTCCGACGGGTTTGGCCTGTTGCTGAATGAATACGAATGAACTAAGCTGCTGTCTTCTGCAAAAGAGTAGATAGGGTTGGAAGTTTGACGTAGAAGTTCAGTAAGAAAAATAAGAAAAATTTCATGCGTTTTGCCCTTTTTATATTGGATTAATAAAAGAAAGAGAAAAAAGGAATGATCGTGGCATTTATTAAATAATAATTTTGATATAACTTAGGTACTAATAAAGAAAATGATTGGAGATTTTATATAAATTACTTTGTTGTTAAAAATTAGTTAGAAAAAAAAAAAAAACAATTGGGCGTGCACTTCTCATTTAAAGAAACTACATATTTGTTTCATAATATTTATTAAACTTATCCAAATACAATTTTACATTTTTTTCGCGTTGCTTTTTTTAAAATGGGTTATCGAAAAATTTTCAAAAAGTGGAAAAGTGGGTGTGGCTTCTCCCACATAAAAATTTGAATATATCTTGGGATACAACATAATTGTTTCGAGATTTTTTAGACAAAAAAAAAACCTGTGTGATTAATATGAGTTGGCGTGGCACTTCCCCCATATAAAACGAAAAATAATATTGAAATGTTTTTAGAGTTAACTACGTAAGACAATTGAAATTTTATGTAATCCTTCGCCGAGTAGAACGTATAGATTGGACAACTGGGTGTTGTATTTAACGAGGAAATATTTATATCAGTTTTGTTCGATTCACGAAAAATATGTCATACTTAAAAATCACCTTAATAATTTCATTGCAAAAATATATGAAAAAAAAAACTCTTTAAAATATTCCACAAATAAAAGGTTTTCCAATAGGGATGCTATGACTTTGAAGTGACGTTACGGCCATTCGTAATATGTCATGATCTGTCATTTGTTTTTCATTGTATTCAGTAGTGTTTACAATTTCATCATGGAAGAGATACACGCAAGAACAACGTTTACAAATTATTCAGTTTTATTATCAAAATAATCGTTCTCCAATTGCAAGTTTGCGGGGGCTTTTGCCATTTTATGGTCGTAATAATCGTCCGAGTGTGCTCGCTATTCTTCGAAGCCTTGAAAATTTCGAGCGTACATTTTCTTTACATAATGTCTTAGTGCCAATAAGACCAAGAACCGCTCGAATTAATGCAAATATTGCTGCCGTTCAGGCAAGTGTTGCTGAAGACCGCAATTTGTCGATTCAAAGAATTTTAAATTTCTTTAATTCCTCATAAAATATGTATCTAGTGTAATACGAATGCGTTGAACTTAAGTGTTTTGAATTGAAATATTAAACTTAGATTCTAAACAGATGTATGTATGTGCCTTTTATTTTGTATGGGAAATTAATACTCGGTACTTGCGACAACCTCGAAACTTGCACCGAGCAAGGTTTTCATTACGTGCAAGAATCGAGTTTCTGCGAGAAAAGTTTGGAGATTCGATTATTTCAAGAAATTGTGATATTGCATGGCCTCCTAGAAGTTGTGATTGAACACCATTAGACTATTTCTTGTGGGGTTATTGGAAGTCTTTGGTCTTTCGAAATAAAACAGACTCTCTTCAAGCTTTACAAGTCAATATTGAACGTGCCATACATGACATACGACTTGATTTAGTGGAAAAAGAGCTCGAAAGTTGGGTCCATCGAATGCGTTCCTGCAGAAGAAGTCATGGAGGCCATTTGAATGACGTTTTTTTTAGAATTTAATTATATCGATTGTACTTTACATTAAATAAAAAACTTTTGAATTTTCTTAACAATAAGTATGTTTTTTTAAGAAATCATATCACTCTTATTGGAAAACCTTATATTTCACGAAACATTAAGCCACATAAATATGAGAAAGAAAAAATACTTTATTTTAATATTTTAACAAAATATGTGCAACTACAGCAGACTTAATATATGGCACTCCAACAACATTTAATTCACGAAAATAGTATTGTTTTTAGTTTAATAACTCCGAGAAATATGCAAAATTTTATATATGAAATTTTAAATATTCGAGAAAAATATATGTAAAAACTTATAGAAAACTTATTTTCTTTTTTGGCAAATATTTACAAGAAATAAAATGTTGTTTAAGGGGCTTTGAAAATATTTGACTTAATGACAATTTCATCTGGCAACTATGCTTACAACTTTAAAATATTGTTGTATCTTTTAAGAATTGTAAAAAATTCTTCTCTTTCAAAAACTAAGAAAAAAAAAACAACAACTAAGTTTAAAGTTTATTTAAGTTTGTTGAAAATTTATTTTAACTTTAACAATAAGACTGCGCTCAAAATAAAAGGAATCAAAAAAAAAACAAAAAGCGATAATAATTCAACAAAAGTGTACAATATATGTAAGGGATCATATATGAAGTTTTTCCTTTATTTATTTTTTTATTTTTCATTGTACAAATGGTATTCAGATTGGAAACTGAAAAACAATATAAAAGATTTTTTACAGTTTTCGTTTTAAATTGAGCCAGAATAAAAGGAAACCCAAATTCTTACATACACTTACAAATTGGTAAATTGTAAATGAACGAGAGTAAGTTAGCACAGCAGTTTGGTTGATATCTCGGCGAATTTAATATTTGAAAAAAATTAAGGTTTCAGTTTTTGGAATGTCTGATCGAAGAGTGGCCAGCCAGCCAACCAACCAACAGTTTGTTCTTTCGTTCATTCGTAACTATCTACCGGCTACATTTATTTTCATGAAGCCACTACTGATAGTGTTGCTATCAGTAACACAAGAACACTTTTAAAAATCGCCAAAATGGCATCAAACAACAACATCAACAATAACAACAACTGCTGCTGCTGATGATGCTGTAGCAACTCCATAAGGAGACATACTTTACCACACATACGAGTACAACACATTTCAAGTGTTCACTGCGAAATATACATATGTTGCATATTACACAATTTTTATATACTTTTTATTTTTAGTAAACGATGGATTATATTAAAACTTTACACTTGCAGCAAAAAAGTAAGTAATTTGTCCCAAGACCTTGATAAATTGTATTCGGCATAAATGCAGAGCCTTCTCAATCGCTTATATATTTTATACTTCGCTTATATATTTTATACTATTTACCTGTAATTTTTAAACTAAAAAATATATAACATATTTTTCATGTTTTCAAAAAACATAAGCATCTTAAAGCGCAAATTTCTAAGAATCCCTATTTCGGTTCGAATCTGCCTCACAAAAGGACCCCACATTCCAAATTTCATATTCCTGGACCATTTCTAAAAATATTCCCTTTTGGGACGCTTTTACCCCTTTTTACCCCCTTAAAGTGCGAATTTCTAAAAATTTATATTTTGGTTCGAGTCTACGTCCTGAAAGGAACCTACATTCTAAATTTCATATTCCTGGGACCATGTTTAAAAAAGTCCCTTTTTGGGCAGTATTTATCCCTTTTTACCCCCTTAAAGTGCGAATTTCTAAAAATTTATATTTTGGTTCGAGTCTACGTCCTGAAAGGAATCTACATTCCAAATTCCATATTCCTGGGACCATGTTTAAAAAAGTCCCTCTTTGGGCAGTATTTATCCCTTTTTACCCCCTTAAAAATGCGAATTTCTAAAATACATATTTTGGTTCGAGTCTGCGTCGTAAAAGAAACCTACGTTCCAAATTTGATATTCCTGGGACCTTTTTTAAAGATTTTTTAAAAATGTAATTTTGCGGCCGTTTTTACCCTTTTTTACCCGATAAAAATTCGAATTTCCAAAAATCCCGTCTTAGTGGATCTACACTCTGTACACTTACATACTAAATTTCAAGTTTCCAGGTTCAGCGGTTTGGGCTGGGCGATGATGAATGAGTCAGTCAGTCAGTCACTCTTGCAACTCTTTTATTTATAAGAAGAAGATAGAGGATCAGCAAACACTATTTTAGATATATGGACTCTATCCTTGAACTTAAAATAAAACTCTCAATAAACTAAAACTAAGCCTACAATTCTTAACTATTATATTGTTAAGTCGTCTTCAACTCACTATTTGTTTTGGCGTACCGAACATTTAAAAAATATATTAAATTGGGTATACTTTCAGAGATATTCATTCGCCATATTCATTTGCTCCATATCAAGTTTTAAAGTATATGCTTCTACTAAATTTATAGTTGATATAAAATTTAACCTATTGTTATAAGTTAGGTTAAGTTAGGTTAGGAAGGGTAGTGTGAAATACACATCCACTCGGAGACCCAATTCGATCCCTTCATTTTTAATTTATTGACTAATTAGTCTCCTTACTGTACATGGAGAAACAAAGAGACTTTATCATCCATCATTCAGCCACTTAATTCCCATGGTAAAGCCCTGATATCCTCAAGTTTGCACTTCGCGATGTCACTAATACCCTCATGGAAACGTCTGCTCAGCCATCTTTGCCTAAGGCGTTGCAGCCTTGGGCAATAAAAGATAATATGCTCCTACAGAAATTCGGAGTGACATTTTTCCATATGCTGGTTCTCGCTTTAACCGAGCAATGGCCAATTGTTATTATTGATTAGAACTTTACTTAGAGATCAGTTGCTACAGGTAGATATTATGATATTTATCCAATAAAATTGGTTGTGAATCATATTAAACCAAAAAAAATGTAAGCGTGAGTAATACGTGTGTATGTATTAGTAACAACTTTAAACCTTTAAAGCTCCCAAAATATTGAACCCACAATAACCGAAAATATCTTGTTCACTTCTGTGAATAAATATTTTTCATTTGGTTGAAGCTTTCTTAAAATCGGTTAAATTATGTGGCCTTAAAGTCTGTCACATGAAATTCTCTTCCCGATTAATTTAATAGATGTACCCATAAATAGTTGTTGTTTTGGTTGTTGTATGAGTTTTCTTTTTAAGAGATTTTTTATGAAGTTTGAATAAGGTCTCTATGATTTGGTAAAATAATGGCGGCCTCCAAAAACTAATCATTATGTGCTGTTTCCACATGGCGTACAAGTGATTTGGTTGTAAAATTTCTATGAAAAGCACTCAGTTTTTTTTAGTACTTTCAATACAAATTCCTAATTTCATATCATTCGCCCGTCTTGTGGAAACAGCACCTTAAAAAAAATGTAATCTCTCCTATTATTTTTTTGCGTGTACCAACTAAAGTTTATTTTAAATAAAATATAGAAAAATTTAAAAACAAAGATGAAGACGAGGAGAGAAAAACTTGGCAATTGAGCGATATGCCAAGAACATCACAACTAAAGATGCACTTAACATTATTCAAAGCTTATGAACCAATTTAAACTTTTTGGTTAAACAAATAGTTTTCTAAGTAAACTTCGTACACTACAAAATAAAAATATAAGTTTTGATGATCGCAGAAAATCTGTAGTTTTTTTTTTTTTTTTGAGTTTAGCCTTCTTGCAACACCCACTAGCATTATCTATACTTCGTTCTTATATGGCAGTTTTTTTGGTAAATTTCTGTTGCACACTTGGTTTGGCACAGTCCAAGCATTTCATTTTCATAAGCCAACTGGTCGGCAAAGCCATTCAGGAGGCTAGAGCGTGCATAGTTCGTTCCTTCTTTCAGTATTTTTATTATTATTATTATTTCATATACAGTTTTTATTGTAGTGCTTTAACATTCTTATGGTCAACCAAGAAATGCCCAGAGTAAGTATGGAAAGTCTGTGTATGTTTGCATAGCTTTATAATGGAATTGCCTCATATGCAACATTGTTCGTTTGTGTGAGAGTTTATTTTTTTTTTTTTTTATTTTGTTGTTGTTATTTAATGTCTACTTTTGCCTCAATCTTTCAAAGGAATGAACACAAGGAGACAAAAAGGAAAAAAAAACTTTAGCAGAATGTTACGTCTTAAGGACAGTTCTATATCTAGAACACATGTCACTTTTTCTTACGAGGATTAAAACTTAAAATGACGCCAATAATGTTGTGTAAGCCTGACATTGACTTCCATCTGCATGATTGTTCAATGCAGGCTTTGTGTGTTTAACGAGGATCGTATGATTTTTAACTGTTTTTTCCTTGTTGCTTTCAAAATAGATTTTGCATTATTTTATCGGTATTATTGGAAAAGTATTTATATGCACTTATCATCAATTTACTAGAGTTGTAATTCTCGTATGAAAGTTATTTAAAATAGTTTCATATGTAAGAGTCCCAAACAGCTTCAACCCAGCCACCTAACAAGACTAGATAAACAGAGTTACACATCGGCACTGATAGACGGAATGTAGCAATTACCAGAAATGAGGTTTTTCTGTTCTGGCGTGTAAGTAGCAAATAAATTGATATTAAAATATGGCAAAATTAAAAACCGTAGAAGCAAAAAAATTAGTAAATAATAAAATTTGCCACGAAGAGAAATAGTAGTCACGGGAAACAAAATATATCGCTAAAAATAATAAAAAAAAAATTGTACAAGTGAAAAAAACGTCAAAACGTTAAAAAAAAACTCTGCAATAAAATAAAACTTCAAGAACGAAAAAAAAATTACCAAGCCATAAAATAAATGACCAATAAATAGAAACTAAAAAAAGCCAAAAAGAGAAAAAATCGATCAAACCAAAAAATCGTCAACAACGAAAAATAAAAAAAATCGACAAGACAAAATACTTAAGAATATGTGAAAAAAACAAAACTAACTCGCAAAAAAAAAACGGCAAAAACGAAGATAAACTCTCCAAGACATTTTGTTAAAAAGATAAGAGTGTAAAAAAGAATAAAAAACTATTGAACCAAAAAATAATAAAGAATAATAAAAAGAAACAACAAAAATCGTTAAAAAACGAAAAATGTCAGGAATGCAAATTAATTAAGAAAAAAACACAAACAACACAAAAACACACAAAACAAAAAACCAAGAATTCTTGAAGACTAAAAAGAGTCGGCAATAAAAAACGTTTAAGAGGTCTATGAAAAACAGTAAAATAACGCCAAAAAGAAAATAAATCGATAAAAATCAAAAATTTGCCAGAAGCAAACTTAATAACGTAAAATTGCGACAAAACAAAAAAAAAGCATCAAAAAGTAAAATAGTTGGTACTACAAAAAATTAATAAACAAAAAATAGCAAAACACAAAAAACGACAAAACTAAGAATTCGTGAAAAACGTTAAAAGTCGGCAAGGAAATTGTTATGGCAAACTGGAAAACATTTAAGAAAATAAATCGACAAAACTGAAAAATCGTGAAAAGCGAAAAAAGTTGCCAAGACAAAAACCAATTAACAAAAAAGTGGAAAAACCAAAAAAAAAACGACAAAACAAAAAAACTGCGTCAAAAACGAAAAATAAGTAGGAAATCGTCAAAACGAGTATCACAAAAACTATACAAAATCGTCAATTTAGTAAAATTTCTTCGATTTAATTCTACATAGAAAGAATAAGAATAATTTCAATGAGAACAACTACCCTCGTATGTGCTCATGTGTAGTCGTTTGTAAGTAATAAAAGTAAGTAAAAGTCGGCACTGGTAGTGACAATAACGCTGATGATGCCGGTGATGACGATGACGACGACAACACAGATGATGCAGAGATGGTTTTAGTGTTGTTTGTTATTGCTGTTACTAGTAATGCTGCTGTTGCTGTTGCTGTTGCTGTTGCTGTTGCTCTACTAGATACTGTTGTTGGTGCTGATGATGATGCTGATCATAATGATGATGATGATGAGCCTTTAAAGAGGATATATGACACTTTTAGTAGAAACAATCTATACTATAGATAAATCCTACAACTTGTTTGTTAAACTAATCAATGTTGATGGTTATTTATTTTAAAAGCTTGAATTTAACTATAAATAATGATGACTTTTGTGATATAGTCACATTTTCAATTCTGTGGGAGTTTTGCCAAATGCCTTTTTTATTAAATGGAAAATAATTTAGTCTTTTAGTTAAAAGCTCATGTCTGCATCTCATTCACAGAAAATTTACACATAAATTTATTTTCGAAGCAATTGCAATATGCTTTCAAAGTGATCTCAGCCATGTAAATTACAGTTAATGAACCAAAGTAAATTCTTGTGGTTTAATTTTATATAAATATATTTTTTTCTGTATTGTTTATTTTTGCTTTCTTTGCTGCTTGTATGCATGCGGTCATCCTTTTTGATTAGAATTTTGTAATTAATATAACAATCATTGTTACTAATTGTAAATGGTTGTATGTTAATTAACGAAAAATTGCATTTCAATTGTGTAAAAACTATCAAGGTAAGCAAATGAACAGAAATTATATAATTTTATTTAAATCCATTAATTTTCTAGTCTATCGTTGTTTAACCGATATCGCAAATATCCTAAACAGGTAGAGAGTTTTAGTAAAATATGTTGCACAAAAAACAATACATGTTACACTGTAGAACAAAATAAAATTTTTTTAATTAGCAACAAGAAATTAACAAAGCTGCCACGTGCCAATTATTTAATACAATTTAATAGTGAATTTTCATATTAAATCTTGCAGGCCTTGCGATCAAGGCATTAGAATTCTTAAGCAATTTGCTGTAAAACTGCAAAAGAAAGATGAAGACTTTAATACTCTATCTTTTTTGCTGTAGGGATTTTTTGGGGCCTTTCTTGATATAATTTTGGAATCCAAACTATTTTGCAAAATGGGTATCTTTTATCGTAGTTTTCGATTTAGATCAGGGGACAAATTACAGCATTCGTTATCAATGGAAATTTCGATCGATATCACATGCATTAAATTGCCACCATATATTTATTATCAAAGTGGTATTTTTTGAAAAAAGAACTCTTTAGATCAGGTATATTTTGAAAAAAGAAAATTCTTTTGGTATTTTTGTTAAAAAATTTTTTAAAATCGTACTTTTTGCAAAAAGTCCTTTTTACCATGATATTTGTTTTTTTTTTTAAATGTATTCGTTTTGGTAACATGTACTGAAGGCAAAATTTATGTTTTGAAAACCGAACTCATGTAAAAAAATTTTAGAAGAAGAATTTTAGGAAAAAAAATTTACTATTAAAAAAGATAATTTTTTAGTTGAAAAGTATTAAAAAAAACTGGTCGAAAAAGTTAGATTGAGGAAAAAATTTTTTTAAATAGAAATTTTTAGAAAAATTACCAAAATACCGTTTGGAAAAGGTACTTAAAAAAAAATTATTTAAAACCAGGAATTGAAAAAAAATATCTGCTATAACGTACCTTTAAAAAAATATTCGTGTCTCTCATGAGTTCCGAACGTTTTCAATTAGAATGAAAATTTCCGAAACACAAAATAGATTATTTGCTGTCCGGCATACTTCTGAATAGTTTTGCTCGATTGGTGGCTAATGTGGGAATTTTTTTAAATCTCCTTTTTCATGTGTTATTATCAAACATATATTGGTTTTTATTTCCGAATTCGGTAGATAAGATATCAAACTTAAGTTCAAAAGAGATTTTTTTTTCAAATTAAATTAGTTTTATTGGGGAATAAATGAGATTATATTTGCTTTCACACAGCTTAGTGCAGTCGAAAGTAAAACGAAAAAATTGTTCGGAAGTGAATGTCAGGACAAAAAATATTCGGAAAAGATTCACTTTCATACGGATGTGAAACTCAGGACAGACACGATTATTTTTTAAATAAATCCTTCTTTGAAATTGTACCAGAAGTACTTTTAGGAAAACATTATTTTTAGCAAAAAGAATTTTTAGAAAAACAATCTGCCTGAAACGGGTAATTTTAGAAAGAAAAAAATCTTTTTGAAAAATGGTACTTTTTTGCAAAAGTACAAAAGCATTTTTAACAAAAAAGTATTGTTTTTAAGAGTTATTTTATTTTTTATACTATTTTTAAGAAAACACATCACGTTTTGGTTACACGAAGTAAAAAAAATTGGAAAATAGTACCACTATTTTAAGAAATAGTATCGATTGTATACTAAGTTTTTCGAAAATATACTTTTTGCAAAACATAATATTTTTAAAGAAAAAATTTTTGAAAAAAAATACTTCCTGAGAAGGTTACTTTATAAAACTATTTATGAGAAAGGGTACTTTTCCGAAAAATTACATTTTTAAACAGAGATTTTTTTGTACTATTTTGGAAAAGTACTTTTAAAAAAATTCGCTGGAGGAAAGACATATTTTCGCAAGAGGCTCTTTTTGTACCTTTTGGGAAAGTATTTATTTACATTTTTTTTAAAGATGCTTTGGGGAAAATAAAGTTTTTTGTAAAAAATGTTTTAGTAAAACAACAACAAGAAAAAGTTTTGCTTATTTTTGTATGTATGTATATAAAATACAATTTCAAACAAAATTTCTTAAAACAAAAACTATTTTAAAGAGAATTTTTTTTTGTGAATGAAGCAAATATATTTTTGGTAAAAATAAACTTTAAGAAAATATTAGCCGTATTCACAATCTTGTGCATTTGGGATTGCAAATATATGCAATTGCAAATTTATTCTATCAATTGTGAATGATATCTTTGGGTAAGGTTGCAAAGCTTATTGTTAAACTCAAAATTCACAGCTGATTAATAAAAAATACACATGTCTCAAAATATTTGCTTAATCAAATAATTCTGATTTCTATTATAAAAATAAGGATTAATTTGTTAGTTAGTCAGGATTTTAAATAATACATACATTTATGTAAATTTGAATAATTGAATAATTTGATTTTTTATGTTTTGCGTTTTGTAAATTTTTATTTTTTGTTATTAAATTTTTTTATTAAATTAATTTTTGTTAGCCTTTTGCTTTGTTTTATAACTTTTAATAAAATTTTTAAAATTTGAATAAGCAAAATCGGCACAGTTCACTGCGTTTCAACTGTCGTTTTGCAATTAAGTGTTGCATAAGTATAGTAAATATAAGCTATTGGTTTTTAGTGTTGCTTATTTGCAAAGATGTAGCATGGGCATTTCTCTGTATTTTGTTAGTGTAGAGTAAAAATATACTACACTATTTTGTAAATGCAATGATGCAAGACCATTTGCACAAGATTGTGAATAGGGTATTATTTTTAAACAGTTCTGGTTTTTCTAAAATTATTATAATTACCTTTCGTTAAGAAGTTGGCCATTCTGTACACCATGAAGAATTCCTACATAAATCTGTAATAAATTAAACATATAAGGATTTCATTAATGTAAACAAATCAAGGCAAATAAAATAAAAAATATTTTAAAGATCATAATTTTAACTAACTCTAAGCCCATTTATGCATTATTATTTTAGATTTTCTATTAAAAATCATATTGCGATTTTATTCACTTGACATCGTAAATATTTCTTAACTTCATTATCAATTAATGTCACATCTGCTAAACAATTATTCCAACATTCAAATAAACGATAATTTTCACTATCTTCTACAAATTTAATACGGATGCAAATTGAAATAGAAAATATAGAAATATTTTTTTTTTTGCATTAAATATGTTTACTACTGACAAAGTTCCTGGAAACGATTTAAAACACTTAAATAAAAACAAGCAAAAAATGTCAAACGGACAAAGTCGACTATAAATTGTAATAAAATTTTCGTAAAATTTTTTATGTTTTCTTAATAAAGATTTTTATATGATCACAAATAAAACTAAATATTTTAATATATTTTTTGGAGTTTCAATTAGTTGTATGTATGCATAAATATATGCATCATATATGAAGCTATGTATGAATAATGCAACTATTTGTATTGATAGCATTCGGATCCATCATCTGGAAATCAAGCTAAAAAAGTTTGACAGTGGATCCGCAAATTGATAATATATGATTCCATAAATATTTCATATTTGTTCTATATACATATGTATGTTCTATATCATTGATTCTCAGATAGCTATGATTTTTTATGTCTAGAACTTTATTTATTATTCGACATGATTTTTTCTGATCAAAAAATTATAAATATGATAAATTTGATAGTATTTTACCGTCGACATTGTATATTAAAGCATAAGTAGTCATGGATCATGAATAACTTATAGAAATATACCCAAAATGTCAGTACCGTGCCATGTCTGATTTTCGTTTTTCAAACTAAATGTATAAATTTTTTTAAATAGTCGTCTTATATTCCAAAGTTTAGCTCTTATAACTAAAATCTATTGTATATTTTATGAAATTACGCTGCAGTTATACCCCAATATTGATTGGTAGAGAGGAATACGAGTACTAGTCATCGACTTATGTCCTGGAATTTTATTCAATTTTCAAATTTAAAATATTTGCCGCCTAATTCAGTTTCATTCGCTCGCTTTGGTGGCATTTTGAAGAAGGACTTTTTGTATACAATTCACAGCTGTGTGTTTTTTAGACTCTGTGTTATGACAGAAATAATTTGTTTAGTTTTTAAAAAGGTATGTCATAAAATTACAAGTCAGTACCATTGTATTGAAATTCACGCGTGTTTATACAATGTTTAGGTCAATTATACTGAATAATTATTTAATTTCGCTTGTGAAATCGAAATTATTTGGACAATCATCTTAATTACGTGTAAGAAATGAAGTTAGGTTAATTATACATTTAAATGTCAGTACCGTGGATGTCAGTACCATGGTTAATAATATTTAAATGTATATGAAATATGTAAATGAAAATTGAAGTTGTAGTAGAACTACGTTACAGGCTTAATTTTGAGCACAATAAAAGACCAATAGCACCCAGAACACAACTTTTAAAGCATTTTTGATTTTAAAAAATTTTGAGTTGTAAAAATCACAGTTATATAAGAATTACCCATATATGCATATATGAGCCGTTTATTTTGAAAATGGCATAAGTCACTTTTTTGTTGATTGCAAATTTTTTTACAAATGAAAAGATACCGTTCAATTTTATTTAGTATTGCCATTAACTCGATTTTTTTGAAAAAATGACTTATGCCACTTTCAAAATAAACGGCTCATATGCTAAAAAATATTAATGCTTCTTACATCTATGGTCATGTAGCCATAATTTTTGAAACCAACGATATATCATATACAGAAATAAACTGTTAAAATATGTTTTTTCTAATCTTTCATTTATACTATATATACATTTTAGTTAACTCATAACTTTGTATACCGACTATAGTGTGTCTGTATAGATCCTGCGGGTATGCAGCTCAGGTTTTATTTTTAATTCCTCTAGCAGTTTATTGACATTTAATGCATTTAATTTTATAAGTACAAAAATAAACACTTAACATAAAATAGCTTTGGCTGAAGTGAATATAAGTGTTTACACTAACAACGAATTAATACTTCGTTTATAGCGATGTATTAGAAGCTTAAAGGAATAACTACACTTTTTGAAAATTTCTCAATTTTGTTATGTTACTATCTAATTAGTCGTGATAGAAAGTAATAAAACAAAACTGAAAAATTTTCAAAAAGTGGAGTTAGGCCTTTTAGCTTCTGACACATCCATTGCATGAAAGAATTATATTGCAACCATTTATTATTGGATACGCAAATTGATTATAACACTGGCTTGCAAAGAGGTTTGATTATAAGAAAATCCATCCTCATAAAAAAATATAAGATTATAGCATGGTTGCGTCAACAATGTTATGTTTTCCGATACCGAGTATAATCGTGGGGAATAAAGTTATTTTTATTTTAAAAGTTTACAATGAACAAACTAATGTTTACGTATGATCATCACATTATAAGCATTCATTAGAATTATAACATGGTTTCTTTTTTTTTTCTTTTTTTAATAACGACCAGCGCTTAGGGGATGACCCCTACGTATGCAGTGCATTCAGCCGGAACTAGGAAAATAGGTTTTGGAAAGGAGGATAAAGGGAGTAGAGTTTGTGGACATTCGATTTGAACCTTAGCACACCGAAAACTGAAAGTGGCAGGAACGACCTCTGCGGGGAGTTTATTCCGCATACGAACAGTTCGGCTAAAGTACGAATTCTCTCTGTAATGCGCAGTGCGGTTCACTGGCATATCGACCACAAAGGGATATACTCTTAATGAAGAGCGAGTTGTACGTGAAAAGTCCCCCCGGGGGGTAGATAGTTCATCTTGTTGATTCTCAACAACAAGATGCAATACTCCCCGGGGTATAGGGTAACTGATTTTTGTAGACATAACGTTTTGTCAGTTACCCATAAAACTTATATGCTCGGACCAATCTCTGAATTAACAGAGCAACGGAATGTGCATATATTTTATAATGAACGTAGTGGCTTGCCACGTAAGTCTACATAGAAGGTGTAAGGGTACCTAAGGTCTAGCCCATGACCAAAACCAATAGAAAGTTAATCCCTTTTGGGATTTCCTTTCGAAACTTTACCAGTAGTTTGAACTGGCACTACGGGGCCGGCAGCCCACATGGGGGAATGTTTAAACCGGGAAGTAGAGTCCTCCTCTACTATACCGGTTAAAGGATCCCATGGGCCGGTTGTTGGTTGAGGTCTCTTTCGAGAGTTCACGTAGTGGTTGTGGTTGTTACCAAAAGCTGGGAGAGGTGTCGGTTAAAGACTGATGCTCGCTTAGCGGACTTCGTGTCTACCGATGCGAAGCCTCTATGTGCTGTTGTGAACCAACAGGATTCCAGAGTTTAGGTAGCTCGCTCACTTTAGCAAGGTGTTTGGACATGACGGGCCTTGGTCATGTCTGAGAAGTTGCTACCTGTTGTCATCCCCTCGGGGATGCCTTCGGGTTTCTTGAGTGGGGTGGCTCAGGGGCGATGGTGAACGCTTAATCTACACTAAGTGTTTAAGTACACCGTCAGATAAGCCGTAAAGGCAGGTGCTGACGTATACTCATTCACAATCTGTACGTGAAAAGTGACGAGTTTCGGGAACAAGTTCCCTGATTTCATTAGAACACATTCCGTTATAGTAGCGATAGAACAATGAAACACACGCAACATTGCGTCGATGCTCCAGTGAGTCAATAGAGTTGGCTACCCTACTGTCACCTATAAGCTTCTTCGCCCTATCTTGTACGCGATCGAGTAACTTAAAAAATAAAATTAATTTTGAAGCACCGGCCCCCCGAGAGTTGTATTCCATTTTCGGTCCGATAAAGGAGGTATAAATATTAAGGAGATCAGATGGAGTGAAGTACGTCCTACATCCTCTTAAAAAACCAATGCTTGAATGCTTCTTTTGAGGCATGAAAAATGTGATCATTCCATCGAACATCACAATGAATTTTCATGCCAAGAATATCAAGAGCTTCTGACTCCTCAATATCTATAGCATCCAAATTTACAGATGAAGCAGCATGTCCGGTCATACGTCTGTGCGTGAGCATTGGCTTTTTCGTGCATTAAAATTGACCGTGTTAGCATGACCCCAATTTCAAATTGTTAAGAGATCGCGATTTAGTGTATCAGTCATATTTTGCCGCATTGCCCGGATCTCCGACGGGTTTGGCCTGTTACTGAATGACACCAATGTTTACTTCAATCATTGTTTGGCTAAAATGTAACAATACTATTATTCTACAACTATACAAACACTTTAAAAAATGTCGCATGCGAAATTTTTTGCAAAGTGTATTGTCCTCAAATTCTAGAGCCCACATATACGATTATAGCCTCCAAGCCCTTTATTGTCAGGGAGTTAAAACGAATGAAAAAGGATTAGAATAATTAAAAAAATATCTCACATGCGATATTCAGAAAAATAGACATATTTATTTTCACCCACATATATTAATCTGTTGCTTTGTGTATTTTTCGGTTGGTATGTTAACACTAAAAAGAAATCTAAGACCAATACAAATGGTGACAAAAACATGGTTGTGTTAATAATACGTCTGAAACATAATATAATACAAAATAGTATCTTTTATTTTTACTGCTGATTTGATTTGAAATATAGGTAGACACATTTTATTAACTTTTAATTTAATTTGAAAAAATATGGTTAAAAAAACATGGTTATTTAGAACCATTCTAGTTTAGTATACAAAAAATACCATGATTAGTTTCAATCATATTTCAATTATTTCCAATTCAGCATATTACTCTTGCATTTCAAAAAAATTTATTTTCATAATATTAAATAATGGGCACAATTAATTATATTATGGTTGCCTCAATCACGTTGTTGTTTTTTGCGAGCAAAGATTGTTAGATTTCGGACCAGTTTTTCTCACTTGCATTCTAGATACGGTGGTAGTGTCGTATCAGAGTCATTCCCCAGAAACTATTACTTTTATGTACGGCCATAAGGGGAAGGGGAATGCAACCTGATCCAAACCTGATTACGTTCATTTCTTATATTGACTGAATCAATTTTTTTTCGTTTAGTTTAATAAGAGAAAAAACAATTGGGCCTCCTACGATTTTTTTCTTGAATAATTGATACAAAAAATTGCGCAATAAATTTAAATGATGCGATGGAATTTATATTATTTCCTTTCTCAAGATTTCGACCGATCGATCGATAATGCTGTAAATCGAAAACCAACTGATTTGTTTTGGCATTTGTGCATGTAAAGAAATAATAAGCTTAATAAAATCGGCTATAAGTGAAAAGCAAATAATTTTCTTACGTCTATAAATCCAGCGAACGATATTGGTCGAGATCGTGGTACAGGGCATTAATGTGATCATTAGCACCAAGTCGGAGTTATGCGTGAAATTGTTATTTGTTAGAGTTTTCTTTTCTAAAAAAACAGATTATACAACTATATTATGTCTAAAGTATACTTTATGTTAAACCAACTTTATATGAAATAATAAGCAAATGGCCTTGTAGAACGAAATAGTTTTTACGTTAAAAAACAAACGTGTTTAACAAAACTGAATTTTATTGTATTTGGTTTACAAAAGTTATACTTTCACATAAAATCTATTTTAGAATTTATTATAAAAAGAATTTATCCACACGTACGTGCATATTTCAAAAAAAGGTCTTTTGTTTAAATTAATTTCTGGCGGTCTATAATAAATCGAAATTTCTCTTTTAAATAAAAGTACACTTTAAACAATTTAAAGTATACATTTTTTGTGACTTTGATTATAAGCCATAGTTTTCGTTTGAAATTTAGTTCATAAAGTCTCGTAATTTTTCTATATTTTAAATGATAACAAAAATGATTTAAGCGAAATTATAACTAAAGTTATGTACAGACGATTGGTAGATCTTACAATATTGTCAGAAATATCTTTAGAAATTGTCTGACAAACGTCTGAACTTAAAATTTTTGTCTTGCAACGTTGCCAGAAAAAACATTGTCAGTGCATTGTAAGACAATAAAATTGTCAGTTATCTGACAATCGTGTGAACACTCTACTTTGCCATTGTCAGATAATTGCCAGACATTGTAAGGTTTTTTTATTGGCAGATGTGTTCAAATTAATGCATCTGACAATTGCACCATTGTCAGATAATTGTTCTATTGACAACGCTGTCCATAAATACGATTAGCTTTGACAGTTCTGACAAAGTTTAACAACGCATCTGGCAAAAATTTTTATACATATGTATTTCTTATTTCAATGCTAGTGTAAACACACAGCCTGCAAGTTATACTATTAGATTTTTATTATATTTTACGTGTTGTAATATATACATATAAGTAAAAAATATAGCAAAAGTTATAATTTATTATTACAGCAGGAAGAGAGTAACTCATACGCAGAAATACTCATACATGCATACATACAGTATGTATGTATGTAATGATTTTAAAGAGCTGTTTCTGTAGTATTGAAATTTTCAAATAGATGAGTGTTATTATAGACAGCCACTATCTTTAAGATTCAATATCTTTCAATAACTGCAAACAAATATAAATGATTTTTTATGAGATTTTATTTCCCATTTTTATTAGGATGAATATTATAAAAAGCTTTTGAAAGCAAAATCTTGTATAACATTTTGATTTGTGTCAGTTAAATTTGTAAAAAGTTCTTCTTTTTGTTGCTGTTGTTCTCTTGCTATAATTTTAAAAGGAAGTTTTTATAGTCGCAATTATTGCAGATGATCTCTCATAGTTTTAAATGTGCCATATAATTGGGGGAAGCTAGATTACTAAAAGCCAATAAAATATAAATTGCAAAATAAGAAAAAAAAAACTAAACAAAAAAGAATTTGCTGTCAGTTTAAAGCAACTTTGCCATTTATTGTCAATAAATGTAAGAAAAAAAAATAAAAATGTTGACATTGTCAATATCTAACAAATTTACACTTGCCATTCCAATACAAATATGTATAATTTAAGACGACTGACCGCCGGCCGACAACTAAAAGGAAACTAGCAATTACAAAGTTGAAGAACAAACGAAAGAGAAAAAAAGAAAAATTTAAGAAAAAAATCCTGCAATAAAAGAATAATTAAATTTGTATACTTTGTTTTGTTTACAATGAAGGATAGTAGGAGAATGTAATTTAGAACGGACCCAGTTGGAAAAACAAAGTCAAGTGATTTGAAGTGAAATGAAAAATAAATTATTCAGAATGGTATAACTGACACATTTATTTAAAAATAAATAATTGTTTGCAGTTACTACTGCTACGCAAAACTGACCCCATAGAATTTTTTCTCTTTTACTCTCACACAAAAATTTATTTTTAAATAAAAATACACTTAAGTAATAAAAAGATGTTGCCAGTGTACACCAGACATCTGCAACAAGCATGATCGAGCCTACTTATTCCCTAACGTTGAATTTTAAGAACAACACAAACAAGTATTAATCAGTTTTATACTCGTTCAGTTTTTATGCACAGGCAGAAAATTGATCAACAAGAATAAATCATTTCCATCATTTGATGGGAACTGACAGTTTGTTTTTTGCAGGACGGCTCTGTTGTGCATGATCTGATTACATGATACAATGAATATAAGGCATATGCAGAAACACAAAAAACACCAACTCTATAATGTGTTTTGTTGGTAGAAAATTTGATTTCGGAAGACAAAAGTATAAATATGTATGTGTGCATGTTTCAAACTGTGACAAAAATATAAATAAAAATTATTTATTCAAATACGAGTACAAAATAACTTTAACAACTGAATAAAACACTTGTTCCGCTAACAACACGTTGGCTTCGATTCAAAATGAGTTTCATACTTTAAACGACACAGTCAGAACATTCATGCTAACATAAAACAACAAGTGAATAATACTGATTGTTTGAAACGAACGGTTGCGTAAACAAGTGTTTTTTTGCTTTTGAACAAAAACGATTAGATCATAAATATCAAGTATGCCCGAAAATTTACCACTTGTTGCAGATGTCTGGTGTACACATACGTTTGTTAAATATACAAACCAACACCGCAACACACTGTAGTCAAATACCTAGGCGTTCATCTTGATCGTCGTTTAACATTGAAATCGCATATAGACGCAAAGTTGACGCAAATGAAATTAAAAGCAGCCCAAATAAATTGGCTTATCGGAAGAAATTCTATACTAAGCCTAGACTGTAAGCTTCTGATATACAAGGCGATCCTAAAACCAATATGGTCCTATGGAATCCAGTTATGGGGCACTGCCTCATCATCGAGTGTACAAAAATTCAAAGGCGACAAAATAAAATTCTACGCACAATAACAGCAGCACCCTGGTATAGCCGAAATCAGCGAATTCACAAAGATCTTGATGGTCCGTTGGTGAAGACAGTATTTTCTAAACACGCGAAAAAATATATTAAAAAACTTGAGTTGCACCCAAATCCAATATTCTAAATTATAGAGGCCACACCCGGCTGAAAAGAAGGGATACTCTTTTTCTCAGCCGTACACGAGAGATGTAAAATAACAAAAATCAACCGTTGATACCAAAAATATTGTTTAACATTGGCTAAACAAATATTAAACATTTTTAGATTTAAGATTTGAACAACTTTTTGATGTTTCAATTTATAATTGAAGATTCAATAAATAATTTTATAAAAAAAAAAACCAAAAAAATTTTTAGAACTTTCTGTCAGCTCATTGTGTGTAAGAGATAGAGAGAGAGAAAGATAGATCAAGAGCGAGTAGCAAAAAATCTATACAAATACAAAATATAATGCAAAGTAAATGCGGTTTGTAAACAAGGTAACATTTGATATTATAATCTGTGCAGTCAGGTATGGGAATTTATCTGCAAATTTGAGGAATTTAGTTGCTATTTGGGGACAGGGATTTGTAGATTTCTCACTTTCAGTATATGATAATTTTTAAGATTTACTTTGTCGTTTTTCTTTACTTGTTCTTCAAAAGAAGCTCAAGTCAATTTTAACTGTTTAAAAGGGCTTTTTGAATTATTTTCCCTTTAAACTTAAACTTGATCATTCGTTTTTCGATTATTTCGATTTAGGAATTTATGAAACTAGTGTTTTCTTATTGAATGATGAGGATATCTTTAGTTTTTGAAAGGGGACCTTTGGGGACAGAATATTTTAAACATGGTGAAATGAGCCAATAAGTACCTGGGGGCTAATTCTCGCACTCGTATACGAGCGAAATCCTACTCGAACGTTCGAGTTTTTAAATTTTTGGAATTCTTTGACACGCTATCGAGTAACTCGTAGCGAAATTTCTAATGATAACACTCGATAGCTAGTAATCGTTCGAACGCAAGCGTGCGAGTTTTTGTTCGTAAGCAAAAAACCATTCGCAAAGGGCATATTGCCAAATACTTTGCAAGGCTAACCAGCTTTGGAAGCAGCTCATGGCCAAACTTTAGCAGTACTGTTCGCATGTGGAATAAACTCCCCGCAGAGGTCTTTCCTGCCACCTTCAATGTGATAGGGTTCAAATCGAACGTCCACAAACACTACTCCCTTTATCCTCCTTCCCAAAACCAATTTTCCTAGTTCCGGCTCAATGCTTTGCATACGTAGGAGTCATCCCCTGAGTGCTGGTCCTAATTAAAAAAAAAAACTAAATGCTTCCGCGATTCGAATTCAATTTCGATCACGACTGCGAGAATTAGCCCCCTGGCTACATTGACAATAAGATTTTTCCCTAGTCTTATTGGCTTGAGACTAATAGCTGTGAAATGAATATCCTTAATATTCAAATTGTGTGACAGGATAAAAATGAGCATAAATAATTCCGATTAAGGAGGGACTCAAATATTAATCATGTCCTTGAATCATTTTTTTTAAACTTGATTTGGGAGAAATCGTAGTTTTTTTTAACACCACTTGGTAATTCAAATAATTCAAGTACGTTTTGGGTTATTATTTTCTTTCGGTGTAGGGACCCCCAAATTTCGCTTGAAACAGTGAAAGACTTGAAAAACCCGAAAAAATCTATTAGCCGTCTTTAAAAAATGTCACTTTGTTTATCTCCCACATTAATAAATTGCAATCGACGCTATTAATTTTTTTTTTTTTTATTTTATTACGTCAACAGTAAGTATGTGATTAAAGGCTTTAAGGCATTTTTCATTGACCCATTCAGAAAACTGTTGACTTAAGTATTCTATAAACAATAAGACTAGGGAGGGCTAAAGAGGAGTGATAGAATAGGACATTGCAGCAGCAGCAGCAGGTTAACGAGGAAGTCAAGGATGCTGGTGTTGTTTTTGTATTTTGACAACTTTACGTATGAAACAAATAATATCAGCTTCACACATACACACAACTACAATAAAAATAACAATGGGGCTGGCTGGTGTCGAAGAGGAGTTCCTTCCTAACAGTAAGAAGAAAATGTTTTTAGTTGTTTCGGGCAAAGAAAACAACAAGAAAAAAGTGATGACAGCTACTTTTTGTTGATATTGATGATCTTTTTGTTGTTTCTTTTAATGTAGCATGCAACGAATTTCCATTGAAGCGAAAAAAAGAAGAAAATAAGAACAATAAATACTCAACATTCAATTCGGACACATGTTTAACTGCAGAAATGAAGCAGGACAAAGAAAAAAGCACAGAACTATAAGTGCAAATGAAAATATGAAAGAAGTGTATAAAAATTAAAACAAAAACTAAAAGAAAACAAAAACAAACAAAAATGCAACAACTTCAATATGTATTCTTCTTCTATCAATAAAAATGACAATGGCTGTTATTACTTTTGAAGCAATCGGGTAATGTCAATACAAGTGACAGTTGTTGTAATTAATACTGACAACCATTTAATTTATAGCCAACTAAAAGTGACACTTTAACATGCACTAACACAAGCATAATAACGCTGCTCTCTTCTTCAAACTAACTAACTGACATATGCTCAATTTAACACTTAAACACGCACACAGAAACACACACAGTCTCTTATTATTTTCAGTTACAAGTAAATGTGAGGTGAGTATATGCTTTGGCCTCTTCTTTTAAAGTGATGACAGGATATTCTTTTTATTTTGAAGGTAACACACGGAGGAGTACAAAGTTTTCGCAGGAAAAACAACACACAAAAAGGGAGAAAAGAAGGGCGGACATATTTTAAATTTTGCTTATTGCTGATATGCACCACCACAATATAATTTTTTGTTATTTTCGATTTGTTTATGGAAAAAAAAAGAAACAATCATCTCAAAACTAAAAGAAATTTAACTGCAGTAAAAGTGTGTAAAGAAAAAAAAAATAGTTTTTGCTTTCGACTGAACAAGAAGTGGAAAAAGATTATACAATTAGTGTGCCAACACTTGTTAACAAGCTGTTTTTATAACAATCACGCCTTAAGCATGTTGCCATAATAAACGATTTTCAATCTAAACTTTTTTTCCTTCTCTCCAGTTGTTGCAGTAGTTGCTGTTGTTGTTGTTGTTACAATAACCCTGGCGCAAAGAAACAACAAAAAAAAAAAAAAAGAGGCGATAAAAATAAACCTAAGATTATCCTAAACCCTCTTTTATGAATCCTTTTTTGCTGTTGTTGTTGTAGCAATTGTTATGATTTTTTTTTTCCTTTGTATTCATATGAATTTCAAGTTTACATTTTTTTTTGGTTGGCTTTCATTTAATTGAATACCCTTCGTAAAAGTTTTTAGTGCGTTTTTTTTTTCGTCAGGGGAGCATTATATGTTTAAGGGATATGTTTGTATCATCCACCAGTTTTGCCAAAAAAAACTCTTTTCATAAAATATTTAAAATTTGTTTATTTTAAATTTTATGTTGACTCAATAAATCTGAAGGTTTTTAGCCACGTTAAAACACAGAAAAAAATATTGCTTATTGTGTTAACTTTCCTTTCAAAAACAATTGGAGAAAAAAAAACATGCATAAGAAATACTTGCATTGTTGTCAACTGTATACGCTTATAGCTCACAAAGTACTGAACGTACAATGACGTACAACACCTTGTTCACTTCTGTGAATAAATATTTTAAATTTGATATTAGATTTATCAAAATCGTTTGAATAATGCGCCCATAAAGTCCATCACAAAATATGGTCTTGCCTATTAATAAAATAGAGAGGAATCTTTTCTTGCCAACTATGAAGCTCATAAGGATGGATGATGGATGTTGCTAGCTAGATGTTGCTGGTACTATAAGGTTTTCCAACAGGGATGATATGATTTTGAAGTGACGTTTCCTCCATTTGTAATATGTCATGATCTGTCATTTGTTTTTCATTGTATTCACTAGTGTTTACAATTTCATCATGGAGAGAACAACGTTTACAAATTATTCAGTTTTATTATCAAAATAATCGTTTTCAACGTTCGTTGCAACTTTTCGTGCGCTTTTGCCATTTAATGGTCGTAATAATCGTCCAAGTGTTCTCGCTATTCGTCGAATTGTTGAACATTTTGAACATTTTTCTTTACATAATGTTCAAGTGCCCATAAGACAAAGAACCCATCGAAGTAATTCAAATATTGTTGCCGTTCAGGGAAGTGTCGATGCCAAGACGTTCTCAACAATTGGGACTGTCCCAAACCACAACCTGGCGGATTCTGAGAAATGATTTGGATATGCATCCGTCCTCACTTAAGAACTGAACCCATTGGACCACCGTAAACGTCTTGAATTTGCTGATTTTGCCACACAGCAAATGCAGCAATTGATTTATTGCGAGAAAACTTTGGGGATTCGATTATTTCAAGAAGTTGTGATATTGAATGGCCTTCAAGAAGTTGTGATTTAACACCATTAGACTATTTCTTGTGGGGTTATTTGAAGTCATTCGTCTTTCGAAATAAAACAGACTCTCTTCAAGCTTTACAAGTCAATATTTAACGTACGACTTGATTTAGTGGAAAAAGTACTCGAAAATTGTGTTCATCGAATTCGTTCCTGCAAAGAAGTCGTGGACTTAATTGTATCGATTGTACTTCACATTAAATAAAAAACTTTTGAATTTCCTTAACAAGAAGTGTGTGTTTTTTTTTAAAGAAATTATATCACTCTTATTGAAAAAACTTTTATAAATTCTCATATTCTATTTCTGTTGAAAACTGGTTAAATAGTTGATATTCTTCTCAATTAGTATCCACTTTACGAAAATTGTAAAGATGGACAATTGAACGCTGATGAGAGGTGTAGCGGCCTTGAAATCAGTACTGATACGTTCTGCTAAAAACTGATTGGATATAAGTAATAATATTTTCCAACACAAAAAAACTCTTAGTAATTTTGAATTTTCATTAATTCAATAAAACTGAACTTGAGCCTGATAATATTACTTTTCATATGTAAATCAATATAAGTTCAAATAATAATTACGTTTATTCGTAATAATAATAATATAAAAATATTAACTTTTATAAACTTTATATGAAATTTTTACTTCTAAAGAAAAAAAATATTAATAGAAGAAAAATCCTTGGCTGTAGGAAGTTTTACATGTGCATGAATGTTTAGCTCCAGGTGGTAATCTAGAGAGGTGTAATATTTTAAATGTATACAGCTAAGCCTCAGAAAAGAGCCTGTGATTGTCTCAGCGATGAGAATAAAATGGCCTAAAATTTCTCGCACTGTATTTGGTGCTAAACATCACTACGTATACGTTACATAGAAATGTGTTTCATTATATATAACTTATACGCACACGGCATTACGAGAAAACAGTGGGAGGTGTAATAAACACTCTGGAAATTTGTAAGTTATGTTTCATTAATATTCTTTTCGCCTGATTTTATTTACGTTGCTCGATCATAATTTACATGGTCTATAACTTTTATTTTATAATGATGATTTTGTAATGTTGTTACTTCAGATTTTCACGATATCCATAGAGCAGTACAAAGAGTTTGCAAGCCATCCTTTCAGTGTAATTCATAATATGAACAGTAAGTTCTTAACCTTAAAACACTACATGGAAAATTTTTTGATTGAAAATCGTTTAATGCCCTGGACTAATATTGTTTAAGAAAATGTTTGAAAAGAGCATTTTTATTAGCTCCGCAATTTTGGGTTGAAAATATATCAAAATACACTTAATTTTTTTTTTCTATGCCGTTAATTTGTTGTACATCAGTCAAGTGGTTTAAGTCCAGCAACGTAAAGAAATATTGATTTACAAACAACTTCAGCATTTGAAGACCTTTTTTCAAAATTACTTTTTTGTATGAACTAGTGTGCTTGCAGCTTGATCTAATATATTTTTAAAATTTTTTTTTAATCGAGGCAAGTTATGCCTTCCCTCACACAATTTTTTTAACGATTTAAAATAAATCAATTTTTTTTGTGTGATGGCTTTCTGGCAGTTTGGTTAAATAAGATTTTTTTTTATAGGAGGGGGCAAGACTTTCCCCTGATTTATTAGTGGCATAGAAATATAAGCTTCGCCCTGAAATATTTTTTAATACATCAACTCTCCCTCTATTTATTGGCAGATTTAAAAATTTTTGTTTGTATTGAAGTCAGTTTTTTTTGCAAACTGTTTTTTTTTTTATTTTTTATTTTAATATCAAAGAAAACATATTAAAGTTTTTTTAAACCATTTTAAAATTTACTAAATCAAAAGGTGTGTATTTTTTCTTAATTTTTGCAACCATTTTAAAGGGGATTTTAAACGCAGATGAAAAGAACCACATAACTGTTTTCGCTTTTCGAAAATCTTTAATATGTTTCTATTTGAGTTTAAAAAAACGCGGTTAAGCAGCACTGGTTGAATATATATATTGAATTCTATTGTAAAGAAAAAAAGGAAATTCATTAAAGTCACTGAATATTTTAAAAACTAAAAGTGTTTTTAGTACCAGAGACGATCGAAGATCGATGATCAAGACTGTCATTTGTTTAGAAGGTACCAATGTAGTTACAATTATTTTTCCGATCAGCCCCACTGTCCCACGGTACGTATGAGTAATATTTCTGCATTAATTTAAATCAACTATTTCTTTCAGTATTTATATAAATTTAATAAAAAAAAAAAAAGTTTTAACTTGTATAATTCATCTATTATGAATCTTAATAAAATAGTTGACATCTATAATACGGATGCTTAGGTCGTTCCTTGTGGGTCCTTGTCCAAATTTGTTTTATATGAAACTTCATAAGTCTATCAAATCGGAGTGAATGACAGGCCGTTGTGCAAAAAAATACTGGGACGAAAGCTGAGACTATAAAAAAATTTTGTGAATTTTTTTTAGACTGGTAATGCATTTCAGTGGTCATCAGCAATTGGTAGGGTGTCACTATGGTCGCTTTAACAAGAGTTTATTTTTTTATATTACAAATTTATCGTTTTCTCAAATTTATTTAAGACGTTTTTATAAATTTTGTTTTCTACATTTCATTTTGTTTAAGATTAACAAAGATTTTTTTTTACAATTTTATTTACTGATAAACATCTTCAACACGCAGAAACAAACAAACAATTGACCGCCAAACCCACCATCACTTCGCATATGAAAATACATTTAATATTTTTGCACTTCTTTTTTTTTCTTTCCATACACATTTCTGTCATTCGCCCTTTCAGACAGCCACCTATTTTAATTTGTAATGCAATC
The DNA here is from genome assembly GCA_947311025.1 of Lypha dubia. NCBI lineage: Eukaryota > Metazoa > Arthropoda > Insecta > Diptera > Tachinidae > Lypha > Lypha dubia. The sequence goes on from OX371263.1 coordinate 59,102,490, forward strand.
CTGGCAAAGCCCCCATCTATCCTGTTTGGAGAATAAACAATGCCATTTTTTGTTTTTTTTTTTTTTTGTTTTTTTTTTGTTGGATTTGATTTTGTTGTAGTTCTTTTGGGCTGCTACTCCGTGTACATGATATTTTACAATCGTTTTGTAGTTTGTGGTTTTGGGTTTTAGCAAAATTTTTTATTTTTCAGTTTTATTTATAATTTTATTATTTTCAAGTTGCTGTTGGTTTGGTTTGACATCCTTCTTCCTGTATTGGTTTATGCAGAGTCTTTGATTTTTAAAACTCTATGTATCTTTGTAAGCTTTGGCAGAAGATGAGGAGAAGCTTCAGTTTATTTACCAGTTAGTTGTAGCTGTAGTAGTTAGTGGTCAATGGCTTGTCAGTTAAAGAAACAATTGAATGTTTGGCTGTTTGTTAAACACCTTCGGTTTTTATTTTAAGTGATACCGAAACCTTTATTTAAAAATTGTCTTAAACAAACAAGTACGTATTTATTGAACACACACGCACAAACACACACAAACACACAGATAACAAAAATAGAAGAGCATGTGAAGAACATGTTTGTTTAATGTTTTATGGCGGTCATTGCAAGTCCTTTTGTTTTTTGTATCGGTAAAAGTTTACTTTGAAAAGAGAAAAAGCAAAAACTAAACGTAAAATAAGTGAAAACAAATCTGTAAATAAACAGTTTTTAAATGGTAAATTTTAAACAGTGGGCTTAAAAATTTAGTTTTTAAAACAAATTGTATCAAGTCACACATTGCGATCCGAAAGGTTTTAATTTCGTAATTTAATTTATTCCGTTTTTGATTTACAGTCGTCAGATTCCATTTATTTTGATTTGAGAGTGCTAAAGGCTTTTTATACCCCATTAAGCGTTACCTTAAATTTTTTTTACTTGCGAAGCTCACACATTAATGGTGTTTTTTTTTTCTACAAAAAAATGGTACATCTCCATGCAGAAAGTGTACTTCGGTGTTTATTTCTTAAAAGTGTTGTGCTCTCTAAAACTGTGGTAGGTTTGATTCTAAAAAAAAACGCCTTCAATAATGGTGGAAGGCATTGCACTTTATGCCCGTAAAAATCGACACTGTTGATACTGCCCCGTAAAACTTAGCTTCGAGCTGTTAAAAACAGGGCGTTCCACTTTTTCATAAGCTGTGTGTTGTTTTAGTGAAATAACAAGTAGCATTATTACAGGGTTGGCAAGACATTTTTTACATGTACCTTTCAACAAGGTGCCATTTTGTGTATAGAAAAGAAAACACCAAAAGCTTTTTTTATTAATTTTTTTATTTTATTTTATTTATCAAATTCATATAGTAATACAAAGCCTATTGGCCAAATAATCGTATTACAGAGTAAAAAAACAGTCTGAATATTTCTTAAATTCAAGTACAGGAATATAAACAGCATATTCATATACATATGTATGTATGTTGTAAGTATAATCTAAAAGCTATAGGCCCCCCATACATAATTAGATAATATTAACTTTAATAAGAGGACAAATATAAAAGTATTGTTACAGTCCGGTGTGAATTTTAGGACAACCTTCCTATTCTAAATCAGTTACATTCTATTATATAAATTCTATAACGAGAATAGCCTTACCGACTTGATTCGAAAGACGTTATTACTGTGGGAAAATATTCGCAGCTCGCTGGGAAGGCTATTCCAATATCTCGCCACCCTAATACTAAGGACCTGTAAAAAAATGCACATCTTATATTGGGTATAACTATCTGTTTATTGCGGCTAGAGCGGGAGAGGGTGAATTTATTGTACAGTTTGGCGCGTATGCCACTTCTAAAGGTACGGTCACATCTGTCAAACATTTGCCCAAAAAAGCGTAACCACTAAATACGAATGAAAACACTTTTGATTTAGATACCTGTTTATTACGTTAAACAGTTTCCTACATAATTTATAGAAAATGTAATAGAATCTTATCTTATTAGATGCTGTTCAACTTAATAAATAAATACATAAATTAAAAAGTTTTTCATTCGTATTTAGTGGTTACGCTTTTTTGGGCAAATGTTTGACAGATGTGACCGTACCTTAAAAATACCATAGAAAAAATTTAGGCAACATGCAAATCTTATTTTACTGCTACTCCTAAAAGTATGCATTTTTTTACAACAACTAAACTTAGTCGAAAATTTCATTGTCAATTCCGTTTTTAATTTTAAAAGTGGTTTGATTACAAAACAAAATTTTCGTTATTCGTTTTCGAAAGTCGCAACTTGTGAAATTTTAACCACTGGCTGATAATAAAAATGTCTTTCTTTAACAAAAAAACAGAAGTAACTTTTCTTTTTATAGTTTTTAGTATGAAGTATTTTCCCATTAGAAAATTTTTGTTTAGTATTTTTCTAAACCCATTCACCTAATCCACAGTCTTCTCGCCCTATTTTAATCTTATTCTATTATTAAAGTGTTCGTTCAAGTATTAGATGCTGTCAACATATTTTCAATAAACATTAAACAAGATTTTACTTGCCCTTTGAATTATATGTGACTGCATGTGTGTGTGTGCTTTTTTAACTAAAACCTTGTGAGTACTTTAGTTAACCTATCATGGCCCAAAATTCTAATACTTCTGTTATAATTTAACCCAAGCAATCTAACCCTTTTATAAAGATGTGTAAGAACCGCTCTTTCCTTATACAAACACACCACACTCATACACATACACATAAATTGTGATATTAGACTGGTACAAAATTCTCATTAAATATTTAAATTATGTAGTCGATGAGAAGATGGTAGTGCTCCTTTTATTTCAATCTATATATATAAAACCGAATGTGTGTTTGTTTATTTGTTTGTTTGTTTGTTTTATAGGAGGCCAAACCCTTGGACCGATCTTCCTGAAATTTTCACAGTATTTAACTGGATCTCTCGGATGAATTATAGGCTATATGAGGTTTTCATTGGACAAAGAGGCGTGGCACCGCCCATATAACCCAAAAATTTAACTCGCCATATTTTGGGCATTTTTTTATCTACGTCGATGATATTTGGTACATATGGTATTGACATAATTTGGAATACGTACCAGGAGAAAAGTGGGTGGCGTGGGCCTACCCAGACCACGCCCCTTTTTAGGAAAATAAAAAATCGTAATATAGTCTTAGCTACTGGACCGATCGTCATTAAATTTTTACAATAGGAATTTTATTTTATAACGAAGGGGGTAGCGAAGCACACTGGGATAAGCTAGTATTCATTTAAATCAGTCAATATAGTCAATACAGTATAGCGATCGAAACTACTATATAAAGTTATACATATTTTAAAGGTTTCCAATAGGGATGATATGATTTTGAAGTGACGTTTCGGCCATTTGTAACATGTTATGGTTTGTCAGTTGTTTTTCATTGTATTCAGTAGTGTTTAGAATTTCATCATGGAGAGATACACGCAAGAACAACGTTTACACATTATTCAGTTTTATTATCAAAATAATCGTTCTTCAATTGCAACTTTTCGTGCGCTTTTGCCATTTTATGGTCGTAATAATCGTCCAAGTGTGCTCGCTATTCGTCGAATTGTTGAAAATTTTGAGCTGCAATTTTCTTTACATAATGTTTAAGTGCCAATAAGACAAAGCACCGCTCGAAGTAAACCAAATATTGCTGCCGTTCAGGCAAGTGTTGCTGAAGACCGCAATTTGTCGATTCCAAGACGGTCTCAACAGCACAACCTGGCGGATTTTGAGAAAGGATTTGGGTTTGAATCCGTATAAAATTGTTCTCACTCAAGAACAGAAACCATTGGACGGGGCTACCTGCTACACAGCAAATGCAACAATTGAATTATTGCGCGAAAAGTTTCGAGATTCGATTATTTCAAGAAATTGTGATATTGAATGGCCTCCAAGAAGTTGTGATTTAACACCATTAGACTAATTCTTGTGGGGTTATTTGAAGTCATTGGTCTTTCGAAATAAACCAGACCCTCTTCAAGCTTTACAATTCAATATTTAACGTGCCATTCATGACATACGACTTGATTTAGTGGAAAAAGTGCTCGAAAATTGGGTTCATCGAAATGGTTCCTGCAGAATAAGTCGTGGAGGCCATTTGAATGTCGTTTTATGTAGAACGTAATTGTATCGATTGTACTTCACATTAAATAAAAAAAACTTTTGAATTTCCTTAACAATGGTTGGTTGGTTGGTTTACATGGCTGCCTACTGCGCACAAGCATTCAAGTGGAATTAATAAGATTCCGTTTTGTCAGACCACTGCACTCGTCAGTGTCAACCTGATTTAGGTCTGAATACAGGCCTCAGATTCGGGGTAAGATAATAGATCCATCCCGTCGCATTGAAGTATCCAATTAGGTCACCTAGGCCTATCCATGATACCTCCGAGAGATCGTCTAATATGCTGTTGCCTAAGAATTTGTGTCTCGAAAGGTGCAAGGCCGGGCATTCACAAAAAAAAGTGGAAGACTGTTTCCTCCTTGCTATGATTCCGGCAACTACGGCAGAAAGCATTGTAGGAAAGTCCTATGCTGCTAGCGTGTCGCCCGATTACCCAGTGCCCCGTCAATACTGCGACGAGCCTCGAGATGTCCCTGTTAATTAGTGGTTTCTGTTAATTTGTTGTGTTGTGCGCTTAAGGTTAAGAAGATTCCTTAACAATAAGTGTTTTTTTTTTTTAAGAAATCATATCACTCTTTTTGGAAAACCTTTTACAAGACAATGGGCCTTATTACGGTTCTTGAATCGACTTCAAACGCTGTAATAGATTAAAGAAAAACGAGTTCTTTAAATCTATTAAAACAGCCGAAGTCGATTCGGAAACAGTAAAAAGTTTCAATATTTACCGATCGCTACAAACTTTGCATTTGTTATTTTATAATTTTTAATTTTCAAGCACCAGCCTATTCCTACAAAGAATCACAAACATCTATACAAATAGATGATTGCATATGAATGAATCCTTTTTTTTGTAAAATCTCTCTTTTTTTACTGCTTAAACAAACCCTTTTCTGGTGCTGGATAATATTTAAGTGACAAAAAAACAGACAAAGGATAAAAAAAAAATTTATGAAAAAAAAGAAGGCAAAATCAAGACTTCCCTTTACGGATTTTTGGGCACCTATTTATTTATGTATTTATATTTATACATGAGGCCTTTGTTACCAAAAATGTATGGCATCGTAGCCATGAACATTTTGCTGAAAAATTAACGTAATAAAAAACAAACGAAAATAAAAAGAATGTAAAAACAAAACTACCGCAGGCTTAGAGAATTTGCAGTATCACAGTGAATTGGCTTACAGTCATTCTTACGCTCAAAAATAATATTCATGAAAAAAAATCCCTTTGTGTTTTAAGTTTAATTGGAAGCTTGAAAATTAACCGAATGGGTCTGTTTACGTACTAGATAACAACTTTCAAGCAGCCGCCATCTTGAATTTCAAAAATAAGACAGACTGTTGTTATCAGCAAAAAGCAAATGGAACACAAATGTGAACTTTTCAGCGCCGAAAAGTATGCTACAACAAAATCTATTTCCCCAATTCTATTCGTGTTTTCGGATATTCAGGCACTAAAATAACTTTTGTAGGCTCTGCAAATATCGATCTGCCAGACCATGACGTGACTATGGGAAGGTTTAACAAAAGCTAAATTTACACTAATTATGAAAACTTTTCTCGAGTGTATGCGCGCTGCGCTGAGCTGAGTTGAGCTGATGCATTGTTTTATCCCTTTCATACATGTGAATATTTTTCGGTTTATTTTTCTGTTTTTTTTTTTTTTTTTTTGTGTTTTTGGGGGAAACAAAGAAGGTGATGTGATTTATTCGTCTGCCCTTTTGTATTTAACAATTTTCGTGTATAAAGTTTGTTGGTTATTTTGTTATTCTGGGAAACACAAATTTCTGTTCGCTTCTTTTTTATCGTTCATCATATAGAATAATATTATTATTAGTATTTTAAAGAATTTGGGTTAAGCGAAAATTTTGTATGTACGAGTTTAGAATAAAAAAAAAATGAAAGAAAAAGACTGAGATTATAACCAAAATTAAATGAAAAGGCTCAAGTGTTCTATTGTTTCCGATCCGCAAAACGCAAATATTATTATGTTTTCAATTTTTATGCTCCTTAGTTTTTATCTTTGTTGTACCCCGTTGGTGTTATCCTTTAGTGTTGTAGTTGTTGTTGCTGTGTTTTTCTGTTGTCACTCAACACTTATGGAAGACCTTGAAAAAGCTGTCATGTCGAGTAGAGTAAAGAGGTTTGGGTGCCTGGAGCTAAATACAAAGATTGTAAACTTTCTTATTCATAATCAGAAAAAAATAAGCACACAGAACACAAACAAGCAATCAGAGAGACAGACAGCCACAAACTTCTTAAATAAGGGAATGAAAAAAAATGTCTCCTACTGCTTCCTGAATGCAACTTTGAAATACAGGTGATAAATAATCTTTTTTATAAGCCATCATTTTATGCAATTTTGTTCGGTTCGGTTTTTTTTTTGTGTCATGCCACAATCACCTTTGGTCTAGTAATATCATCTACTTACAGATACAACTTGTATGTAAGTCTGTAAATTAAGAAAGGTATGTTGGTCGTAATGTTGTTATGTATCATGCTAAACGCGTAGCAATTTTTATATTGAATGTTAAAGTAACTCAGCACTGACTGGCACAGCTTGACTTGACGTTTCGAAAAAATCCCACGTACATACTTACATATGAAAAGGCAGTGCGATGAAGAGTTACTTCCCTGAAATGGTGGCTAGACTATCAAAAACTTCTACACCAGGATTGTAAGACAACATACAGAGGAGGAAGGGAAAAAGAGAGACAGGCAAGGCAGACAGCCGAACAAATAAAAAAAAAAAATAGTTCAATTGCAAATTGAATGCCCCGTAAATGATGCGATAGAACATTATAAAGCATAATCATAAGATAATACAGATGATGGCAGTCAGACACACTTCGAAAGAGCAACAACAAACAAAGTCAGCTAAAAGGATGAATGCAATTGTGACTCGTAATGATTTTTGTGATTTCGTATCATTTCATTTGCTGCATGTTAAAAACTGTTTCGGTTTCAAACATTTACAACAAATGATCACACAATATTACTGCTCAACTAAACTCACTTATTTTAAAGTTTCTAGTGTTCTTCTGTTCACTTTATTTCTGTCTATTTTCAACGCTCATCGCACCACAGGGAGCTAAAGCTGGAAGAAATTTTAACTTTGTTGTTGTTTTCTGAGTTTTTATTTTTTTCATATTAGAATTATAGTTTAGTTAGGTTTGATGCTACCATTTGCTATTAATAAGATGATATAAGAAGGATAGAGTTTGAGCCTTCTTTAAGTTGGCACCCTTCAATGCTGGCAGCATGTTGAGTCTTAGAGGTGACCTGATGCAAAATTTGTTTTTATGAAGCCTGACAATTATATTATTATTTAATTGAAAGTGTTGCATTATTTATTTGAAAGTATTTCATTAGTTCATTAATTAAGTGATTTTATTTCAATTTTTCAATTATTTTATCAACAAATATGCGTCACTTTAATGAAACTATTTAATTTTTTAAATTTAATTAAAAAAATATTTCATTATTTTAATGAAAGTTTTCGTTATTTTCATGAAATATTTCATAATTTTAATAAAACTTTCATTACTTTATTAATACATAATATAATTGCAATAAAACTTAATGAATATATATAAATATTTTTTTAGTAATGAAATTAATTCTTCTAGCGGTTCCTTTTCAATAAAAATAATAATTTATTTTAGAAAAATTATATTTACTCCAACGAAAGCATTGTTCGCTATGCTGAACTGGCTTCCGGAGACCGTTCTGGCCAAACAGCTAGCTCTGATCGCGGCGATCAGACTGAACGCTACATGTTCATGGATGAGAACCGATCACTCCAAGATTCTCAGGCAGCACCAAGCGCTCCATGACTTCACCGACTACTGCCCACCGGAACCTTATTTTGGCGGGCTATTTCAATCTATTGTTCACAATAGGGAATATCACTCCTTACCCCCTGCCACCGAAGGAACCATCAGAGTATTCACTGATGGCTCCAAAAGAGGCGCAAACACTGGGGGAGGGTTCTATGTGGAAAACTTTAACGTTAAGGCTCCATTCAGGCTTCGGGATGGCTGTAGCGTCCTGCAAGCTGAAGTCTCGGCCATTACAAGAGCGGCAAGATGGCTTAGGTATTATAGGATTTCGGAAGACATCCTTATTTTTAGCGACAGCAAAGTGGCCACTGCCGCTATCAATGCTGTATACACTACATCGACGGTGGTAAACGAATGCCGGAAATGTCTAAACGAGATAGCGAGACATTCAAGAGTTACACTAGTCTGGATTCCAGGGCACTCAGAGTGCACTGGAAACGATATTGCGGACGAAACTGCCAAAAAGGGTGCATCATTAAGCAACTCGATGAAATGTCACTTCGTTGGCATTCCTCTATCTTACTGCAAGCGATTGATCCAGCAGGAATCATAAAATCTTGCTCAAGAACAAGAGCATACCTGTCGAGTCGACAGGTCCACTTGGCCCCGCTACAGCCTGCACAGAACTCGCGATCTACTCAGGCTTGGTAAATGTCATACAAGACGACTAGTAACAGTGCTAACGGGGCACTGGTGCTTCGGGACTCATGCCAAAATGATGGGCCTAAGTTACAATGACTACTGCAGAAGTTGTAACGATGAGGAGGAAGAAGAGACAGTTCTTCATCTTCTATGTTAATGCCCCGCGCTTAACAGCATTAGGGCGATTACCATGGGCTCCAACACTCTGCCAGACCTCGACAGTCTGGCGAACATGGGGCTAACCAACATATCCTCCTTCTTTCAACAATCAGGATGGTTTGATTCGGCGACAGGGCAATCACAGGAAATTGAATAACCAATTGACTGAGCCCTGTCTGCTGTAGGGTATCACAAAGGGACCGAATTAACGGACCCAAGTGCGTCACGTCTCAGATGTGACGGCCCTCGGAACTCGAAAATATCGACGTCTTAATTAGTTCAGGCAACGGAACTCTCAAAAAGTTTTCAATCTATGCGTGTTTCATACAGAACGGAATAAAGCAGTCACATACTACATACATACATATATTGAATTTTTAATCGGACTTTCATTAATGTTCGATTAATATTGATAAGAGATGTTCATCTACGCATTCGGTGTGTGAGACACAGCCAATCTTCTGATAAATAATTTTTTGACAAATAAATTTCTCTAGCTTAATATAGTAAATTGGTCACCTTTTTTTTCTCTTCTATAGTTGAAATAATAAAATCGTTCTGCCACCAAAATAGAAAAGTAAAAAAATAAAATAAAAAAATATATAAAACATTAAATTAAATTTAAGGCAGGCTGTGGTAAGGCAGCAAAGAAATCTTCTGTATGCATGCTGAGCTGCAAATGACAAATGCATTCTTTTGGCCAGACAAATGAAGTGTACTGTTGAAAGCAAAAATATCTTGGGTGCTGTTTTTTTTTTCGTTTTTGTTACCAAATAGACAGACGTCGTCGACGGTGTTGCAGTATGCTGGAAAATTTTTTCTCTTGTTCTCTGCATGCAGGAATTTTCACAATTGTCATTCATATATTGGCGTTATAGAATATCGTCGATCATTAAGCATAGTAAAGTATTTTTATAAAAGTTAATTATCTTTTGAAATCCTTTCTTTACAATTCTTGTAGTATGTTTTTTTTTTCTCGTATTCCTTTCCTAGTCATGGCTTGGGCTGGATTTTATTGCATTACATTACGCCATCGCTTAAATGTTCGTTTATGCATTCGATCGTACGTAGGTTCTTTGTTGCTACGCTTCAAACATACCTACCCACTGTGAGCGAAAGAGCATTGACTACCTTAAGAAACAGTCAGGTGCCTGCCTTATTATATACGATTAGTTATCCTGTTTGTCAATTCCTACACTTCTACAATAAATTATTAATTGCAGCGATGATGATCATTGATTTCAATGAATAATTGTTGTGATTTAAATTAAATGCAGTTAAAAGTTACAAAATTTATCGAAGGTGATAAAGAGCGATCACAATTCCACCATTTACTATTTTAAATGCACAACTTGTTGTTACTTTTGTTCGTTTTTTCTTTTTTTTTTTTTTTTGTGTGCGCGCACTGTACGAAAATCGTAGTCGAAGAGTTATTTAATTGACTTAAATTGCGTTATTGTTAATGGAGTAATTTATAATTGAAAAGAATAACATTTTTATTAACGCAGTGATATTTATCATTATCCTGTTGAAAATTTCAACATGTAACATATACGTAGTCGTATATAGTCACTGAGAGAGTTCATTGTTGTCGAATGTTTTTTAAAGGCTTGTCGTTTTATGGAATTATTAATAAAGAGTAAAATGAGTGCATAATTGTAAAAAAATTTGGTAGGGCTTTTATGTTTTTATTTTTTTCTTAACGATTAATAAGAATAGTTAAATTTTATGGCACAAAAAAATAATTGAAAAAAGAATTGAAGTTGTTTATTAATCATAAAAATGATGATAAATTAAAATTTAACCTAGCGAAGATACAAACCAATAAATTTAGACGAGTCAGTTTTGCACTTAACAGAGCTCTTTTACACACTTTGTCGTCGTAGTAGAAGTTGATGATATTTATTCTAAAGAAAGATCAGTGGTTATTATGGAAATATATTTGGGGTGTTCACACTGTAGTCATATCAGTCATATTGTCATATTATCATATGGTCATAATGTGTTATTTTTTTTTAATTAGTTCCAACACTCGGGGGAAGCCCCCTACGCATATTGGTTAAAGTTCATAGACAAGCGAATAGAACTTGGCAGTATTCATGCTATATAGTATGTGAAATTTGTTAGTGTCGATCGCTGCATTACAATTTATTGCGGCCAAAATAATTTTATAATAATAATTTTAGACATAATGTGTAGTTGTTATTGCATGCAACAACATAATAAATGAATGATAACGCAGCACCTAATAGTCTATCGCATATAATCGTGCTTGATCTTCTATTCTTGTTATCAAACAGTATCAGTAAACAACAATTCAAATTCAATTGAAGCTTACGCTTTTTTCAACAATGAAATATATAACAATTAACACTATTGACTAGTATGTGTATTACATTATGTAATAATTTTAAACAGTAAAGAATTATGGCAACAACAACAAGCATGAACGAAAATTCTTGTTTTGTTACTTTATCACTTTATAGTTTTTACAGCTTTTTTTTTGGAAAGGAGCAGATAGAAGCAGCTGAATTTTTTTTTTAACTTTTAGCTGAGACTTCAAGCTGTAATTTGACATCTTTCGTTAAGCAGCGCTAAAAAGATGCAGTCCACTGCAGTTGATGAACATTGAAATTTTGATGTTGTTTATATTTTGTTATACGAAATTTTTTAGACGGCACTTTTTCCAACTTTTTTTTAATGCAAATCTCATCTATGACAATTTTCAGTTACGAAAATATACAACAAAGTCAAATGATAAGTTTACTGTGATTGTACCAAAAGATTGAATATACAGTAAATTAGCATGCCATTTTAAACAAGCGAAGATATATGAACTTCGAGCGTGTCTGTCCAAACAAATAATAAATATATCTGCCTAATATTACGGAATCATAATATCCAGATATCTGGGAACAAAATACCAAAAAATTATCCAAATCGGCGAACATGAAAAACATGAATTTCGGATACTCTTCAACTTATGTGCTACGTATGCAGTGCAGTGTATCGGAACTCAGGGAGAGAGAGAGAGAGAGAGATTAGAGAAGATAGATGTTGAAAATTTAGAAGACTTAACTCTTTTACAACTCTGCTTTGCGCGTTATATTAATTTTTAAGGCATTTAAGTAGACACATTAGCTTTGTTAAGCTGTATTAGCAGGCATTTTATGAATTGTTTTACTTCGCCAATGTTTCTGCTAACCGACGAAGGAGGGCGATGTTGTGTACATTAACTTGGAACAGCATCAATCGCTGTCGGAACAGTTTTTTAGTGATCAGTGCTATGCCTTCATCACTTAAATAGTCCGACAACAATTAATACAATGTCTCACTAATGTACATTAGAGAAATTAATGATGTTGATTGACTTGCTCTGGCCAGGGTTTGAACCCAGGCCCCAAGTAGGCAATGCGCTAACCACTTCAGCCAACAACACCCTGTAATAATGTCTTATTGTCATAATGTCTTATTATTTTACAATAGTTTAAAAAATTTTTTTTTGTGCTTTAAGCAAAAAAGTCATATAATTATAAGACTTTTTAAGGTATGTTTATGGTTTGTCATAAAACAACTGTAGAAACCTTAGGCGAGCAGCTGAAATTCTTCAGTCGAGCCGGCGATAATATTCACAAGCCGCCACTACTTATAAAAAGAACAATAATAAGAATATGTGTTTGTGTAAGTGATCTGCCTGGCAGCTTGTGAATGTTTTTCCACTTGCCGCCGTCCAAAAAAATAGTTCAGCTCATAATACCGGCAACAGCTGATTTTGATTATATTTATTTCAGCAAGTTCGTATAGATAAAAAACAATTTGAAAATTTTAATTGATAATGGACATTTTAGAAGATTTACAGGAAATTTATTATATTCTTTATTAACAAGTCGGACTGAATTAAAAAACATTTACATTTAAGCCAAAATTCAAACGTATGCGCACTAATCCGATTAAGAAATTGAGTGTTGTTGAGTGTTTATCAGCTGGCACAATTATGACATAGCACACTAAATTATGACGGGGTGTTCACATTTGTCATATTTTGATGTGCTATTATTTTATGACATATGACTTTATGAAGACAGTGTGAAGACCCCAATTATATGCAAGAATATCCCACTAAACTAGTGGGGAAAGTGGTGCGCTATCGTGCAAAAAAGGAAGGGGATCAAATAATATTGTGGTTTTTTTAATATGATAATGTTTAAAATGCATAATTCCAAAGTTTAAAAATTATTTGTGTACGAAAAGGCACAACCCGGAACACCACGTGTCTTCCTACACATCGTATATTTTCTATAACTTTCTTTTTCAACTTTGTTCGAATATTTCAAATAATTGTTTTTGTTCGTTCGATCAAACGATTAAAGCTGAAAAATTATTCGATTAATCGATGAGACCAACAAAAAATTGACAAAAAATAAACATTTCATACAAAAAAACTTTAAAATAAAATAATTAATATTGGTAACATATTTTTTATTTATTTTTATTATTACGAATAAACGTTTTTTTATTTTTATTAACAAAAAAATACATAAAACTATTAATTCAAATAAACATGCTTCATTCAGTCAAAATATATCAAATGATTTTTTTTTTTTGTTAAATAAGTTGATTAAATTTTTTAGCTTTCAAACGATTTTTGGTTTTTGTTTTTATTAAATTAGATTTTGAAAAAAACTCTTTCGCTAATTGTCGAGGTAGGTGATAGATATTGTTGGAAGAGCATAAAATAGTTTATCTAATTTTTCTGTTCTTTTTTTAGATTTTTCCAAATATACCATCCGTATCGTCTAATATATCGCTGAACTCTTTTTTATATTTTGAATTTTTAATACTTTTAATATAAATTATTTAATTCGCATAAAAGATTGTTATTTTCATTACTAGTAACATCTTCTATATCATTACGTTCATCTGAATTATTGTGGTTACTTTCACCATAAAATAATCTGGAGTATAATTCATTTGTATATTCTTTGGTTTCCCTTTTTTAAGAATATATTAAAAAAAAAACTTTCATTGCTCGGAAAATTTCCAGCATTTAAAAAATATTATTAACGTTTCATTCAAAACATAGCACGACTTCTAGGTATGCGCAGTTCGACAACAACTACAAACATCCAAAATAACAAATTTAAAAAATTTTTGCGTATGCATTTGAAACTGAAAAAAATTTGTTCGATTAATTGACATTAATTAATCGATTTATTCGTTATTCGAAAATCGGCATTTTAAAATTATTCGAACTATAGTTTCGTTCTTTTTGATCGATTAATCGAATTATTCTTAATCGGTTGACAACTCTAGTGTTGATCCAGTTTTGCTACGACTGTTAAGAGTTTAACAGAGCTCTGTTAAGTGCAAAATTGACTCGTGTAAGTTTATTGGTTTGCATCTTTGCTAAATTAAATTTACCTTTGCACTCATTTCCAAATACATAGTTATGGCGTTTGACTTATAATAGAATTCGATGATAAATATTTGTCAGAGTAATTTTTTTTTAGCCCGCCCACAGGGCTGTTTAAAACGATGCCTTTGCACTTTTTTTTAAGAAAAAAAGGCAAACAAATTCATTATACAACAACAAGTTAATAGATTAAAAATTTCTAATTACACTTTTCATATTCTTTTAAGAGATTTTAATAAGATCATACCGTAGTTAGACATCAGTTTTTGTGCTAAATGCCACTCTACATATTTATGAAACTGTGCTATAAACAAACTATTAAACAACAATAAAACCAAAAAAAAACCATAAATATTATTACAAATATTTTCATGACATTCTTTCATATTTATAAGACACCAAATTAAAAAATTGTGATAATTCTTTTCCATATGAGGAAGGCAAAAAGAGACAGACGAACATAGAGACAGCCTGGCAGGCAGGCAGGCTCAAAGACCAACTTACACTATAAATAAATAACCAAACAACAAATCAAACAAACCCTCACAAATGTCATCCATAAACTACGAAAAAAGAATAAAATCATAAAAATAAACTGAAGGAGCAAAAAACACAAAAAAAAAAACAAAAAACACAGAGTCAGAAACTAAACTGTCACAGTAATTTCACAAGTAATTTAGAGCAGTCGACCAAGTTGTTAAATAACATGGTCCACAATAAAACCGCATTCCCTCGACATTATTAATTTACTCATACAGCCATACACTAACACATCAACACGCTTCACACTCACTAACTGAGTCATTCAAACACATATACATACGCATACATAATCAACCAAAAAAAGCTTGAAATAGAAAAAGGCTAAAATGGTTTAAAAACGAGTACAGAGCAAAAAAAAATAGTTGAAACAAATCTATGGAATAGACAAGAACTAAATAGACTAGAGGACATATGTAGAGTAGAAAAATAAGTTTTTATGCAAAAGTCTTCCCCCCCCCGTGGTGACCCTGTATAGTAAATTATGAATATGACACCTTCGTGGTGCAGACAAACACACAATTAAGTTGGACACAACAACTGAAAATATAACAAGAAAATTTAGCAGAGCAAAAATGATATAAAAAAAAACTTCTCTTTAGCTCAGGGTACAGCAAAAGCTCTTTTCGCAAACGTTCAGCAAAATTTTATTTGGTTGCAACAAGTAATTTGGTGGTGAAAATATGCAGTTGCCACCGACTTTTTTTCTAATATTTAAAACTTTTTCATAAATTTAAAATTTTTGTGAAATACATTCTTAAAGTTTTCACTGTTCATGCAAGATTTTGTGTTTTTTTTTTTTTTTTTGCAACAATTTAAGTTTTATAAGCCATTTTATTATTGTAGCTGATATGAATCGACTAAATTTATATTTAAAGCGAAAAAAAGCAACAACAAAAAATTATTACATTAAGAAAGAACTTCTAGCGAACTATTTGAAAAATCGTTGCTGTAATAAACATCTGTTATACATTCATCTGATACTGCCATCATGAAATACGAGTATTAAAATCAAATTTAATCTATTTTTCAGTTTTTTTTTTTTTTTTTTGCTTTAAATAAATATCTTTTGAATCTAAACTATGGTTGAGAGTTTTTTTTTTTTTTTATTAATAATAATGACATTGATAATGCAAAGCAAATTTTAACTTTTCTCCCTGGTATTACGAGTAAGGAAAGCGCGTTCAAACAGATAAAATAAAAAGGTCTGACATATAATAAATTTTCAGGAAAGAGCAATTTATTGATTCTCTAATCCAAAAAAAGAAAAGAAAATAAAGTAAGAGTGCTACATTCGGCTGTGCCGAATCTTATACACGTTTCACCAAGTTGTGATTTTTTTATATGTCTTATGGAGACGCATCAAATCTAATGAACTGAAAAATTTGGGCCGGCAGAGTTTATTATTAAATAGTTATTTTTTCCATTTTT
Organism: Lypha dubia; assembly: GCA_947311025.1. Classification (NCBI taxonomy): domain Eukaryota; kingdom Metazoa; phylum Arthropoda; class Insecta; order Diptera; family Tachinidae; genus Lypha; species Lypha dubia. The sequence goes on from OX371263.1 coordinate 59,118,640, forward strand.
CATTTCATATTCAAGCACTAATTAAATATACACAAACACATTAAAAAGCCTCAGTATCAGTGTAGCAGAGTCTTGAATTCTAGTCCCGATGATTTACGATTCCATACTGGGGCACCGTCTGATATTAAATAATTTATTTTCGCAATTTTTCTATCGGAGCCGATTTTTCATTTTTGCTAATTTTCAATACGAATCGTCTCAATACAAATCCTAACACATCAGTCTAAGACCCAAGTCTCCAGCTCTTCTGGTGGCTTCGGAAAATCGATTGCACCTAAAAACACGACCGACAGACGGACATGTCTCATTCAATTTCTCTATCTACAGCAATCTAGAATATATATATACTTTATAGGTGTCATATAAAAATTTTGGAAATCACATAAGGAATGACAAACCTATAAATACCTAAATTTTTGGTGAAGGGTATAAAAATGGTGAAAATTCAACCAATAATAATTGTAAATGGATGCTGATTTTAAATTTTTCTACAATAGACTAGAAAAAAAAGTAACTGCGATCAGTAGATGGGATTTTTAACAGCCACTAACGAATTTTTATATCACATTTAATTGATTAAATATGAAAAGATTCGAATGGTGTAGAAATAAATAAATTACTTTATGAGTTGACTTCATTTTTAGATTAAAAGAAAGATCTGGTCGAAAGACCTTCACTGCTGCATCTAGTTGATCTTTTGTGCCATCACTTCTTTATTTACTAAAACAGAAATAAATTCAGGGGAACGTCCCTTAAAATGACTTACGAAGCCATTGATACCGGTTCAAGGTCATGTACACTACAGCGCCTTCCTTCCTCGGTTAGTAGGCCGTGATGCCTCCACTTAACCCCAGAGGCACTGCAACACTGCTCTAAAATTAACAAAAATGTTCAACATCTATCTTCTCTAGCCTATCCCTTTCCCTAAGTTATTCTCTAAGTGGTGGTTCAAAAAAAAAAAAAAAAAAAAAACAAACAAACAAAAAATGTTTGAATTTATGAAAGGACAATTGCACTATGGCTCTAGACAGTGACAGACAGAAACAGAGTCGGACGGGATCAAAATCGCACCGAAGACACTATTCCTTTTATATTTAATGTATGACAACCTAAAAATACTTATTTCATATCCAAGAACAAAATGTTTATTATTCAGAGTTTGATGCAAAACTTAAGCATGAGCCCAAATAAAAAAAAAAACTCATCTATGTAAAAACGAACAAAAACATGTAAAAAATTTGATAAAAAAACTATACGATCAATATTTGGTTTTTATTAACACGATTTGCATCATATACTGAACACCACTACCATAATATCCAACAGGATGGGTGTAAAGATGTAATTGAGTTGCTTTTAATAAAACAAGATTCGTATGTAGGCGCTTAAGGTTGCATATATAATTTATTTATTAAATGCAAAAATACTTAATAACAACGACATGCATCAGGCATACGATTAGGGCTTCCCCAAGCAAATAATTAATTTGAAAAAAAAAAAACAAAAACTTTTAAAATTAATTTTAATTTAAAGCCTAGAAGTGGGTTGTTAAAGTAAATTAAAATGAATTTTTTTAAACCTAAAAAGTCCTTCTAACTGAACACCCTATACATTAAGATTTCAATGATGCACATACACACACATATATGCGTTTTATTATCTATATTTGTGCTTTTAAACTTTAGGATGCTTTAAAATTTAAAGCATCCTACATGCAAACAAAATATTTCCTTTAAGCTTTTATTGATTGTTGTTAATTTTAAATATTCTTTTGGTTCACCTTTAAAAATATCACTATTTTACTTAAATTTACATTTAATAAAAAAATCTTCTTCTGTTGTGTTCGTTATTCGCATGATTATTTAAATGACCTCCGGCCTTCAAGCTGTCAATTTATGACATGAAATGTTTTTTCTTCTTCTTCTTTTTCTGCGCTGCTTAGATTGTCAATATATTGAATCGGGGAATATATTTCACTCGAAACGAACATGCAATCAAATACGGCTTTTTAGAAACTGTGCGAAGCTTGCGAGCGATCGAGTAGACGCAAAAGGTTTATGACATTAAAATATTTAAAATTAATTGTTAAATAGAATTTATAGGTTTTGAAAATAAAATTGAAAATGTTAATGAGCTAAATGTGCGTGTTTTGTAAGAGAGTATCTCTTTTCAGGCTAGTCTTTATTTTAAATTTAAAAAAAAAAAATTTTTTTTGTAATATTTTTGAAAAAAATCCAAAAAAACTTTCAAATTGATCATTTAATAAAACTTGTTGTTTAAATGTGTGTGCTGTGTTGTTTTTGCAAATAGCTCTTCTTGTTATCTCCAACAACAACAACTCCGAAAGTAACTAATTAAAGCGTTTGAAAATTTTATCAAAAATAAAACAACAACAACAAATGATTTTATTTTTGTTCTCTACAACCTTGTTAATGATGTTAAAATCTCTCACTTAACTCAAATCAGTTTTAAGCCACCTTTAATACCTGCTGCTGCTGCTATTATTGTTGTTGTTGTTTTTGTCTTCTTTTGATTTCCTATTTTTTTAATTTGTGTGTGTATTTTTATGTTGGTTGCTTTCCATTTGAGTGGCCAAACTATTTGTTTGATTACGGGGCGAGAACAAGTAATTCCGATTATTATGGAATTTACACAGCGGGTGGTGCGATTAATCACTTGGTTTTTTGTTGGCTATTTATTCTGTGATGTTTTTGTTTTTTGGTTTTTTATCTTCTCTGTTTTTTTTCTCTATTCATTTCAATTTGTGTGTTTTAACTATTTTGATAGAAAGCAAAAAAAAACAATAATTTTAAAAGAGTAGATTCTTTAAAAAAAACAAACTTTTGTCAATATATTGACAATCAAGCGATGAAAAGGAAAAAGCATTTCATGTCATAAATTGACTGCTTGAAGCAAATAAGAGCGCAAAAAAATTGTACTTAACCACCACCAGAAAGAAAAGTCGTCAGAACTATAAAATCGCCAAAAAGGTAAACCAATTTACATGCAAATCATTAACAAAATCGCCCAAAATTGCATTACTGAATAATGATAAAAAAAAAACATGGCAATAATGGCAATTGGCTAGAAAACATTTGAGTTACTGGAAAAACTTTGACAAAATTAAATCTCCAAATAGTAGAGGAAAAATCACTAAAACCAAAACGTCATCATAACGAAAGAAGTTCTCTATAGAAAATAATAATAGTAAGAAAATAAATTATTAAACGGAAAAATCGTCTAAAATAGAAACATTAACAAAGCAAAATAAGTCACTATAATGAAAAAAAAAATTGCTAAACTAAAAAAGTTATTAACAAAAATATGTAATAAAAAAATAAACCACAAGAGTGCAAAATCGACTAAAAGAAAAAAACCGACAAACTGCAAAATAACGCCAAAATGGAAAAAAGTTGCCAACGTACTGAATGATGATAACAAAAATAACAATTAAAATAATGTAATGTTTAATATATAATAATAAATAAAAACAAAAAAAAAATAAAAGTAGAAATAAGTCGCGTATTCTATTTGTATTTGTAATTGTGTATAAATAGAGTATGTAATGACGTTCAACGAAGGTTCCTAACAAGTAGTGAACGGGCATATGCACATAAATACTATACGTTTGTTTCTATTCAGCTAGTTTTATTGAAAAATCTACAAAAGGGATGTATAAATATGAAATTTTTACTTTGTTGCTCGAAATATGTTAACAATGTCTACTTAATATTTCCCTGATTATAAACATTTACGAACTTTAGCCTGTTTAAATATTAAAAAATACTAAAATAACTTTTTTTTACTTTTTATTAAAAAAAAACTTCAAGCTTAATCAGAACCGATAACATTCCCAATTTTTTTTTCTTAATAATGTAACGAGAAATGTTTTCAATCATTTTGAGATTAGTGGACCTAAAGGTTGAAGTGTTTAGAAAAAATTATAAAATAGAAACAATGATACAGGTAAAAAACTTATACTCGTATTTTTGAATAAAAAATAAAACTATGTATACTAAGAAAATAGTTTACAAAACGCAAAAATCGTTTAGACGAGAAAATCGTCAAAGCGAAAAAAATTGGGACATAATTAAAAGCAGTTGCTAAACTAAAGAAGATAATAATGATAGAAATAAGAAAATATATTACAAAACAGAAAAATCGTCTAAAAGTAAATCATCGTCAAAGGTAAAAAGGGCCGATACGTTATCGCGCATATGAAATTCTGAAGCTAAAACTTTCCATATACTAGAAGAATACCAAACCTAAAAACCAAAAAAAAAACGCTGCAACAAAATAATTCGATAAGAAAAAAATCGTCAAGCTAAAAAATATTTTTTTTAGAAGAGAAAGTTTAGCATTGTTTGGAAAATTTATATTTTATTATTGTAATTTTGAAAATTATTGTAAGTAAATTTCTCCTAACTTGAATAAAATAAGGCCCGAACCCGAACTCTTGCGATTTTCGCTTGATTTTACGAAGTATTATTTGCTTTAATAGTGTTTTTTATTTTTGGGTTTTTGTTTAAATTTCCACTAATTTTTTACGTTTTCTTATTAAGTTTTAAGATTTCGGCACTTTTATGTCTTTTTTAAGCAGTTATCGGCCAGTTAGTAAAATGATCATTAAATTAATCGCTTATGCAGCGGGAGATTGTTAGTTTAGAGTTCAAACTCAAAGTGGGTGGTCTTACTTTCCCGTGCAGTTTGAATCTTATGAATAGACACTTCTCCAGAAGTTACATTCGCGTCACCATTTCGAGACTTCATTATTTTTGAAATCTGTGAAAAGCTATTATCATTTAATTGTATTTGTTTCAAAATAAAATTAATATCTTTAACATGGAGTTTGAACAAGATAAATGAGCGAAAACAATCTCATGTCGTGACAATAAAGTTTTTACGGTAGTTTAATCAACATTTTGTTGCTTGTTGTACTTGATCAGTCGTCAGTCAGCCAGTCTTTTTTTCGATGTTTATTTTGTTTCTATTTTGTTAATTCAATGTTTAATCATTTATCCTCATGCAACCTCCTGCTCCTCGTCCTCCTCCTGAATATCGCACTAACATCTAACACGTTTCCATAATACTCTCAAGCGGTAGTTGTGATCAAATGCCTGTTAACAGTTGTTCAAAATGTTGTTTTCATAACATGAGAGCGCACTCAACAGCGAATGTTAAACTGAAAATGTTTCATTAATTAGGAAATTTGATCTCATGTAAAGAAATAAATAAATTAATTTCTAGAGTTTAAAGTCGTTTTATATATTTCACGCAAAAGCAGTGACCATTTTTCTTTTTTAATTCTCCGATTTATGGGTCTGATGCAAAAAAAAAAACGGAAAACGGAAAACGAAAAACAAAAAGAAAAAGTTCCAAAACTATTGATTTACGATGAACGGTTCAATTCAAGCAGCAAAGAAAGTTGGGTATCGTATTTAATTTTAAGAAAAAGAAACAGTAACTTTTATTCATTGTGTCCAATATGTTTTCTATAGAATTAAAATTTCATATTAATTTGGTCAATTCACACTCTCTTGTCTGTGTTGTATGGGCCGCATAGCTGCCAGATTTGACGATTTATCGTCATTTTGACGATTTTGGGTCCTAAAAATGACATAGTGACGATGGGACGATTTATGCCCTAATTTTGACGATTTTAAATAATTCAAGTTTGCACATATATTTGTACTATTAGAGCAACATTGAACTGCTGAAAATTATAATGAGAAACTTTTTAAAAACTAGTTTGCTTAAAACTGAAAACTTTTATTTAACTGATTATAAAAACAAAAACAATTTTTTAAATTTTGAAGACATTTATTTAGGAATATTTGCCAGAGACGTATTGTAAGAATCACAATTAAATGCAAAAGAAATATATGATATTAGTAATAATTGTGTTAATTTTTATATAGAGCTTTGTGATCAGATATTATCATGATTTGATTTTGAAAATAAATATAAAATAATTTTCCTATTTTGTTGAAGAAACTGAAAACCAAGAGCTAGAAACAGAGTTCAGAAAATTGAAATTACTGTCCTGATAAAAACATATAACTATTGGATTTTTGGAAAAAACTCTCACAGATGCAAACGAGGTATTCTAGTCTTTTGTTTCCGATTTTGACTAAATTTATTACAAAAATCCTAGTTTTACCACATTATTCAGCATCTATGGAAAGAATATTTTGTCAGGTAAACGCAAATAAGACTTAAATGAGAAATTGAAAAAGTAGTCTTTGGAGGCAATATTATATTCAAAAGATTATTTAAAGCTAAACAAATGTACCTGCAATGATCTGACAGCTGTAACTGAATTAATCAATATGTTTAACTGCAATATACTTATATTTGTAAAATATATTATACATATACGTATGTATATAGAAAAAGTGTTTCCAAAAATGAAATTTAAAATGCATGTTTTACTAAATTGAAAAAAATTACTAAAAGATTTGATATTTTTTGTTTTTTTCCATACAATGTATAAATATATTTCAAAGTATTGAAAAACATGCAATCTATTTACATGTGATTTTATTGTGAATTCTAAGTGAAGTATTTGATCTCTGTATTTTAAATAATGCTGTTTTTTAATAAGATTTGTTGATTTAAGAGTTTTGTTATGTTTTGCCTCTAATAAAATATGTTTTATTGGTAAAAAAAAGCGATTTTTTCATTTGACGTTTTTATGACGATTTCAATAAGCTATATTGACGATAATGACGATTTTTGCCCAAAAATATGACGATATTACCAAAAAAAATCTGGCAGCTATGATGGGCCGGTGTAAATGTTGTTGGCATTTTCAATATAAACATTTGCATAGAAACATGTTGTATTAGAAGTTGCCAACAACATTAATATGACCGAAAACATATACTACATCCATTTTTCGGTCATGTCTATGAAAGGTTTGTGGAAAATATTAAAAAAAAAAACTTTAAAAGAAATTTTTAAAAAATAAAAAAAATTATTATTTATACAAAATGTTGCGTCAATCTCCAAAAAAAAATTCCCAATTTTTCTTATCCAACATATGCCATTACACTACTACAACTTATTTAGAAGCCAACAGAAACAACAAACTTTTGTTAGGCCAGAAAATAACGTCATCCTACTTTTGTTACTCATTGTAACTGAATTTGTTAAGATCTCGTAACAGACAAGTTAACTAATTGTCAATTGGTGATCGTATAACTCTTTTTAAGATTTTTCCGTTCATGTGTTTATATTTGGATTAAAACTAAAATATTTGTACTTTAAACACCTTTTTAGAATTGAAAAAATACACAGTGATATTTTCTTAACAACTGCACAAAAAATATAAAATTTTAACGAAAAATATTTTTAGCCTTAATTTTTTTGTGGTTTTTTTTTTTTTTTTGGCTTAACAACCGGAATTATATATAAATGTTTTCGTCATTTGTTAAGTGTTAAAGTGTTAAGGCATACAAGATTTAATACGGTATTAATCGAATTAAATATACTCTTTTTTAGCTACGCAAACATAAATTGAAAATGCCACAGCACTTTTTTAAAATTTGTCTATTTTTTTTTTCTTTACACTCATAAAGTAAAGACATGTACTAATTTAATTTAATTAATTTTCTTTAAAATATTAAAAAATTAATTCTAAATTTTATCAATATATTATTGACATTTTCAAAAACATATTTTTATATTATTATTATTACGAATAAACGTAATTATTATTCGAACTTATATATATATATATATATATATATATATATATATATATATATATATATATTTATTCCTGGGATTCCATGGAGGAACATAGGGCCACAACTTATATTGATTACTACTTTTCATATGTACATTTTCAAAAATTTTTTTAAAACACAAAAAAATTTTTATCGAAAAATCGAAAAGTTCATATATTTAAAATAGTTCATAAAAATGTTTAATTTTTTGAGAGCACAATTATCTAAAAATTTTAAGGATGTTTTGTCCTTACAATACTAATCGAAAGATTTGAGTTTAGGTTTAAAAAATATGGTTTGGGAAATCACTTAATCCTGATTAGTTCATTAGGGGTAAATGGTTGCCCTCAATTTAAGTTCATTATGTTTTTTTTTTTCTTCTTTAAGTGGAAAATTTTCCAAAAATTAAAGGAAAAAATTTTTATAAATTATTTTTGAAGAACAAATTTAAGTTCATGCATAAATTAGAAATTAGGTATTTATTAGTGATGTTACGAATATCAATTTTTAGTATTCGCGAATACGATTACGAATACGAATATTTAAAACAGTATTCGCCGAATACGAATACAAATATTTCTTTTGAGGTTTATATTTCAAATTTAATTGGAAAAAATCCCTGCCTTTGCGTTAGTAACTATAAATGAAAAAAAAATTAAGAGATTTAACATTATTATTGCATTAAGATGTCGAATTTGAAAACCTCTACAGAATATTTTTTAATTATTTTACTTACATACTTTCAGATTTCGTTTTTCTTACTCTGTTTGGGTTTTTAATTAATAATTCAGTGCTGTTTAGCGAACATATTTTTGCAGAAGGCGCATCCACCTGCGTCAGTGGAATTTCATATATAAAAAGTTTTAGTTTGATTCCTGTAGCTTCCCACCCTTATACATTTACATATAAACAGAATCAAAACATCTCACCGAGTTTCTTTAAATATCATGCATTTAAGTTATACGAGTATATTCCAATTTATTGCCGATAGATGATGTACTTTGTTCAATTCACTGCTGCGAAAGCATTTTTAATTTTATTAATACATATGAGACAACTTAAATTATAATTTATATATATTTTTGTTTGTTTTTTAAGAAGGTTATTACTTTGCGTGAAATACAATGGGTTTTTTTAATAAAAATTAATATATTTTTTTACATTTTATGTACTTTTTTTAAACTTTTGTATGATTTTTTTTTTGGAAAATGTATGGGAAAATTATTCGAAAAATATTCGCTTGAATTTGGCGAATACGAATACGAATATCTTAAAACAGGCAAATAGTCGAATAGTCGAATACGAATACGAGTATTCGTAACATCACTAGTATTTATGTGAATTGGATGATAGTATGTAGCAAGTTGTCTTAGTGTGGTGGTTGGAGTGTCTATCTACTAAACCGAAACACTCCGGTTCGAATCCCCATAATCGGCTTTCAACCCCACTCATTCCAGACAATAAATTCTACCTATAAAGAAGCAGCCGCGGACGCCCTCCTGACATTAAAAACTTTCACAGTACCACTGGAAGCTACAAGAAGCGCAATATACGGTAGAAAACATTGGAAGCACTTAACAAGATCAACAACCATATAGCAAGGAAACGAACCACTTATATAAAAAGGTTGTCGCAAGCCACTGAAGATGATATAAAGTTTTTAGTAATGTGCGGATTCTATAACACAAGCAATTGGTTTGAGAAGAAAATTTTTATGAAAAGCACTCAGTTTTTTGCGAGATTTCCATACGAAAATTTCTAAACAAGTCATTTGTCTGTATTGTAGAAACAGCACCTAACTTTTGAATAAACACCGATAAACAATCGTTTTTAGTAAATAGTTTTTTATAATTATGAAAAATCTCCTGCGACAGAGGAAATTTGTATTTCATAAAATCGATGAAAATTTTACGGAATTCTTGTAAAATACTCAAACTCAAATTAAGTGAAATTTTATAATTTTTAGTTTTTTTTATTTTTATTGTAGTTACTTTGTCAGTATTTTTTGTGTTATTAATTGCGGATTTCATTAAAAACTAAATATGGCAGCAGCTTTGCGTAGTAGAGTTCTAAGGAGATCTATTTAGTTTTGGGGCAGCTAATTAAGGGGCTTAATTAGATGGACTATAGACGACTAAAGCCTATTTAATTACACCAGAACGTGTTCGACTTGAATATAGAATTTTTGGCGATTCTGTCTGCTATTTTCGACTGAGCTATAGTCGACTGGACAATAGTTGCGTGGACTATTGTCGACTAAAGACGATTTAACTACACTTTACTTGACTAGAAAGTGTCTGACTTAAATGTTGCTATTTTCGACTTTACTTTATCCCACTGAACGATTTATTAAATGTGAGAATTTTTTATATGTCGATTTGTCTTTTATACCTGGTATAAATTATCCATATCAGTAACAACTTGCACCGATTTCCACAAAAAAAAATCGTAGGAGTTTTTTTTAAAACCAATAATTATGGGGAAAAATTTTTTTTGCCGATTTTAAAACTGGGGCCAAATTGTTTGTAAAGCAAACAAAAAATAATTTGGATAGTTTCTGCCTGCCCCACGATGTCGAACGAAGTTTTCTTTCGTACAAATTACATTTAAAACAAAAACAATTTTAAAAATTTTGTTATTGTTATAAATGTTATTTGTACGAAAGAAAAATTCGTTCGACGTCGTGGGCCAGGCAGTTTGTTTTAGACAGGGCATCTTTATAGCTTCCTTCATTTTGGCAGTCGGTTAAAAAGTTTGCATTTTTTGTCTGTTTAGGAATCCCATATGCTTGTATTTAATTGGGAGCTTATATCAAATCATCAGTAGACTCTTAACAATATTTTTAACAATTTACAAGATCTCTTAGCAAATGGGTCAACTCGGAAAAACCTTCTGCATTTAAGTTTTAATATATTATCAAATAGTTTTAGAGTTCTGTAAATTTTACAAAAATATGGCAAAAGTCTATTGATGATTTGGTAGAAGCACCAAATGAAATGGAGGTTCACTTTTACTACTCGTTTTGTAAAAATTTACTTTCATATTAATTGTATCCTTTCACAAATCTATAATAATGTTGTAGGGTATTTGCCAATAAATAAAATTCTTATTTATTAAAATGGTTTATATGAATGTATGTATGAGTGTGTGAGCGTTTAGGTATGATGGCATAATGACTTTAGGTAGATATAAAATAAAATGATACTTATATCGCTTAATTAAGTTATCTTCTCTTTTTTTGTGGTAATTCTTGAACTGTTGCTTATTTGTAGATGATTATAATGATGACGACGGACGATCGCATGAGCTCCTCATAATAACTTTTATATTATGGCGGTATTGTGAATGTTTACCTTTTTTCTTTGTTGTTGTTTTTTTAATATTTATTATAGGGGCTGTGTACTCGTATGTATGTTTATTTGTATGTAAATTTTAAATTTTATTTATATGATTTTGCCCGTGAACAAATTACCTGGTCTTAAAAATTTGTATACATTTTGTTTTTTTTTGGTTTTTTAGAAAACAAAAAAAAACAACACAAAGCAAACAAAATCCTGCAACACATTCTTAAAACTTAATGTTCTTTTAAAGTGGGCTTCCATTTATTTTGCCAACCATTTGAGTTTCCTGTTTATTTTTTTCTTCTTCATGTTGCTGTGTGTTGCTTGAAAATGGTGTTTTAATTTTTAAAGACATTTTATAATTTATATTCATATAGAGCAAAAGTTTTCATTGGTGCCGCTTATTTTGTGGTTTTCCAAAGAAACGTTTAATGTTCATGTTCTGGTGTCAAAAGTGTGATTAATAAGCTCTCATCATTAAGATATTAAAATGTTTCTATATACACAAGGCCATTCGAAAAAGCGGCAGACAAAATCTAAAGAAGATATAATTTGAAGAGTGTTAAAATAAAATTTATGACATTTCGATTAAAATATCATAAAAAGTCGAGAAGCTTAAACGGGGCGATAGTGTCAGAGAGAGAGAGAGGGCGAGAGATGTAGAGTCTTGGTAATGTGATATGTGATTTTGATATTTTCACAGAAGCAAGAGACTTTTTTGAGAACATAAAATAATAAAACATATTTTAAGTGTTGCCAGCATTTTAAAATACGTTTTATTTAAAATCAAATTCTAATAAAATGTCTATAATCAACATCTAAGTAACAGTTTGTAAATAGTGCACATTTCCCTTTTTGAATATGTTAATATATTCTAGCACGTTTTCTAACAATTTCAACCTTCTTGTGTTAAAAGTACAAAAATCCGAAAAAATTAACACCAAAAGAAACTTTGAAAAATGTTTTGAAAATTAGAGACTTAAATTTTGGTATGTCTATTACCAAATAAATGAGTATTGTGGCAACTTCCCGCTAACAACGTTGTTCTGTTCTGCAGTGTTTATTGAAAGTTAAACTGATGTTAATTTTTCTATTATTTCTTTGTGAATATATTGCTAGAAACCTTAATCAATTTGGTTGAAAGAGCAATAATCTTATACACCCTACACCAAGCTTTATTTATATTAAGTTTTTTCTTCTAAGAAATCATTTCGTTTCATACCCATGTCACGGGGACGCATAAAGTATATCGAGTTGCAAAGTTTGGGCGGCCGATGTTTGGCGGTTGCCATTAAAAAATGGCTCTAATACAATTATACTCAAGCAGTGTTTATGATTTAGTATAGAAAAAAAAAATTGCTAAACTAAATTTTCCATTTTCGATCCCTGAAAAAAATTATATATTGAAGGAAATAAATCAAATGATATCTTTCAGTAAATATAAAGACCATATTAACAAACCTAAGTAGCACTGTAGCAGTGTTTTAAATTCTAATCCCGTCAGTTACTAAAAAATTTATTTCCGGAATGGTTATTTTGGAACCGATATTTTATTTTTGCTAATTTTCAATACGAGTCATCGAAAGACAAGTCCTTATACATTAGTCTAAGACTCAAGTCTTTAGCTTTTTTTGATGGCTTCGGAAAACCGATTTCACGTAGAGAGAGAGAGACGGACAGACGGACAGACAGACGGACAGACATGTGTTGTACAATTTGCCAATCTATATGGATCTAGAATATATATCTTTACGTCAATTAAAATTTTTTATTAATATCTTTTTTTTGCTTATATTGATCGTTTTTTTCAATAAAATGCCATTTAAAAAAACTGAGTTAGACCTTTTTGTATTAAAATAATGATATAATTTAAGAGTGTCATATAATTATTGTGGAAATACTACACGGAATAACAAACCTATAAATAACCTAGCCATTTTTGTTGTAGGATATAAAAAGAAAAACAAAATTTGTTGGCTAAAAAAAATGCAAAACTCTTTTTATTCCACTTCCTTAATTTCCCCCAAAATAAAAATGTTATAGAATTTTTAACAACCAAATTTTTGAATGTTCCATCAATAAATTTCAATTTAAGCAAACTGGAAATTTTGCCAATAATAAAAACAAAAATTGTTTCTTCCTCATCAACATCATTAGCAGTTGCAATAAGGTCGTCATCTGCAACTGCAGTTGCTGCAAGAGCAGTATAAGAAAAAACCAAAAACAAAAAATAAAAATTTGCAAGCACAGCCAGTAAAACAGAAGCTGCTGCAATAACAATTTACTAAAACAAACTGTATTACAACGAATATAGATTCTTTTTTTTTATTCTATTTATTCCATTTATTTTGTGCTTTTTTAAAGTTTACTTTTCTACGTAAAAGGCAATACAAAAGACTTAAAGCCGTATTGAAGTTGTACAAAAAATTATTTGTTTTTTTTTTTTTAACTAAACTACATACGTTTCCTAGTTCGAATGCGAGTAAACGTGCATACAACAACTAAGAAATTTAAGAAGACCAAAAAATAAAAATTAAAAGATATAAAACAGTAGCACAGCTGCGCATAATTCGCTGATTTTGTACATTTTTGGGTGAAATGAATGGAATATAATTCTACAAACTGCTTTGCGACACAGCGAGGAGGAGAGACAGAGAGAGAGAGAGAGAGAGAGAGCACGCGTTTAGTCTTAGTCTACACCATCACATGAATTGGTTTAAAACCAATAATACTTTTTCATAGTTGATGGTGAAAAAATATATATTCGTATAATAGAAACAGAGTATATTTTTATATTTTTGGTGGAAAATAAGGAAGATATTCTTATGACGCGAAACTTTCAATTGAAAATAATAAGAAAAAAAGAAAATGTAGACAAAATATCACAAATGTTGCAAAAAAAAAGAAGTTCTTTTTAACTTATAAACAGGGTAAAACTAACATTTTGTATATTTTTTTCTTCAGCTGAACAGCAGCTCAAGTTTAATAAAAATTTCCAATACAATGTGTATGAAAATTAGAATAATGGAACCGACTTATAAGGCATAAGTGTCTAAAGTACGATTTTTTAGGAAATTATAAGGAATTGAATTTTTTTTTAACCTTGAAGTTATATGACTCATGACTTAATTAAATTTATTCTATTTAGAATTGACAACTTCATTTTTTTTTTAATTAGGACAGCAGGACAGGGATAGGGTAGAGAAATAGATGTTGAAAATTTAAAAGACTTAACTCTTTCACAACTCTGCTTTGCGCGTTATGTTAATTTTTAAGGCAGTGGTGAGGCAGGCGCCTCCGGTGTTAAGTAGACGCATTAACTTTTTTAAGCTGTATTAGCAGGCATTTTATTAATTGTTTTACTTCGCCGATGTTTCTGCTAACCGACGAAGGAGGGCGATGTTGGGTAGATAAGCTTGGAATAGCATCAATCGCTGTCGGAACAGTTTTTTTAGTAACCAGTGCTATGCCTTCATCACTTAAATACTCTGACAACAATTAATACAATGTCTCATTAATGTACATTAGAGAAATTATTGATGTTTATTGACTTGATCTGGCCAGGGTTTGGCCCGGGCCCCAAATAGTAAACGCGCTAACCAATTCAGCCAACACCACTACCTCTTATTGATGCTTCAATTTATAATTGAAGATTTAACAAATAATATAAATATCAAAAAAAAAAAGAGCGCAAAAAAATATACAGTAAAAGCCCGATTTTCGCGACAAATTAACAACCAGACCTGTCGCGAAAACTGAATTTTCACAAAAACAGAACCCAAAATTTTATTAAATAATTGTATATAATTTTTAAAATTGGAATTGTTTTTATTGAAATATTTACATTTTAAAAATTTTTAAAGAAATTGGAGATTTTGTGTGTCTTCTTTTGGCAACTTATTTCTAAAAATAACAGCTGAATCTCAATTTTTCCATTCTTGGGTACTCAGCTTTCTTTAAAGTGCAACGTTTTTAAGTCTCTAATTTTTGGGAAATATTTGGCTTTAAAATATCTCGAACTTTTCTTTACACAACAAATGACACAAATAAACTGACAAATTCAAGATCAAAATCATCAAAAAAATTTAATATACCAAAACACGGAGATTTCTCTTTGCACCATTTACATCCTTCTCGCAAAATAACACTTTTAGGTTTCTCAAAATCGACTGTCACTGCAAACAAACGAAATCGACATTCATCGAAGCGAATCACTTACCGTCAAGGTATTCGATTAAATTTAATAGAAATAAAAAATAATTCTTTATTTCTTGTATGTTAATCATGCCTTTATGCATGTTATTGTTCTGTTTTAAAGAAAACTTTTAGAAAAAACTTTTTTAATTTCTAGGATTTTTTAGTAAAAAACATAAGAAAAAAACAAGTTGGTCACATTGAGAATGCATTTTTCTGGAAGAGAACGTACATATTGGTTAGTTCGTTAGTGAAGCTTTGGGTCGCATTTTTTTTTTACTTGTTTGTTTGTTTATTTGCTTATATTGGTTTCAGCTGGGCTATCAAGTACGAGCATTACATACATACGTACATACGTACACGGCTGCAGCAGCAGATTTTGCGAATGCTATCGCTAGTTAAGCTTAGTAAAGCTAAACTAACAACTATTCCATATTGCAATTTGTACAAATTACCATTTTTGGCAATTGCAACCAAAACTAATCGAATTACAATATGCTAAGTGCCAAGAAGGTCAGTTAAAACCATTCAAATGGAAATTTGGGAATACAAACGAAATGGAAAAAATGGAAAAACGAAACGAAAAAAATATCGAATAGAAAATAATATGTCTGTTCAAATCATCGAACAACTGCTTTTTTGTTTTCATCGTTAAAGATTTAAATGATTTACGGTTTTAAAGCCACCCCATATGGATTCAATTGAAAATGATTAAAAATAAAACAAACAATCGAAGAAATAAAAAGAAATATAAAAAAAACGAAAAGAAATTCCTTAAGGAAAACAAGGAATTTATGTTTTAATTATAGAGTTGTTTGTGTGTGTGTGTGTGACGAGTTAAATACGGTTTTAAAAATATCGCAGGCAATATTTTTTCCATGTGTTTTTTTTAGACTTTTTGGACTTTCTTTATAAATTTTCCACTGTATCCAAATGATTTAGTTTGTTTTGCAAATTATTTCGATTTATTTCAAAAGATTTGAAAACGATTTAAAATTTTTCATCTCCAAAATCTTGCATGCGATATAAAAAAACGCATTTAAGTCGTCGTAAAGACTCTTTAATTTAAAAACATTAAAAAACTTAACAAGTTTAGGACGTAATTTTTATAGAGAGGAAGAATATTAAAAAAAAAAAAATTGAAAATTAAAAAAATTAAAAAGCACACAACTACACCATAAATGTCCTGCTCAAAGATCTCTGCAATTTTAACCTTCTTTTTGCAATTTTTTTGTTTTCTTTCTTTTTCTAAAACATACCCAAATCCATACAATAAATATTTTCTAAACGAAATAGAATTTCAGAAAGAAAGAAAGACAGAAATATCAGCGAATTAAATAAAAAGATGCTGCATTTTAGCCATGCAACAAGCAAAAGCAGGCATTAAAGCAAAGAACTCACTTGTCAAGTTTGCCCGGATAAAGTTTTTTCTTTTTATAAATTGTAAATTTTCCTGACAAATATTCACTTCACTTTGAAGAGCCTAAAATATGCCAATAACAACATATTAACCGTTGGCGAAACATCAACTCAAACATACCAAAATAACTATTTTATTTACTTTTGATTGTTTTAATTTATTTTGCTATGCACGATGGGCTTAAATAAGCGTTAATTAAAATTGAATTTTTTACACTGAAAGAAATAAAATAATGTAGACGCCACGAAAAATAATATTGAGAAATTTTTCCAAAGCAGAAGTATGTACTCCCAAAATGAAGGGAAAGCGGCAGTTAAGAGGGCAAAGTTTCCGAAATGAAAACTTAAAAACGATTTCATATGCAATAGAATGCAGTTAAAAAAAACACTTTCGACGCCACGCCTTAAATTTTTGCTATTTTAATATTAAAAGCAGTATCCCATATTGTACTTCTTCGTTTCGGGTGTGTTTCTAAAGATATCGTCATACGTCATTTTTGCCGCACGGACCATTAAAAAAATTTGATTGCAATGAAATGTGATAAAGTTATTTATGCTCCGATATAAGCTAATGTTGGGTATTTAAAATATTTTTCAAAAAATTTTTAGGTTTCTGAGGCATCAAGCAATCATTTTGCTCCATATCAACAGAATTAACGTTTCACAAAAATTGTTTTGATGCATGAAAATGTGACACTTCTGGTTTTTGCTCCACTTCCATAACAAGTTTACATCATAATAAAACAAGGAAATTTATTTTTGATATCAATGAAACGACGGGCTTTATTGGAAGGAAACTTTTATGAAACTTATGTTTAAATATGATTTCTGCCATGTGGCCGCCACAACTGGCGTGTAGAAGGCGCAATCTGGAAAAACAACTTTTCACAGCATTTGCGGCCGTATTTCGCCGATAACTCTTCGAATTTTGATTTCCAGGTGTTCAATTGTTTGTGGTTTATTGACGTAGACAAGTGACTTAACACAATTCCAAAGAAAATAATCTAATGGGGTTAAATCACACTATCTTGGTAGGCAATTATTTGGCCATTTACATGAAATTATTTTTCCATCAAAAGTTTCTTTGCGGAAATCAATTGTAGCTCTCGCTGCACGATGAGTTTGACGAATAGAACAATAATTTTGATTAAAAAATTCAACAATTTGCACGCGTTGCTCTGGTGTAAATCGATTCATAATGAAATTTCAAAGCAAACTAAACAAAAAGCAACTATCATTTGTTAAATGAGGTCTTAAATAAAGCAGCGATGCCAACTCAAAGTTGTGACACTCTATAAAAAACAACATTTAGTTAAAGAAAAATAAAAATATTATGAAGCGATAAAACAAGCAATGAGTTGTAATAGAAAATTCAACAGCTCATGATTAATTTTTAATTTATCAGCAAAAATTAAGCAGGCGGCTTTACATCGATGGACTTTTTTCTCCAGAAAGAAGATAAATTTTAAAAAATTTTAATAAGCATAAAATAGAATTTTTTTATCGCCTGTACAATAAGTTATTCAATACTCCGCTGCAGTTAGTTTAAGTATGCTGCAGAAGAAACATTTGCGCATATGCGGCAAAAAACGAGACATTTTATTAAAACAAAAGAAACCTCCTCACTTCCTAAAAATGTACGCTTATATTTTTAGCCAATTATCTTTCTGAAGAGAATTTTTGCCGTTTTTAAAAAAAAACCATGACTTTTTGGCACATGCGCCAAACCAAAAATAAGCTGAAGAGATTTCAATTTTCTTTTCCAGAAAATAAGATAATTTTCTAATAAAGTAAAGCAAAAATATCATGTATTTTTTTCTATTTTTATTAAATTTCAATTTTCTCCTCGCAAGGCCCATAGTGTTTTGATATTTGATGTGAATATATCAATAAGTGCTTTTGCCTTTGTTGTGTTAATTTTTTCTTTGTTGCTACTGCATCTTTCATGAAACTAAAACACCCTTTAAGTAGATGAGACAAACTTAAAAACCTATTGCAAGCAAATACGCATAATGTCCTCGTTTATAATAAATAATATACGAGGGTATTTTCATAAGTCAAAGAAAATCTTAGGAATTAAATCACAACAATATTTAATTTCTAAGAATTTATTCTGTCGTTTAAATGAACTACTGTTGGTGGTTTCAAATGTGAGTGTTAAAAGACCATCTAAAAATCATGTTTTGTGGGATTTTAATTACAAATTGTGGATTGGGGCGAAATTAATCCTTAACCGCATTTTATGTTTAAAATAATTTGTGTTCTTTAAGCTGGAATTAGAGCTTTTTTATATTTAAAAGCTTTTAAAAATATTTTGTGAAAAGTAGTTTCTGAATGTGTGAAGATTTTTTTCTAATTAGTTAACAGAAAATTATTTTTGTAAAAATCGCTGTGGAAAAGGAGTTATTTTTTGCCACTTTTTTAAAGAACGAAGAAAAAACCCAATTCATCAGACGACAGTTAGAGGGTTAAAATATTTCCCAAAATGGTTCAGAGTTTTTTTTATATACAAGTATAAGGTTTTCCAATAGGGATAATATGATTTTGAAGTGACGTTTCGGCCATTTGTCATTTGTTTTGCATTGTATTCAGTAGTGCTTACAATTTCATCATGGAGAGATAAACGCAAAAACAACGTTTACCAATTTCTTCAGTTTTATTACCAAAATAATAATTGCAACTTTTCGTGTGCTTTTGCAATTTTATGGTCGTAATAATCGTCCAAGTGTGCTCGCTATTCGTCGAATTGTTGAATATTTTGAGCTGCAATTTTCTTTACATAATTTTCGAGTGCCACTAAGACAAAGAACCGCTCGAAGTATTGCAAATATTGCCGCCGTTAAAGCAAGTGTTGCTGAAGACCACAATTTGTCGATTCCAAGACGTTCTCAACAATTGGAACAGTCTCAAACCACAACCTGACAAATTTTGAGAAAGGATTTGCGTTTGCATCCATATAAAATTGTTGTCACTCAAGAACTGAAGCCATTGGACCACCGTAAACGTCGTGAAACAAATGAATTATTGCGCGAAAAGTTTGGAGAATCGATTATTTCAAGAAATTCTGATATTGAATGGCCTCCAAGAAGTTGTGATTTAACACGATTAGGCTATTTCTTGTGGGGTTATTTGAAGTCATTAGTCTTTCGAAATAAACCAGACTCTTTTCAAGCTTTACAAGTCAATATTGAACGTGCCATTCATCGAATTCGTTCCTGCAGAAGAAGTCGTGGAGGCCATTTTAATGACGTTTTATTTAGAAGTTAATTGTATCGATTGTACTTCACAATAAATAAAAAACTTTTGAATTTCCTTAACAAAAACTGTGTTTTTTTAAGCTATTAAATAGCTTCTATCGCGGGCTTTTAGGCGACCGAATCAAGAATTTTTTTTTAAGTCTTTTCTTTTTGAAGAGAAAAAACCTGACACCAAGTTTGTTTCTTAAGTCTTTTGTTTTTTGAAGTGAAAACTTCTTTTTTGTAAAGTCTATGTATGATCACTATACAGTGTTGCCGCTTTAAAATTTTTTTAAATTTCCAGTGTTGCCACTTTCCCTGGGAAATTTTCCGGGGTTTCTGGGATTTTAAAAGGATTTTTTCCCAAGTTTTTGGGAATACCTGAAGGTGGTTTGTGTCTTTTTAAAGGTTTGTGTCTTTGCTAAGACTTTGTGTCTCGACTAAACTCCAGTGTGTCTTGGCTAAGTGTTTCCAAACTAGCAAGTTTCGTCGAGTAAGCAGATATGTATATCTATATATGGGTATTTCCATGGTTACGCACAGTTGCACGTATTCAACATGAAGAAAATCAAACTAAGGCCCAAATAATTTCTTCTTCATTTTGGTTTTTGGGAAGCAATTTTAGAGCTCATTATTTAGTGGAAAGCATGGGTGCTGTAAGAGTCGAGGTCCTGACATATTGGTCAACAAAAGCTGTTGCGTGACGTGACAAAAAATAGAAGTGGTTTTTTTCTATATATACTAAAGTGTGTAACTTATTTGGATATTATTAAGGGATAGTTTAGCTTTATTTTCATAACTGTTTTTTTGACGATTTTATGTTTAGTTTTATTGATACAAGACATAATATGAAGCGTGACGTGACATTGCGTTACGTGACTTTTTTTCCCTTATGATAAACTCGAAAAATTTTTGATATAGTTTGGTTTTAAAGTTTTAATTCAACGAAAATAAATGAAAATTCAACTTCAGGTCAATGTTTGAAAGGTACATAAGAAAAAAAATAGTAAAAATAGGTTATTTATGAATGAAATAACATTTTTCTCATTATGGGCGTTAAGTTAAGGTATAAATTCTTTAAAATAACAAAATATGAATATTTTTCTCTCATAATATTGGATAAAAATAATTGTTTAATAACTTATAATTTTTTGGCCGCGGTAGACCTTTCTGTGGAAATACCCATATATAAAAGAAAGTCGTGTTAGTTACACTATTTATAAGTTAAGAACGGCTAAACAGATTTGGCTGAAAATTGGTGGGCAGGTAGCTTTTTACCCTAGGTGCCCCTTCTTTGTATGGACACTTCCAGTATAGCTAGAAAGCTCAAATTGAAATTGAAATTGCATAAGTTGATAAAAAAAATGCTATGCAATAGCTTTACCGCGGCAGTCCCCGAGTGCCACACGTCTTTTTTTAAAAGAAAACATATCACATTTAATCATATCAGCATTTTACTTCAGTTTTGCCTCCACTAAATTCTGTTGTAGACTTTTCTCAAAATCTTTATAAAATTTTTAAAAACTTTTTGTCTAAGCAAGAAATTCCAACATCACCCTCGTACAAGTCTGTATATATTTCGAAATTCTAAATAAATTATGTTTGTAGAGTAGACATTGGAATAGACACATATTATAAATACACACGTACGCACGTATGCATGTATGTAAGAATGGATATGTGTATGAATTGTCAAGAAAACAGGAAGGAAAGGCATGTAAAATGTTTTTCAAGTATGCATTCAAACTATTTGCTGGAGAATGTCGTGTGCTCCATCTAGTGCTACTGTCAGTAGTGCTGTTGAGCAGCAGTTGCTTTTTTTATTTTGCAATGCAGCAACAATGCAACACACTGGATCAATCGCATAAAATGAGTCTTCTTCTATTTTGGTTT
Source organism: Lypha dubia (assembly GCA_947311025.1). Classification (NCBI taxonomy): domain Eukaryota; kingdom Metazoa; phylum Arthropoda; class Insecta; order Diptera; family Tachinidae; genus Lypha; species Lypha dubia. The sequence continues at coordinate 59,140,453 of OX371263.1, forward strand.
TTTGCATTTTATTTTGGTTGGTGAATGTGTGTTTTTCTTTGGTTTTTTTTCGAATTTCAAAAAAGGGAAAAAATCTTTTCTTTTTCTTTTTATTTTTCAAGACGACCCTTCGTTGCTGGACACGTTGTATTATCTCCGTTGTATTGCAAGGTAAATGCGTAGAGCTTAAGGTGCGGTATATTTATTTATTTCTTTTTTTTTTTTTTTGCTCATATTATTCTGCTTAAGTATTGTTTTTAATTTTTCTAGAACTTTGGAATATGTTGGTCTATACATTCCACTTTAACAACTTAAAGTTGACGACACCGATGAGGACGAGAACGAGGACGACAACGATGATGATGATGATGACAATGTGCAGTTTAACCACAAGATCATAGTTATTTCTTCTGGTAGTTCGAGGATATAATAACAACGACCGACGACTTTTCGAATGTGATGCTGTTGCTCATAAATAGACAGACAAACACACACATACACACACAAACAGACATACAAATATGTACATTCTTTGCTGCAGAGTAACACACGCAACAACAAATACGATCAGTGAATTGTGGCCTTTAAGGGAAAATGTTCAGTTAATTGCAGTCAACATTGCTGAATTTATTACAGTGGGGTAGAGGAAAGAAAATTATGATGATTTGAAAATAATCATCTTTTGAAGCGATCACTTACTTCATACCTCCGAAAATATTGGTCGGCTTGGTCTGGTAATGAAAAACTAGAAGCTTTAAGCGATTTTAACGCTTTTAAAATTTTAAGTGATACGACAGTGATCCAGGACCAACTTATTTATGTGTCGCTGATCTTGTTGAGATACTGGCTACCTGAAATCTTCAACGTATTCCGGGCGGATTGTATATCCTAAGTTGTGAAAAGAATTAAAGAGGCCAATGTCGGAAACCAATACTAGGGGGCTATTCACATATTACGTAACGTTCCAGGAAGAAGGTGGCGAAGAGTCGAGATGTTACTAAAGATTTTTTTACGTAGTGCGAAATTTATAACGGAAATTTTTTAAAAAGCACTACGTTGCTTTCTTAGTTGAGCTATTTTTTACATCGTTTGTTCCACTGTCGTAATTTCAGATTAAAAACCCCAGTAGTCAACTTATTTAATAAGAAAGAAAAGGCCCTCTTAGACGGTGTACATCACTTACATATAGACCACAACTGTAAGCGAAAGAATGGATTTACGGAAAAAACTTCCAGCAGCACATGATCAATACAACACTACTCATACAACAAAATCACCACATAAAACAGGCTGCATGCAGCATAACAACAACTTCCTAGCAAAAAAATTGTCACTTAATTGTAGTTGAATTTTTAAGGTAATTGTGTAGATCTGTTTGCGAAACCAAGCTACCACCATACACACATTAAAATCCATGCATACTCCTCTCCGTCTGACCATCTGTTTCACCAACATTAATAAAACGAAATGTTACCTTAAAGACAAAAATACCAATATTGCAAATGTTTCTAAAGATGATTACGAACAAAATGATCGTGATAATGAAGAAAATATCAGGTTCAATGCTGATAAAAATGACCGGATAATAATGATCATGCTGCTGATGTTGATCGGTATGCCAGGCATAAATATTTAATCAGTAGATGGATTCATCTTTATCCTCATCGCTAGTGCTTTTTATTCAGTTTGTTGCAAATAATTAGAAATCTCGGCATTATTAAGAAAAAAAAAACTAATCGTAGTTTACAGAAATAAATTTTATATCTCGTCTTTTCATATTAAAGAGTATTTAAAATTGTTTATTAAATTTGCGCAAAAAAAAAACAACTTTCAATTTTGGTAATAACCAGCATTCCCACCATAGTCAATGTCAATTATAAAATAATATTTTTGTTATTATAAACGACAAAAACATACAAGAGACAAACCAAAACAACAACAACCACAACAACAAAATATATATATAAAAAAATGCAAAAAAATGCATTAAAAATATATGGCCGGCCGTTTTCTAAATTTATTTAAGATTTAAGAAAAATTTTCAGCTTTTTAGTTTTAAAAGCCCGTAGTTTGATTTGGATGTGTTTTTGCTGGTTTTTTGTTTTCTTAGCCCCCTCTTCTTTCCTCTATTATCATTTGAGTGGTATGACAGTTTTTCTATGTATGTATGCTTGGCTTATATTACGCGCATGATTAAATCTCAGAATTAGCCATTGTTTTCTTAGTTCAATTGGAAATGAGAGAGAGTAACAAAATAAAAACAAATAAAAATTACTTTGTAGTAAAAAACAAAAAAGTATTTTAAAAGTCTTGGCAAAAAAAAGAATAAGAAAAGAAAACACATCAACCCAGTAGTTAATAGACAGTAAAAAGAGGGCAAAGCTTAAGACACTTCGAATAGGATCTGTTCGTTAATTGGGAATACATCGATATAATGCTGGCCAGTACACTCGTAGGCCTAGTCGACACCACTCTACACTCAAAAAAAAAAAAAAGACATGTACTAAATTTTAGTAAAAAAAATTTCCTTTGAAAATAGTTTAAAAAAAATTCTATATTTAAGTATAATTTGATTAATATTTAAAAATTTTTATTTAAATCACATAAATATTTTTTTAAAATAAAAAAAAACTAATTTTCATAATGTCACTTCAAGAAAAAAAAACCTACTTCAAGAAAATTTTTATTTAATTTGAGTGCACATTTTCTGAAAGTAAAAACGTTTTTACTAAATTTAAGTACATTTTATCATACAAATGAAATTATTTATAAAAAAAAAATGATTTAGGAAATGATTTACTCCTGAATAGATCATAAAAATTTGAATACTTAAAAACGGAAATAATTTTCTTCATATAGGAAATTTTTTAAAAAGAAAATAATTTTTTAAATTATTTTTAGTTCATGACTTACTAGTTTTTAAAAAAATATTTTTGTTAATGTAATAAATTTTGAATTTAGTACTTATGTATATGTACCAGCTGTAGCTGTAGTGTACCTTGTAGTAGTGAAGTGGTTAGAGTAACTGCCTACGAAACCGAAGTTCCTTGGTTCAAATCGTAAAAAAAATGCTTTCGTCACCCTTCATTTCAGATAATACACAGAGCCAAAACTGCCTAATAGACTCAAGAAGATTTTCTCTATGAAACGTTTTTAGGCTAAGGGGTATCCCAGCGGAAAGAAGCGAAGATTTTTTCGCAGAGATTCCTTATTATTTTTTGTGGTAAATCTTTTTAATTTTATCCAGAAGGAAAATACATAAAATCAAGAAGAAAACTTGTTATTCACAATTTTCTTCTCCATTTCCGTTATTTTTGGCACCAAAAAACAATCCATAGAGAAAAACTTTTTGATTCTATTAGGTTTTCATATGAATTGTATAAAAAAGGGATTTCTTCTTGATTTCATTAGGACATCTTATTGATCTCTACGGATTTTTTTCAAGAAGGAAGTTTTATTATTTTCATAAGGAAAAAATCAATAAGGAAACTTATGGTTTTTATTAGGTATTTTTATTGATTTTTTTCAAAAAGGTTTTCCTTATTAAAATAATAAGACTTCCTGCTTGACAAAAATCCGTAGAGATATCTTATTAATTTTGTTCTATTTTATTATGTATTTATTAGTCACTGTTTTCTCTGTGTAGAAATACATGTTGTAAATAGTCATTCCCGGACGTTCCAGCGCTCTGATGACATCAATAGCTTTCTTAAAGCAGATGGGCCGGTTCAGAAGAAGGTAAAACCGGAAATGAAAAGTGCACAGCAAAGATGGCAGATGTGTGGCGCACATGACATAATTTTTACTAATTTTGGGATACAATTGAACTTGTTTTTAGTAAAAATTTTTTTTTAGTTTTTAGTAAAAATTTCCTGCTAAAGACGAAATTTGTATTTCCTAAAATCAAGGAAATTTTTACTAATTTTCTGTAAGAAACGGCATGGCGCCATACGACAACTAATGTGAACTTAAATTAAGTAAAAATTTCAATATTTTAGTTTATTTTTTTTTTTTTTAAGATTTTGCTTGGATTTGAGTCCTCCAATATTTATTCGAAAGCCAGACGTGTGTTTTCCCGGTTTACAATAATGATTACCGTTTTTTCCTCTTTTTTTTATTTGAAAAAGTTTGCTTATATGTATGTTTTTCCAAAATCGAACGGGCAATTTCTTCATCCGAAATATTTTTAGTCACGCAGCACATATAAGACGATTTTCACAAAATCCTCTTATGCTGTGAGATAAGTCGGAAATGCCAAAGAAAACTTTTCAGAAAATATACGGGTCAAAGGGAAAGAATTTTGGAAATCAAATAAAAATTGTAATTGGTGCAACAACAACAACAATCACAACTACAATTATTTAATTTTACATCTGCTTGAATTCGCAATATATTGAAACTAAAACAGAACATTTAAATGCAAAAAGAAAATATCTGCGAAGAGCCTAAATCTATTTACTGAGCTCTTTTCTGGTCTTGTTGTTATTTTCACTGCAAAATAATTTTGAGAAAATCACATGAATGTTTGGTTTAATTTTTTTTTCATTTACTTTCTTATCTTTTAATTAACGTGTGCATGTAATAGTAACAACTTTAAACGCTTATACTGAAGTAAAATTAAACAAAAATATTTTGTTCTCTTTTGCTTTTTTTTTAAGATATATTTTATTATTTATTGAATCTTCAATTATAAATTGAAACATCAATAAGTTATTCAAATCTTAAATCTAAAAATATTAAATATAAGTTTAGCCAATGCTAAACAAAATTTTTAATTTCAACGGTTAATTTATGTTGTTTTACATCTCTCGTGTACGGCTGAGAAAAAGAGTATCCCTCCTCCTAAGCCGGGTGTGGTCTATATACTCTAAAATATTGCGCGTGGATTTGGGTGCACCTCAAGTTTTTTTATATATTTTTTCGCGTGTTTAGAGAATACTGTCTTAACCAACGGAACATCGAGATCTTTGTGAATACGATGATTGCGGACATACCATGGGGATGCTGTAATATTACGTAGAATTTTATTTTGTCGCCTTTGAATTTTTTCTACATTCGATGTTGAGGCAGTGCCCCATAACTGGATTCCATAGAACCATATTGGTTTTAGGATCGCATTGTATAATAGAAGTTTACAGTCTAGGCTTAGTATAGAATTCCTTCCAATAAGCCAATTCATTTGGGCTGCTTTTAATTTCATTTGTGTCAACTTTGCGTCTATGTGCGCCTAGATATTTGACTACAGTGTGTTGCGGTATAGTCTCGGTGTTGATTTGTATAGGCGGGCATGTTTCCCTGCGTAACTTAAAAGTGACGTGTACACCTTTCTGCTCATTAACTTTTATCCGCCATTGTTTTAGCCATGTTTCCAGTTTTGATATGTACCCTTGTAAATTCCGGGAAGCTTCGACAGGATTTTCATGAACGCTTAGAAAAGCTGTATCATCAGCAAATGTTGACGTGTGAATGTTACTGCTTAACGGTAAGTCAGAGGCATACTCGTATATTAAATAAAGTAAGGGACCGAAGATGCTGCCTTGGGGAACTCCGGCTTCGATCGACTGCGGAGGGCTTAAAAAATTACCTTCCCTAACTACAAATTTTCATTCCGTTAAGTAGCTTTTTAAAAGCTTGACGATGTTTGCGGGGAGATTGCGTGTTAATTTGTGGATAAGACCTTCGTGCCATACTTTATCGAAAGCTTGCGAAACATCTATAAAGAGCGCAGAGCAATATTTCTTTTTTTCAGAGGTGTCTCTAACTACGTTCACAAGTCTGTGAGTTTGTTCAATAGTGCTATGTTGTCTGCGAAAACCGAATTGATGATTTGGAATGCATCCACTTCTAGTCACTATAGGCATCAGCTTGCTCATATACAGCTTTTCAAATAGTTTTGAAATGTTGGGCAATAAACTAATAGGCCGATAGGATTCAACCTTCGTATGATCCTTGCCGGGCTTTGGTATCATAATAATCATCGAAACCTTCCATTCTGCAGGATAGTATTGCAGCCGTAGAATACTATTAAAAATGAAGAGTATAACTCTTTTTGCAATATAAGGCAGTTGTTGAAGCATTTTGTTGCTTATTTTGTCGACACCTGGGGCTTTTCTGGTGTTAAGACTAGTAATAGTATTTTCAATCTCCGTCATGTTAAATCTCATCGGTATTTCTGGTAAAGAGACGACTGGTGGCAGTTCAACAATATCAGCAGAAATATTCGGGGTAAATACTTTTTCTAGGTGCTTAACAAATAGATCACCTTTTTCAGCATCAGTTCTTGCCCAGTCACCATTTGATGCTCGTAATGGTGGTTTACAAATCACTGGCCTTTTAAGTCCTCTGGCTGCACGCCACAGCGAATAATCTGTTTATGGTGTTGCATCGAGTTCTTGCAGAAATTTTTGCAGCGAAGCTGTTTTTTGTGATTGTAAAACTTTTCTAAGCTGCTTGGTACACTCCTTAAGCCTTAATTTTAGCTGAGGCGATCTGTATCGTTGCCATTCTCGTCGAGCTCTCCGTTTTTCAGTCAATAGCCTTTTCATATCTTCACAAAAAATATTGTTAAATCTCGCTTGTTGATTTGGTTGAATTGTAGAAGCATTAAGAGCAGCTTGTTTAGCATGTGCTTCAAACAACCTAATAGAATTTTCTATGTCAGCAGGTGTTCTCAATGGCATATTTTCCGTGCAATGAGCACTCAAATATTTTTTGTATTTCAGCCAGTTAATACGTGCAGGTGTCAGCGGTAAATCACATGTTGGTGTTGCAGTTGTGTGTGAGTAAATAGTGATAATAGTAGGCGAGTGATCTGAAGACAAATCCAAAGATGCTTCTACTTCAATCATTTCGCTGGGCACGCCTTTCATAATCCCAAAGTCGATAACATCAGGAATTTTTTGTCGATCTGTTGGCCAATATGTTGGCTGACCACTTGAAACTACATTCAAACCCATTTTTGAAATTGTGTCAAACAAAACACGACCCTTAGGACTGATTAAACGTGAACCCCAAAAAGTGTGTTTAGCATTGTAGTCGCCAGCTGCTTGAAAACGGGACCCCAGTGTTGTATAAAATGCGGTATATTGACTCTCTGAAATTGAAAACCTGGGAGGAGAGTAAACAGATGATATCACAAGCTTTTGATAAAAATTTTCAATGCAGATGTTCGTTGCTTGAAGATATTCTTCACGAAGGTCATTTAGCAGGTAGTGTTTTATTCGAGTTTTTATTAGGATTCCAGAGCCACCACAAGCTCTACCTTGAGGATCCTTGGTGTCGTAGAAATTATATCCACTAATTTTAAAATAGCTTCGGGACGTCAAGTGAGTTTCTGAGATAAGCATAACATCGATTTGTTTATCCAGAAGAAAATATTAAATTTAATTTTTATGTTGGCAGATGCCGTTTGCGTTCCAAAAACAGATTCTTAAGTTCATGTTTTTTTCAATACAGCCTGCAACAAGGTAGACTGCACTTTCAAAATTTCTTGCATCATACAGGACATGTTGAGATTAAATGTATTTACTGTTTGTATTAGGATCTCTATCGAGGCTTCAATACGACTATAATTATGCCCTGATTCTTCATTTACTGGTACAGTTTTTTGCGCCGGAGTCTGGTTACTCTTTAAATTATTAGCGTATGAAAATTGATTATTAGGTTTTTGTTGAGTAAGAGTCGTGTTAGACTTTAAAACATTTGAGTATTGATTATGGCTAGACGACGGTTGAGGTAACTGTGAGTAGTTTAAAGGAGTGTTGGGCTGAGCGGTAGTAGCATTTGTTTTTCTGTTCGACGAATTTTTAAAAAGAGAATAAAGAGGGCAGCCCCTATAGTTGGCAGTGTGGTTTCCGCCGCAATTACCACATTTTCTTTGCCTTGATATCACCTTTTATTTTGTCACAGTTAGCGGTACTGTGTAACTCGCCACATACAACGCAAACGGTAGGCAACTTGCAATAAGTTTTGGTATGGCCAAATTCTTGACAGTTCATGCATTGGATAGGTCCAGTTTTTGTAACTCTTCTGTGCAATAAATGCTTTTAATTTGATATAAGTTTTGTCAAAATCGTTTAAATAATGTGGCCATCAAGTCCATCACAAAAAATGTTCCTGCTTCTAAATTATAGAGATAAGGGGCTGTGCACATATTACGTAACGCTGTTTTCAGAGATTTTATACCCCCCCCCCCCCCACCCCCTTCGTAATGCTTTTTACTAATTTTTCAGTGCAAAATTTCCAATCCGTAACAAATCTTTAACCCCCCTACCCCCTGGAGCGTTACGTAATATGTGCACAGCCCCTAAGCTTCTACTTGTGTGCCATTTCCATAAGAGAAGACGTAAGACTCCAAACTGCGGAGTGGCTCTTAACGCAACCTTCATTATTTCTCATGTGTTCAAATTGCTCGATTAGACTCGCGAGCAAAGCAAAGTGGATGCATGATTGTTTACTGGGCAATTTTTCTTAGCCACAATACAATACAACAATAATGATAATAATATACGCATAAAAAACCATAACCTTAAAACAATTCAATAAACAAAACAACAACAAGGAGAAAAGAAAAAACATCTGCAACAACATCATACAATCACCATCTCTCACCAAAACCGTTACATCGTTACATTGTTATTTTTCTATTAGCGACGCACTGCAAACGAAAAAAGTCAACAGCAATTTTTTCGTTGCTTTTTCTATGACTTTTTTTTTTTGTTGTGTTGCTTTGCTTTTAAGGAAGCCAATGTACTACAAAAAACCAAGCTGGCGAAAAGAAAACCTTTAAAGCAGTCCCATAAAACTCCACAAAGCTTTTTTTTCTCTTTTCGCCAGCTTGTAAAAGTAAGTACAAGCTGGCTTAGCACTGGTGCATATCTAAAGTTTATTTAACCACCATCAACATCATCGGCGTCGTCATCAGCAGTTAAGCGTTGCTTATTGTCAGTGTTGCGCATGCGCAACACTTTTACCGTAGATAATGAGAAGCAAATACTCGTATTCATGGTCTCCAAACAATCTGTTTATTCAATAGACAATGACCGTTTGTTTGTTCATTTATTTACTTTTTTTATTTCTATTTATTTTAGCAATGAAACTTTTGTTTTGTACTTTTATTATTTAAGCCATTAATACGTACGAGAAATTTGGGCTTCAAGTATTTAAGGTTTCTAAAAGAGTTGTTTGATTGCAGGAATAGGAAAACAAGTTTTAAAAAATAATTGCAATTTATTAAAAAAAAATCTGTCAACGAACTGATGTTTCCAATTAGTACAACAACAAACCAGAAAAACAGCACACGGCAAAAGTACCTAAGACTTTTCCTCAGTAACTTTGTTTCGAATAATCTTAAAACGAATAATTTGATTCGTAGATAAATAAATATATTTTATTCGAATAATTGTTTTAAGAAAAATAGTAGTCGAATAATTTTTATTTGAATAATTTTATTCGAATTATTTTAATTATTAATTAAATAATTCGGTTCGAATAAATTTTACATAAATAATAATCGAATAAGGTTAATTCGAATAATTTTTATTCGAATAATCTTTATTCGGAAAAGTTTTTTTTTAATATATTTTTATTTCCCACGTTTTTCCCCTTAAAATATAATTAATAATTTTATTCGAATAATTTTTTTAAATAATTTTATCGAATATAATTTAAGGGAATACATATTGGGGAAAGAAATTAGCCGTTATATTTGTACTTGTATGTTAGTAATTTTACTCGGGATATTTTTTGGAAATATGAAATATGCTATACTTTTGTTCTATTCGAATAAGTCCTGTTGCGAATAATTATACTTGTGCCAATACGATTTCCTTAGATATTTTTTGCAAGATAAGTCATATGACTGGTCCCAAACTGTAAGGAAGTGGTTGCTGACATGCGGGCGTTTCACTCATTTTGACCGGTAGTTTTAATCTCATTCTTGCTCGTTTTCGTTCTCTGGGCAAGTTTTTTTTTACATTTACTGCGCAAGCAGTCATACAAAAATCTTTTTAAATTTGATTGGAAAGTTATTCTATGACATGATTGGTAATTAAGGTATACAGAAATGTCTTCTAGATGCAAAACATTTACAGGAGATTATTTACGGTATTCTTGTAAGGTCTTACACCCAATTCTCATGATGACTTTTGCGACGTCGTTTTTACTGAATTCCCTTTTGAAGTTGCTACCAAAATCTTTGTGTGTTCAGACGATGTCTTTTAGTTTCATGTCGTTTTTCCCATTTTTGTTTTGAAATAATGTATAAATAAATAACAAAAGTAAGAAAAATAATGAAAAGTAACAAAGAGAAATGGAAGAAAAGTCTTAAAAAACACAAATCAAGACTTTTTGTTTACCCTCTTTCTTCCCTACAGCGCTCACCAACAAGCAAAAAGAGACGTCGAAAAAGCGACGTCGCAAAAGTCATTATGTAAATCGGGTGGTACTTTACCTTTATCATGGTTAGCTAATATATCTGCTGCATTTCGTTGGGTGCTAATGCCAACTCCTCAGTTGAGCTTTAGCAGTGACTAAACATATTATTTTACGAATTGATTCTTTTAAGATTCTTTATTTGTTTTATATGTAAAGGTACGGTCACATCTGGCAAACATTTGCCCAAAAAAGCGTAACCACAAAATACGAATGAAAACACTTTTTATTTAGATACCTGTTAATTACGTTAAACAGTTTCCTACATAATTTATAATTGAAAATGTAATACAATGTTATCTTATTAGATGCTGTTTAACTTAAAAATAAATGCATAAATCAAAAAGTTTTTCATTGGTATTTAGTGGTTACGCTTTTTTGGGAAAATGTTTGCCAGATGTGACCGTACCTTAAGTATACAAATATTGTTGCATTAAAAACAAAACAAAAAGAACAAAAATAAAAAAAAACAAATCTCAACGGGTACATAATCAGACACAATTTTCTTGGCTTTTAACGAAGTAACAAAAATCCATGAAATTAATGCGTAACGACAACAAAAACAACAACAATTACCACAACAATATAAACTTAAGCAGCATATATTTTTTGTTAAGAAAAAAATAAAATCATGAAAGACAAAAAATCAAATACCTTAAATTCGCACTATTAACCAACTTAGTTAGACTCGTAAACCTTTTAACGGTGAAACATGCACAAACATGCACACACACGTACTCACACACACGTCGCTACAAGAGTTTAATTTTCAATCGAAATGTGTTAATGTAAAAACCACAAACATTGTTGTAATTAGTTACAAAAACACAAAAAACCAAATACTGATGGCTAAAAGCTAAAAATCTAAACCGAAAAAACAGTTTTTAACCAGGCAAGCCAAACATCAGCTAAATGAAACAACCAACAACAAACAGCAACTGCCGTCGTTCCAGTAGTAGTTCTGTTTTTGTTGGTGTTGTTGTTGTTGGCAACCATTATAAGCATTAATGAAAATTCCAATCAAATGACCATTTTTTACATTTCGGTCTTATTTTGTTTTTATTTTGGTGTTTTGGTCGGTCGGTCGATCGATCCGTGTTGTTGGTGTTGTTGCTGCGGCCACAATTCTACTAAGTAGCCATGATGTTGTTTGCAACGGTTATTTTTCTCGATGGTGGAACATGTTGTTTAATTAGAAAAATGTTTTTAACGGATTTTTTTGTAGGACAATTAACAAGATTTGAATTGAGAGATTTACACAAATGTTCGAGGTTCGCAGCAGCAACAGCAGCAGCAGCAGGAAGGTGGGGAGAGAAAGAGCGAGTGTGTGATTTAATTTTCCGCTAAAAACCCACATGCAAATACAAAAAAAAATTTTAAAAATCGAAATTTTATGCAATTAAATTGTTAAATAAAATTTAAAATTTAATTTGTAGAAACAAAAAGAGAAGGTTTTTTTTCTGTTACAAAAATGCACAAATACAGTTTTCATCAATTGCAAATTCAATAGTGGAAACGAATATTTGTAATTTTTTGTTTCCTCTGCCCTCCTCTCTCTGAAGCAATAACAAATATCTGATTTCTATTTTTCACATTTCAAATATTCGTTATTAATATTTAATTGAATATCGCATAGAGCACAAAATGAAACAATATTTAAATGAATAGTAGTTTTTTTTTTTAAAAAGCATGCATTAAGCCAACACAATTTTTAAAGTTTAGCGATGATATTGATGATTTTTGTAGAGTGCGTTTTTTTATTTAAACTGCCAAGAGCGCTCACATTGAATGCAGGTGGATTTTTATAAAATTTTCGTAAACAGGAGACAAAAATATCCTGATGTTTTCTTAAAAATGCAAGACACTTTATGCCACGCCCCTAACATTATCTACCTGATTCTATTCGAACTAGGAGTATATGAAATTAATTTGCAAATATATAAGCAGGTATATTCATATTCGTTTTATAACGCAGATTAAGCGCCACTTGGAAATATATCATCCATATGAATATATTCTGGTGACTGATGCGAAGCTCTTAAAGTGTACTTTATTTATGAGTATGATTTAAGGCCATTGAGTTTTTCATAAATGATAAGAGTTATAAGATAATCAATATTTTATAAAAGGGTGGCCCCCAAACGGCTCGGAAAGAAGGAAATAATTATGAAAATCGGTCTATAAATGATGGAAGTGTTATTCGATAATCAGATCACCCTTTGGCAGCGTCAATGCAACACAACTTCGTTTTGTATCCCGTGTGTTAAATCGGTATTTTGAATGTCAACATTGAAAGTAATCGATTACTGTCAACATATTTTTTGTATTCTATAAAAAAATGTGACGGCTACATTGCATTATATTGACTCTGATTTTGTCGTCGGTGATTTTGGTGTTGACAAAAATTGGATTTCTGTTATTTTTTACTTTTTTATTAATATTAAAATAAAATGGAACAATATAAATTATCTGGCCTTACAATTTTTATATGGAATCCGTCAACGCACCCAATTACATCCACGAAATCCGTTTTTTCAATAAAACTTAATTTGGCTACGGCTTTTTTAGCATCCGTCATTTGAAACTTGATCCATTGTGGGCAAACTTTCATTTCCAAAACATCTAAAGTTTCGGACAAAATTTTCGACACAACAGGCTGTGATAATCCCAAATTAAAACTGTAACCCACACTCACCTGGTACGATTCTTGCGGTAAAAAATCGTAAAGTTGCTGTTAATTTCATGGTGTTTGGAATAAAAGTTGATCTGTACCCACTTTTCAAATGTATTGGTCCACATTTCTGTTGCTGTTTTCACAATACAGACAAATGACTTGTGTAGAAATTTTGTAAGGAAATCATTAAAAAAAAACTGAGTGGTTTTCATACAAATCTTCTACTCAAACCAATTATTTATATTATAGAAATCGCACAATAATCTCCAGGATATATTTAAATGCTTCATTGTTCAGCCGAAAATAACTTACGAACTTTAAAAGAAACCGCAAAGTGTGCAACTTACAATTATAAGACTTTAAATTTACCACTTACTTATTATCTGGAAATTTAAAGATGTTTGATTTTTACCTCAGTAGTCTTCTTACATTTTATATTTTTTTTTTCATGATTACAGTGAGAATTTGGCAGGGGAATGAAAAACATTTTATAGAAATATATTTCCCACCAAAAATTTTAATTAAAAAAGTGATGTTGACTCAAAATTTATGACGACATTGACGCCGCCATGTAGCAAAAAATAATCAAGTTTTTGGAAGTAGTACATAGTTTCTCTGCTTTAAGAACGTGCTTCATATTAAGCACGTATGTATTATCTTAACAAATGCAGAAATGTATGGCAGAAAATGTAAAATTTTTTGATAACTTTATTTAATCAATGTAGAAACTAGTGATGTTGCGAATATTCGTATTCGTATTCGACTATTCGCCTGTTTTAAGATATTCGTATTCGTATTCGTATTCGCCAAATTCAAGCGAATATTTTTCGAATAATTTTCCCATACACTTTCCACAAAAAAAATCATACAAAAGTTTAAAAAAAGTACATAAAATGTAAAAAAATATATTAATTTTTATTAAAAAAACCCATTGTATTTCACGCAAAGTAATAACCTTCTTAAAAAACAAACAAAAATATATATGTATTTTGCAACTAGTATTCAAAAATTAAAGATTTATATCATGTTAAATTAGTAATCAGTAGAGGAATGTTGAATTTCAAAAATAGAAGTTTTAAAGCCTTTTCTCCATCAAGCCTATTACGATGCGGTGTATAAATAAGCCCCGCACCACTAAACATTCGCTCGCTTGGAACTGTATTATTGTATTATTGTTGTAGTACTAAGCAGACCTTATTATTATTTGACCATGGGTATAATAAAATACCATGGTAGTGTGGTAGACTTTTGCATGATAGGTAAAATTGACAGCGCAGTTGCTTTTATTTGTTTTGATTACATATTAAAGAAGGTTTTAAATAATTATAATTTAAGTTGTCTCAAATGTATTAATAATATTAAAAATGCTTTCGCAGCAGTGAATTGAACAAAGTATATCATCTATCGGCAATAAATTGGAATATACTCGTATAACTTAAATGCATGATATTTAAAGAAACTCGGTGAGATGTTTTGATTCTCTTTATATGTAAATGTATAAGGGTGGGAAGCTACAGGAATCAAACTAAAACTTTTTATATATGAAATTCCACTGACACAGGTGGATGCGCCTTCTGCAAAAATATGTTCGCTAAACAGCACTGAATTATTAATTAAAAACCCAAACAGAGTAAGAAAAACGAAATCTGAAAGTATGTAAGTAAAATAATTAAAAAATATTCTGTAGAGGTTTTCAAATTCGACATCTTAATGCAATAATAATGTTAAATCACTAAATATTTTTTTTTATTTATAGTTACTAACGCAAAGGCAGGGATTTTTTCCAATTAAATTTGAAATATAAACCTCAAAAGAAATATTCGTTATTCGTATTCGTATTCGCGAATACTAAAAATTGATATTCGTAACATCACTAGTAGAAACAAAAACAAAAAACACACTAGCCTTACACTAGTGCATACTAGAGAGCACTATTGTAAGGCAATGATTAAAATTTTAAATTTTACGAAGTGTAACGAACATAATAAGACGACAGTACGAATGTTTGATATTGTTTTCGTTCCATGAATTTACTTCATACTCACTGCTCTGAAATAAGCACTTAAAACGAAATGCTCCAAAGTGGGACATCGCGAACAAATATCATGCCATACGTAAGCAGGTTTGTAAGCTAATATCACCTGATATTCCCTTACAAGCGTGCTTACGGCGAAGCAGTAATTTTTGCTGGGTGAATATTTTAGAGGAAAAACTTGGCCCCGAATTTTCAAAAATAATAAATTATGAGATACAACTGCTAACAGTCTCTTTTAAACAGAAAAATAATTCTGAAAATCGGTCCATATGTGAAAAGGAGTTGTAGAGGTTCAACATAAAAATATACCCCTTGAACAAACAACCTTCTTTTGTCTTTTTGTCGACTAAAAAACAATTGAAATGCATAGAGTCGTTACTTAGCTGCTTTTGAGGTATAAAGTCCTTAATATGGCAGCTCTGGTTATATTCCATAAACCTTTTAACATAAAACTCATACGAGTGATTTCATTAAATCAATTTACAAGTACATTGAAACAATGTTTTTTTTTTTTGATAAATTTTATTATTTATTGAATCTTCAATTATAAATTGAAACATCAATAAGTTATTCAAATCTTAAATCTAAAAATATTAAAGATAAACAAAATTTTTAATTTCAACGGTTAATTTATGTTGTTTTACATCTCTCGTGTACGGCTGAGAAAAAGAGTATCCCTCCTTTTCAGCCGGCCTCTATAATGTAGAATATTGCGCGCAAGTGGATTTGGGTGCACCTCAAGTTTTTTTTATATATTTTTTTTGCGTTTTTTGTTAATACTGTTTTCACCAACGGAACATCTAGATCTTTATGAATTCGATGATTTCTGACATACCAGGGGGCTGCTGTAATCGTACGTAGAATTTTATACTGTCGCCTTTGAATTTTTTCTACATTCGATACTGAGGCAGTGCCCCATAACTGGATTCCATAGAACCATATTGGTTTCAGGAACGCGTTGTATAAGAGAAGTTTACAGTCAAGGCTTAGTATAGAGTTTCTTCCAATAAGCCAATTTATTTGGGCTGCTTTTAATTTCATTTGTGTCAACTTTGCGTCTATATGCGATTTGCATGTTAAACGACGATCAAGTTGAACGCCTAGATATTTTACTACAGTGTGTTGCGGTATGGTCTCAGTGTTAATTTGTATAGACGGGCATGTTTCCCTGCGCAACGTAAAAGTTACGTGTACACATTTCTGCTCGTTAACTTTTATACGCCATTGTTTGAGCCAATTTTGCAATTTGTAAGTTGATGGAAGCTTCTACTGAATTTTCGTGAACGCTTAGAAAAGCTGTATCATCGGCAAATATTGATGTATGAATGTTACTGCTTAACGGTAAGTCAGAGGCACATATTAAATAAAGTAAGGGACCGAAGATGCTGCCTTGGGGAACTCCGGCTTCAATCGACTGCGGTGGGCTTAAAAAATTGTCTTCCCTAACTACAAATTTTCCTTCCATTAAATAGCTTTTTAAAAGCTTGACGATGTTTGCGGGTAGATTTCGTGTTAATTTGTGTATTAGACCTTCGTGCCATACTTTATCGAAAGCTTGAGGAACATCTATAAATATCGCAGAGCAGTATTTCTTTTCTTCGAAAGTTTCTCTAACTACGTTCACAAGTCTGTGAATTTGTTCAATAGTAATATGTTGTCTGCGACAACCGAATGTATTTTTACACAAAATTAATGAATCTAAGTCAAATAATGTAATTTATTAAAAATTATGTAAAAACTATTTTTTTTAGTGAATTGATTTATATTCAGTCAACCACAAATTACCTAAGAAATCACTTGCTGTTCAAAAGCTTATAAACTTGTGTAACTTTGCAACAATTGCCATGAATAGAAATCCCTTATTAATATTTTAACAAAGCAATCTTTTGCTATTTAGCCATTAATTTAACAATATTTATATAAATACTTCAATATATTTACATATTTAATGGATTTACATAAGAGATCTCCATTCATTAAATTTTCAAATCTAAAAGTTATTTTTTTAAGGTTCTTAATCAATTTAATAGTTTTGAATTGAATCTCATTAATTTGCTTGTAAAACTCATTTTAAATATTTGTTTAATACATCAAAAGATAAATGGATTGTGTTTTAAAAGAAAAGGAAAAATGAAAATTACATTTATTCTAACACTCTTAACCTCAAAATACAACACACAAAGGATACACACTTCAGAACAACAAGAACAACAATAACATATGGCAAAAGAACGAAGCTGAATAAACAGATTATAAAGGAAGAAAATCATTATAATCACATTAAAATTAATAGCTAATTAACCGCACAGATTATCACAAAACTAATATATATTTTTTTTCTTGCTTGTAATTCTTTTTCTTGCAACGTTGTTAGTGGTGATGTTGGGTTTGTTGTTGTTGTTGTTGTTGCTTCTTTTCAGAACTATTATTGAGGCAATGAGTGGCATTGGCAGCAGCCAGCAGCCAGCAACCAGCAACCAGCAACCAGCAGTGTTGCCCTGTCATGAATTTCCACCTGCTAAGGAAGAAGACAACAACAACAAAGATACAAGTACACTCACTTCTTGTTCTTCTTCGTTTGCTTATTTTCCTTGGGAGAATAAATAAAATAAAATTCAAAAAAAAACTTAGTAAATTGAACTAAATGAAGTTAATTCAACAACTCGCACACTAAAAGTAACAACAATAGAAACTAACAAAGGACAAAACAACAACAACAACAACAGCAAGTTACAGAGAATTAGAAAATACATACAGAAATAAAAACCGATAAAGAAACAAGAGCCGGGACAGAAAAAGAAAATGAGCCAACAAATGACAGGAAAAACTAACGAAAAATATACATAAATGGAAAAACTCACCTGGTGTACAAGAATGAAAATATTCTCAGTCGACGGGATTGATGAAAATGCTGCCAGCAACAATAAAATGTTGAGATTCCAAAAGTAAAACAGGTTGTAGTGGAAATGAGTGGCTAGAAAAAATAAAATAAACAGAGAACAAAAATTGAGTAAAAGGGAATAAAAGAGAAAATTTCATAATACTCTTATGTTTAGGAGATAAATTAATCTTCTAATGAATCAAATTTATAATTATTTTGATTAAATAATAATTTAAAATACATAAACAATTAATTTGTTGGTAAATTTTGTAAAATAATTGATTACGAAAATGCCCTGAAATAGATTTGCTTAGAAAAGTTCGTTAAATTTTGATGACTTTTTTGATGAAAACTGTTTTCTTCAGCTTAGGTTCATAATTCTTCTGAAATTGAAAATATTTTCTAAAAATTTTAAAATATTTTGAAAAAATTTTCTAAAAATTTGAAAAAAAGTTTTTTAAAACAAAATTTTTATAGATTTTCAAGTTTCAAGATATGGTTAGAGTGCCTCCCCACTAATTCGTAGTAGCCCGGTTCAAATCCCCTCATTCCAGACAAATATGTATATTCATCTTTAAAAAAGCAGCCCCAGACGTTCCAGTTAGCACTCTGCTGTCTTCGGCGTAACCACATTAAAAACCCGACAATTGTAAGTGCTTAGCAAGGTTACAAACCATATAGCTAGGAAAACCACAAGTGTATAAAGTTATTGTTGCAAGCTAGACACGGCAGATTGCGCTCCATGATAGATACTCACTTTTTAGTCATTATATGAATAAACACGAAAATAGTTTTTAATAAATATTTTCTTGTGTTTATGAGATAAAGGGAAACTTTACAAGATTTCAGTGAAAAAAATAAATTGAAAAAGAAAATTTAATTTTCAAGAATGACACGAAGGAACAAAATTTCTATACATTCTGGCGTCGTATCGATTTCGGTACGGATCTATACTTATTTGCATTTCTATGTTAGTGCGACAGTGCCATGCTAAATTTGGGATGGAAGTTGGCAGAAGCTTGTCCTTGAAAGCGGCTGAAAATGAAAAATGGCCCCAAACTGAAAAATGAAAAATGGTCCCAAAATTGTGTAAATGAAATAAATACCACAAAAAACTCTTTAAATCAAAATGAATTTGGACAACTACCTTTTCAAAATATTATTTGTAAACGGCGACGTTGCTCAAAATTCTATTCTCCCGGCGAAGGTCTGGAATGCAAAAACTCGTTAGTAAGAAGCACCATGAAGAAAAAAGTGCTTGTTCCCAACAATTGCCCAAATAATCGAAGTTTCCAGAAAACGAGTGAAATAAATCCCCAAACGTTTAAATGGCCCCAAATTTTAATATAAAAAACTAAAAAATGGCCCCAAAAAATAGGAAAAATGGCCCCAAAGTTCATGTTATTGTTTTCAATACAAATATTTAAGGCCATTTTTCATTTTTGGTTTGGGGCCATGTTTCATTGAGCCCTTGAAAGCATCGAGTGTTAAAAGTGATCTATTCCTCTCCTATACTACACCTACAATTTTTCCTTATTTATTTTATTTTAAATTATTAATACTGGCAAACCACGACAATAGTTAAAGTTAAAAATGTGCCGCAGGACCATTTCTTCCTTTTCATAATGCTTGGCTCTTCTATGGGTTTCTTTTTTTTAGTACAACTGACTTGATTCTAATGCTGTTATTGTGATTCACAACCAAAACCCCATGAATTGCTTGTTAATTGGTGTCGTTATTAAATTATAATTAAATAATTTCCAATTATCACCACAGTCAACCAGATGTTCATTTAGTCGACTGCTATAAGTTTATTTTATAATAAAATTGGTTGTGAATCGTAATACGAAAAGCTCGTTGAGTTAGAAGGATGGTGAATGGTGAAAATAACTACACAAAAAAAAAAAAAAACAATCCCAAACGTACACAGAAAAAAATTTTTCACCATTTAACTCTTTACTTAAGAGTATAAAAATATTTGATTATATATTTATTTTATTTAATTAAATTTTTAATTGTAATAAATAATTTTAGTATAAAAATTTAATTGATACTATTAATTTGCACCAGTAAACAACTAAAAATATTTATTAAATATATTAAATATTTAATCAAATTTTTTTATACTTTTAAGTAAACAGTTATTTGGTGAAAATTTTTTTTCTGTGTACTAAAATCAATTCTAAACGGATTTTCTTGAATCAATTCTGTGGCAAAAAGGAAAAAGTGCTTAAGTCGAGATAAGCTCATTTTGAGTTAATATCACCATCGTATTCTTCATATTCAAAAGTATCTCTGGGCAAAGTTTTATTCATATTGACCGATTTTTAACGAAGTGCTGGCACAATTACTTGCTGCTTTTCTTTTCCTAACTAATTTTCTAATATGGAATAACGGCTTAATCTGACTTATAAAATATTGCATTTCAAATTGAATAACTTTCTTATGATGGGCAGAGCCATGTGTTAAAATATCAAAAGAATCGAAAAACGAATGATCAACTTTTAGTACAACGCGATTACATTTTTATCAAACCACTTAAAAAAATTTAAAACTGCTTTTCTAGATAACTACAAAATATGACTTAAGTACTTTTTCCTTATTGCTACTTTATGAAATCCCAAACAAAGACTAGTTCAAAAATGTCTCCAGCTTGAGTTAGGGTTAAAACTAACATCTTTAGATTGGATGTATGAATCCATATACAACATCGTGATGCATCCATTTAATTGAGGGTTAGTGTTGGCTGAAGCAAATTATTACTTAGGACCCAGGTTCGAACCCTGGCCAGGGCAAGTCTGTTTACATATTTATTTTAATTTCATATTTATTTCTGTGCATTCTTGGTGTATTGAACATAGAGTTAGATGATTGTAACACAACGCCGTAGACAAGTCAGCTGACGAATAAAAAAAATTGTTTCTGTTCTTTGAAGCGAATCCGAAAAAATTTCTCATTTTCTAAATATTAAATACCGGCACCATTTCGTGTTTTTTTTCTGTTAAATAATATTTACACAAATAATTTTGGTTCATGATATTTTAAAGCTCTAAATATTAGAAAACTACAAAGAAGTCCGAAATTGAATCGATTTTAGTTTTCTTCATTTCTGGAATTGAACAGAGGCCTGATGCAAAGTGTTTGATTCCATTTGGATTTGATTCAAATACATTATCGGCTTAAGATTTAAGGCCATGTCAGATAAAACTTTGGCTTCGCGTTGCGTTGCAGATTCACTTTGACATCTAAGATAAAAAATGTAGGTACTTATATGAAACATGTCACATAAAGCACTTTTAACGCAACGCGAAGCCAAAAGTTAGGCAACTCTCATCTTTTTGTGCGCTTTGACAATTAAATGTAAAAACTACCAACACTATTTATAGGTAAAGTGAGTGTTGTCAAAGTTTTTATCGTGTCATACAGCTTTTGCTTTACGCTTTTTCATCAAAGTTAAGGTGCCCACACACGATTGATTTGTGCGTGTGATTTGTACGTGTTCGACGTCTTGTTACAAGTTAATGGGGCTGTGCGCGCACAAATCATAAGAAATTGAAAATTTTCAATTTCTTGTGATTTGTTGGATTGTTAGTGGACTTGTGCGCGAACATTTTAAAATTTTTCATTTTAGTGCACAACGAAACGTAAAAGAGACAACATGTGTGCATGTATGTATGTACTGCGGAGATGAGTACCAAGCAAAAAATTTTTATTTTCTTCTGCATTTTTTATTTACTATTGTTTGTGGTCGAGTTGAATATGTTTAAAGATGGTTATTAAGGAATTTTCAATTTATTTTGTACATTTAATGTGTACATATGTATGTATGTACATACATACATATGTATCCGCTTCACAATTCATGTTTTCTTCTTGACGTATAAGGTTATTGTGATTTGTTCGTCGTTTGTGGAGAAATGCTACGCGAACAAATCACACACACAAATCACTCGTGTGTGGGCAGCTTTATTAGGAACATCACGCAAAGCGACGAAGTTGTATCTGACACAGCTTTTAGTCCTAAAAGAGTGCAGTAATTTTTCTTTGTTTCGGTAGCAAGCAACAGCGAATTTAATCCAGTAGTGGCGAATACGCTATAAAAATAATTGGTTTAAAACTGCAGCGCAGTATTGCATTACCGTATTTTAATGGTTAAGAATATTATTTATTTCGTGCTAAAGCTGCACTAACAGTCAGTAACTCATTTCAAGCTATAAAATCGAAAGAGATGTTATACTCTTTCAAGCAAAAATTTTTTAAATGAACATCAAATAGACTGACATTAACCAACTAAAACGTAAAAGATACAAAAATAAACTCAAACCTTGCTCGAAAAAATACCTGAGTAAAATATTTGTGGAATATTTGGAATTAAAAAAAATCACCAACAAACGGTTAATGGAAGTTGTAAAGTGTTTGATCAAACCTTATGAAATGCTATAGGAACAAGTGAAAAATTCAGTGTTACATGTTTGAGCGGTTTTTGTTTACTCCTTTCCTCTTCATCAAAAACAGTACAAAAGAGTGCTTTCGTAGGCTGGTTTGTTTGATATAAAATTTTGTGTTGTTTAGTGGTTGTATGAATGACCTGTTCCTGCATGAATTTAGTTTAGTGCTAGAGACCGGTTCGTACGTAACGTTTAAAGCAAATTTTTTGCTATTGACGCGCTGTGATCCACAGAAAAAGAAAGAAGAAACAGCAATACACTCTAAAAAAAATACAAGAAATACAAAAAACAAGAAGACCATAAAGCGCATGATATATGAAAAGCTCGTGTTACAAATCGAAAAAAAAAAATATTAAGCAAAAGGTATTTCAAAGACCAGCGCAAAGATGGAAAAATATATCATGATTTTTTTTGTTTATTTTGGTTTGCTTGTGGTTGCAAATAAAAAAAATTTATGAATGAATTAAAGAAATTGTAGTTTTTTTTTAAATAAAAAACACACACACAACTTAATAAATAAATCGCATGCGTTTAATTACTAGTTTTTAAAAATTTATGAAAAATAAAATTCAAGAATTGAAAAAAACATGGTTTAAAATTTAAAATAAACAAAAAAAAAAATATATGCTTGAAATGAAGGAAAATTCAGGTTTTAAAATGAAATTGGTTGCGGGCCAATAAAATAATAGAAAAAAAAAATTCTTAATAGATTTAAAAAACAAAGAAAAGGAAATATGTTGTTGGTGCTATCAACAGACAACATCTGCCGCAAACAACACAAAACAAAAAAACTTAAACCCAACAACATAAAGCAACAATCAAACGTATCTCCAGCATCATCTACAACATACATACAATAAACAGCAAGTGCCACAAAGGAATTTCAACAACTAAAACGTTGACAACACACATCTTAAAGAAACAGAACCCCGAGAAAAACTCAACACACAACTAAAAGAAATTTAAGCGAAAAAATTAAGAAAAGAAAAACAAAAACCCAATAACGTCCTTCACCGCCTTCTTGAGACAACAACGGCAACGACAACGACAACGGCGGCGACAACAACATCGATACTGTTTGAAAGAAAAATCTAGGCAAAATTAGAAAAAGTTGAGAAAAACTTTTTTAAAGAAAAATTCTTCCGCCTTCAAACGCAAAACTAACACCAGACATCAGCATATCATCGTCATTATCATCATTTGGTTGTGTGTCTTTTAGTTGCGCGCTGGTTGTTTAATTTTCTTACTTTATTTTTTTTTTTTTTTTGAGAAAATTTTATTTTCTTGTTGCCCCTAATGAATGTATGTAAGTAAGTAACAGCTACAACGTTCTGGTCTTTTGATCACGGTCTCAAGATTACGGTTTTTGCAGCCAAATACACCAAGAAAAAAAAACTTAAAGTTTGTGTTTTTTTATCATATCAGTTACCCGTTTTGCTTTTGGAAAAAGGCCTTAAATTTTTCTTTCTTCCCCCAAAACGTTTTTCGGTCAATCTCTCAACTAACAACGACAACAACACCCGCTTTTTATTAAACAACAAAAAGAAAAACAAAATAAAAGAAAAACAATTTCTTAACATTTTATAAAGTAATCAACAAAGTTTTCACTTGTTCTGCTACGTCTTTAATAGCACGTAACTATTTCTGGGTTGTGCCACAGACAAAATCGGATAAAACTAAGACCAACCAAACAACACCAGCAACAAATGCCAGCAAGTGCAATATTATGTTGCAACAACTGAAAAGAATTATAATAATCAAGTATTTATGAAAAAGTTTTTCTTTTCTTGTTGGTCTCTCCAAGAAAAAGAAAAAGAAAAAAAAACTCACACACAAACGAGAAAGAAAAGTTTTAAAGAAAAAAAATTATTTCACAAAAAGCAAGAAAAGAATCTTTTAAAAGAAAAAAAAAACTAAAACTTTGCCAACTAAAATAACAACAGCAGCCAGTGTTAAAGGTAACAAAAAAAACTAGCCAACATTTAATAATTTGTTGCAAATAGTGTAACAAAATAACAACAACAGCAACAATAAAGAAAAGTTAGCAGAAAAATAATAGTTTTTGCAACAAAATTAAGTTAAGAAACGGAAGTTAAACAATTTAAAAATGTGCTTGATTTTTTTTTGATTCGTTGATTCCTTGTAACGGAAAGTGTTTTTTAATAGAAAAATAAAAATATAAGAAAATAAAAAGAAGGATAGAAAATAAAAAAAAGTTCAAAATATCTAGTTTTTTTTTTTAAATGAAAAAGTAAAATAACAAATTAATTTAATGCACCCAACAACAACAACAACAACTGCAATAATAAAATTTTTCCAGCTACATTAAAAATATTAGTAAATAATAAAAAAAAAATATTTGAATAATAAAAAAAAATATTTAATTTGTGGATTAAGTTGCAGACATCAACATTTTAATTGAAAAAAAAAATACAATAAAAAAAGGTAAGTACACAACACACTTTTAAATATTTAAAACAAAAACTGCACAAAATTTCCTTTAGTATTTTGTAATTAATTTATAATTACCAGTCCTGTTAAGTGCATGCATAGGCATGCAGTCACAAGATCAAAATAAATTTACATGCAAGACTTCTATGCATCAAAATATTTTTTTACTGTATTCATATCTTTTGTGATAAAATCATATATTAGGGGGCTGTGTACATATTATGTAACGCTCCAGGGGGGTTAAAGATTTGATACGGATTAAAAATTTTTCACTGAAAAAAAATTAGTAAAAAGCGTTACGGCGGTGGGGGGGGGGGGGGGGGGGGGTGGGTATAAAATCTCTAACAACAGCGTTACGCACTGCCCCGTAAGTGCTTTTTCTTTAATAAACTTTTATTAATCACAATCAAAGACTAAAGTCACAAGATCAAAATAAATTTACATGCAAGACTTCTATGCATCAAAATATTTTTTTACTGTATTCATATCTTTTGTGATAAAATCATATATTAGGGGCTGTGCACATATTATGTAACGCTCCAGGGGGGTTAAAGATTTGATACGTGATAAAAATTTTTTACTGAAAAATTTGTAAAAGCGTTACGGGGGGGGGGGGGGGGGTATAAAATCTCTAAAAACAGCGTTACGCACTGCCCCGTAAGTGCTTTTTCTTTAATAAACTTTTATTAATCACAATCAAAGACTAAAGATATGTAAATGTACGTACATATCCATACAAACACACATAAGTATGCACATGTAAGTACATATTTCCATCTAGTCGAATGATTACTTGTTAATAAAGTTGACAAATAATATTTGCGAAAATTCGCATCAAATGAAAAACATGAAATTTATAATGCCTGGGTTCGTTAGTGGTGCATATTAGTGATGTTACGAATACTCACAGTCGCATTCAATTATTCGACTCTTCGCCTATTTTAAGATATTCTTATTCGTATTCGCCAAATTCAATAGAATATTTTTCGAATAATTTGCACATACATTTTCCCAAAGAAAATAATATAAAAAGTTTAAAAAAGTACATAAACTATACAAAAATATATTAAAATATATTAATTTAAGGAAAGAAAGCCCTTTATCATTGACGCAATCTTCTTAATAAACAAACGCAAATTATATTTCGTAACTATCATTTAAAAGTTAAAGTGTAAAGTTAGTAATCAATTCTCAGTAGATGAATGTTTGACTTCAAACATGGAAGAACTATCTGTGCCATCTGCGAAAATATGTTCTCGCAAAACATCACTGAATTACTAATTAAAACGAAATCTCAAGGTGCATATGTATGTAAGAAAAATAATTTAAAAATGTTCAGTAGTGGTCTTCTAACTCGGCATCTCCATGTCATAATAATGATAAACACCTAAAGTAGTGTGACAGTTTTTTTTTTCAATTTATTTTTACTGACGCAAAGGAAGGGATTTTTTCCAAAATTAAATTTGAAATAAAAAGTGGCTCTAAACTTTAAAAATAATATTCGTATTCGGGGAAAATTGTTTCAAATATCCGTATTCGTATTCGTATTCGCGAATACTAAAAATTGATATTCGTAACATCACTAGTACATATCGTCAGCTTAAGGTTAATATTGAAAGGTCCTACCTAGTATTTTTTTTAAATTTCATATTTATTATTTTTTTAATAGTTAAGCCTCAAAATCGAAATCGAAATATGCTAAAAATAAACGCGAATTGAGAAAAATCTCGAGTCAGAGCCTTTCTCTATTAAGGTAATGATATATACCCCGTTTATACGCATTTCTTATTTGCAAATAAAACTATTTGCAAAAACTTAACTCACTGTTTATACGCAAATATCATTCAGAAATATTGTTATATTTTTTGTATGGACACGCAGTAAATATATAGTCATCTGGTAGCATCACACATCTTTTTTGCAAATAGCTTGTTATTTGCAAATAGTTTTCGCAACATTTTAAGTTACAATAAAAAAGTAATACGGCAACGCTTTCCACTCTTATTTGCAAATAAGAAGTGCGTATAAACGGGGTAATAGATATAGAAATACACAAACATGTTCACATTCATTCGAAATCATAATAAGACCAAAATATATAATTCATACAAGCATATAAGTATATATTTTCTGTAAATACTAGAGTTGTCAACCGATGAAGAATAATTCGATTAATCGATCAAACAGAACGAAACTCTTGTTCGAATAATTTTCAAATGCCGATTTTCGAATAACGAATAAATCGATTAATTAATGTCAATTAATCGAACAAATTTTTTTCAGTTTCAAATGCATACGCAAAAATTTTTTAAATTTGTTATTTTGGATGTTTGTAGTTGTTGTCGAACTGCGCATACCTAGAAGTCGTGCTATGTTTTGAATGAAACGTTAAAAAATTTTCAAGAATAAGGTTTTTTCACTCTCAGGTGAATAAGTTAGAAATACACTAAAGCCAAAAAAATTGAGCTCGGTTTGGAAGTATTTTACCAAGAAGAAAAATAAAAAAAAAAACAAAGTCACATGTAACAAGTGTCCTAAAGTATACAAAATTGTTGGATCAACAACAAAAAAATTAATAATTCTTTAGCAAGAGATTTACTAAAACGCATTAAAATAACAATAAATGAGAGACGCATAAAATTTTTAAAACACGTTAATAATATTTTTTAAATTCTGGAAATTTTCCGAGCAATGAAAGTTTTTTAAAATATTCTTCAAAAAGTGAAACTAAAGAATATCCAAGTTATTTTATGTGAAAGTAACCACAATAATTCAGATGAAGGTAATGATATAGAAGATGTTACTAGTAATGCAAATAATAATTTTTTATGCGAATTAAATAATTATTTTAAAAGTATTAAAAATTCAAAATATAAAAAAAGACTTCAGCGGCATATTAGACGAAATGGTATATTTGGAAAAATCTAAAAAAAAAAAAACAGAAAAATTAGATAAACTATTTTATGCTCTTCCAACAATATCACCTACACTCTAAAACTTTTGTTGAATTTTACTTTCGAATTTTGTCTAAATACCTGTTGAAAAATTCTTGTTGTCTATAGTTACATCGATTTTGTTATTAAAGTGAATAAACGCGTGAGAAAAAGACATAATTTGTCTAATTTTAAACAAAAATACTAATTTTAGGTTAAAATTTTTCATTTTTAAGCAAACTTGTGTTTAAAAATATCTTCAATATGCCTAAATAACATGAAAAAGTGTAATATTAAGCTTATCTGTCCAAAAAAAACAACAATTAATGTATTATAGAGGCTTTATAATGAAGAAGAAGCATTAAAGAGCTTTTATTTTAACAGCACATGGCGTCATATTTTCTCTGAGGAAAAAATGTAATTTCGTCGTGTTTTCAGTATTAAAAAAGAATAAAAATTGGTTTTATATAAAGCTAAAGCAATATATTTAAGTTATTTAAGAAATTTGAATCAGATAATATTGTTTAAATAAAAAATGTTACTGTGACAAATTTGTGAAATTCCTTGGGGTAAATTATCACCAGAAATTATAAAGCGATTGAATGAAAAACATAAGCTCGGCAAACTATTGAAAGCTTTTGCCAACGTTGTGGTCGACGAGTTATGCCAAATATCACATTATATACCGCTGAAAGTTTACAGGGAAGTTTGCTGGCAAGGCAGCAAGTAAATTTCCTGATTCCTTTATAGAAAAAGACGGAGAAGAAAAGACATTTTAAATAATTGCCCAGTGATTTTTCGAAAAGACTGTCTTTACTGTCACTTTAGTAAAGTAACGGACCTGGACGTTGATGTATTTAAAAAAGACTTTTATGCATCTTCCGATAAAATAAAATTCTGTTTCGGTCTTCAGCAAAACGCTGAAGAAATAGTAATAATAAAAACGATTTGCAAATTTTTTAAGGAGAAAGATACTCTTATCTTCAAAGAATACAAGGTAAACCAAATTTCCTTAAAGTTATTATTTAAAAATCTTATATAAACCTTTTTAGTTTAATTTTTAGTTTGTTTCAACACTCAATGAGGTCAAAGATGATATTCATGAATTAACTTCGTTGGTAACTATAGTTGGTACTCGTAAGTACCTTTATCCACTATAATGATTGAAAATTTCTTTATTTATATAGAATCATCAATGGAAGAAGAATCCACAGCCTATATTTGGTTTGAAAAGGAGATTACGTCGGTGGTAAATAGTTTTAATTTGGTGGATCTTGTTTTGCAATTGCTTCGTTATTATATACTTAACATCGCCTATCCCAAAGCTATATCTCAAACCTTTGAATTCCTAATGCGATATTATAAATAACAAATTTATCACAAAAAAACTGTTATTCAGGTTTAAATGAACAGGCAGTAATTGAAAAGAATTCAATGTAAATACAGTTAAGTTTATTTTTCTTAAAATTTTTTTTCCTTTTTATAAATATAATTAAACGGAAATATATTTTTCAATAATAATATGTACATACGAGTATGCATTTTTATTTAAAAAACACTATTAAAATCAAACATATATAAATGTAAAAAGAGAGAAAACTAGACACAATCACCCCTATCGTGAATAAGAGCTGAAATTTTTGTTCACGTGAAATTTTAATTCCACTCGAAGGGAAAAATGGTATCGTGAATCTCCCGTGAAAACTTATTCCCGCTATCAGTTGTTAGTGAATGTAAAAAAGGGAAGAAGATTAAAAAAATAAAAAATCATACAACTTTTTGTTCAAAAATATACACGGACATATTTATTTTAAAGAAAACTTCAAAAATCAAAGTTAAATATTCAGTTTTGGAGCTTTAGTTTGTTTGGTTGATCTGTTTGTTTATTGCATTCTAACTTTTATGTGGTAAAATAATTCGGCTACTTTTTGGAAAGCCAACAAAACGAAAAAATGCCAACAAATTAAAGTTTCACAAATCTGCAGGCAATCAACCTGTTTTTTTGCATTTTGTTGAGGAATACATCAGTTTGTGCCTTATTATCAGAACTTTTCATTAAAATAAACTTTTTAAGCTTTAATATTTAAATTATAAGAAGAAATACATATAATTTCTGTTCTATTCCCCATCAAAAATAAAGTGAAAATATCAATGTGAGAAGTGAAAAAATTCCGAGGGAAATATTTATTTATTCACGATAAGGGGAATTTTTTTCAGTGAACATTTTTCACGTTGTTATTCTGGACTGAATAAAATTTGTTCATGCGAGTTGTTCACGATTGCAAATACGTGAAAAGTGAAAAAATTTCACGTGGAAAACTATTCACGATAGGGGTGAATATGTTTGAAGGAATTAAACATGTTTTGTTCAAAAATCAACAAAGTGGTGAAAAAAAGTAGTTGTGTAATTTTAGGTCGATTATATTCGGTAAAGTGTTGCCTACTAACATTGACCTAATTTTCAGCAAAAGTGGTTTATAGTATACTTCGACAATTAGCGAAAGAGTTTTTTTCAAAATCTAATTTAATAAAAACAAAAACCAAAAATCGTTTGAAAGCTATAAAATTGAGTCAACTTTTATTTGTAAAAGATTATTTCTTAAGAACAACCCAATTTGTGTGATTTAACAAAAAAAAAACATTTGATATTGTTTGACTGAATGAAGCATCCAAGTAAAAAATTTTCATGATTTTTGAAGCACTAAAGAAATAAAGCGCATTATAATTCGCTTTAAAATATGAGCTGGTGGCTAAGAAGATGATTTCATAGCGCCACAACAATACAAGTTTTAAAGGGAGAAAGTTAGCAAATATACACACATCCAATGGGTAGTATGAATAAAAAAGTATTTGCTTTTTACTTAAAGATTTGTTTTAAAACTCAAAATTCTGGATATTATTGACTATAAAAGTAAGAATTTTGGAGTTTAAAACAAATTTTTAAGTATATAGGAAATACTTTTTTATTCATAGTGCCCAATATCATATCATACACTTATAATTAATCTATTTCCTTTGTGCTGCCATCTGTATATTTATTACAACATGCCAAATAGATACACAAAGCACAGTAATCCACGTACATATATGTACATATGCATTAGAATATTTTTCTCATATTATATTATTCATTATTTAAACAGCGCTTCGGATAACTGCTGTGTTTGCATGTTTTATTAGATGAAAAAAGCGCTTTTGTGAGCAAAAATGCAGTACTCCAAACCGGGAACTCGCCATACAAAAATCAACAGCGATATCAGGATGGTTTGTCAGCGCTTCTTTTATTCTGTAATAGTAGAAACCTGATTTATTTGAAGCAATTTTTTTACTGGGATGTTTATTTGAATTAATAGCTTTATGTATTTTTTTGTTAATAAAAATTTCAACTATTTTACTTTTAAGTTTTTTGTATGAAATGATTTTTTTTTCTCAATAAATTTTTTAAGCCTTTTTTTATTCGTTGTTCTCATCGATTAATCGAATAATTTTTCAGCTTTAATCGTTTGATCGAACAAACAAAAACAATTATTTGAAATATTCGAACAAAGTTGCAAGGCGAATAATTGACAACTCTAGTAAATACCCTCCAGTTCTAAAAGTAGAAATTGACTCCAAATCGTTAGGTATTTCACTCATGTACATGTACATGCACTCAGTACATGTATAAATGTTAATGCCTTCAACCTCAATTTTTTTTACGAGTTGAAAAAACTGTGCCCTTATTTCCAAAAAAAAAAACAAAAAAAAAAAATAAAAAAGTTTTTACGAGTATGTGTTATGATTTTGTGTTGGCGTCAGTTACAATTGGAAGTTCGTGGTCAGTGAATGTTAAATTTTTTTATTAAAAAAAGTGTTTTTTTTTTTAGAAAGGTAAAATGAGTAGCAGAGGTCAACTATAACGGAAAACATAAAAAAGGAAAAAGGACAATTAATTGAAAATTTTATAAATATCGAAAAAGAAATTGGATAAATAAAAAAAATCCAAAAAATTTAAATTTCTGTAGTGTTTTTAATTAAGGAAATATCATTAGCGATCTGACTGGTACATTATGACTAGCGAAATAGTTGGTTCTTGCTGACTAGTGATTTCACCGGTCTGTAGTGCGATTCTCTATTCAATTTTAACGTCAATTGAATTGTTAAAAATTTTTAACAGCTAAATTAACGTCGATGTTATTCAGTAAGGATTTTAACAATATCGTTTAGCATTATATTCAATTATAACGTCGAATTTTTCAGTTAACTTAACAGCAATAATTTTTTCATTGTTTATTCTTAAAGTTGTTGTTATTTTGAAATGTTCAAAAAATATATTTTCGAACAAATTAAAAAGAGCGCACTCTCCTGTACACTAGTCTGACTAAAAATTTATTGTTTAAATGTATTGTTTTTTAAAACAAGTTAAAGAGAGCGCCCTCTCTTGTGAATTCTTCTGGCTTAAAATTCATTGTTTTTTAACAAATATGCCACCATATTGAATTTTTTAACAATGTTGGTTATACTGAGTTACAGAATTGATGCATTGTTACCACAAGCAATAAATTGGGTTGGTAAAATTAACGTAACGTTTATTGTGAAAAGTTACAGAATCGCACTACTGATCATGTCAATTGACTGCCGTCAATATCATCCCCATGTCAAAATCGGCAGGTGAGTGCTACCATAGTAGTTACTCTGGTAGTTAGTGATAACGACTGGTAGCTAGCGAATCGCTAGTCATTCGCTAGCTACGCCGACTGCAGGGTATTCCTCAAACGCTAATATTTCTTATATGTATGTGCAATATTTTTCTAGTATAAGGTTTTCCAATAAGAAAGATATGATTTCTTTACAAAAACAAAAAACACACTTATTGTTAAGGAAATTCAAAAGTTTTTTATTTAATGTGAAGTACAATCGATACAATTAAGTTCTAAATAAAACGTTATTTGGCCTCTACGACTTCTTCTGCAAGAACGAATTCGATGAACCCGATTTTCGAGCACTTTTTCGACTAAATCAAGTCGTATGTCATGAATGGCACGTTCAATATTGACTTGTAAAGCTTGAAGAGGGTCTGGTTTATTTCGAAAGACCAATGACTTCAAATAACCCCACAAGAAATAGTCTGATAGTGTTAAATCACAACTTCTTGGAGGCAATTCAATATCACAATTTCTTGAAATAATCGAATCTCCAAACTTTTCTCGCAATAATTCAATTGTTGCATTTGCTGTGTGGCACGCGTGGTTTCTTATATTCGGATATTGGCGATGTATATCGAGAAATCACTGTGAATTTTCGTTTTACATTTTTCATTCAAAAGTTTTTTGGAACTGAATAGACTAAAGATTTATTATCTTCATAAAAATGTAATAATTTTCTATCATTTTTTTTTTGTTTAAAATAAAATATCTATCTTAACATTGATTAAGATTTAACTTAAAGAAAAGAAAAGATAAATTACTAAATGTTTACGCCTTATGCATAAATGTATTTTCTCTATCTAATGAACACATTTTAAACTCATTTAAAGTTATAGAAAATGTTTTTTTTAGATTAAAATTTAAAATTAAGAAATCGTGTAGAAGAAGAATTGATTTCTATTAAAAGCAGCAGACACCATCTACAGCCGATCATCAATAAAAGTTGTCAGCATTTTACAATTCGTGTGTTTTACGGTAGATTTATTTATTGTCTATTGCTTTTATATGATTAAATTTATTTTTTACTTTTTTTAAGTTGCCACAATTTTTTAACAAACGAAATAATTAAAATTTTATTTTTTTTTTAACTTTCGAAGATGAAGATATTTTGGAGTATAATCGAAAGAAATAAAGAAAAGCACTTCAGTATATTGTGCTGCTTTTTGTATTAAAAAATAAAATACTTGAAACATCTTGATTTCTAAATTTAAACCGCTTAAGGCAGTTACTAGTGATTACAGTCTCTTTCACTGCTAATTATGATGTTGTTGGACATTAATACCATTTACAAATACATACACACAAATGTTGTAAAATTTCGTTTTACCTTTAGAGACGTATGTATATGAACAGTGAGTTAGTATGGAGAAGCTTTCTAATCCACTTGTAGTGCTACAGTAAATTTTCAGTTGTTATTTTAGGTAAAATTTAATTAACAAAAAAAACTATGTAAAATAATAATATTAAACAAAATTTGATATATTGATTGATCGGTGGTATGGAAAGCAAAGGAAACAATTAAAAGCACATTATGAAAATTCTTCCTTTAAGGCTTTCAGACAAATCAATTTTCGAACGAAACAAAAAGCATCAAAAGTATGCCTAAATAAAATTTTAAGCTTAAAGCAAACGCTTCGTAGTAAGAAAAAAATGCCATTCGATGAAAAATTACATTAATTTTATGAAATATTGCATTAAGCTTATGATTGCTATGCTTATAATCAGACAATGAGAAAAAAAAGAAAACAAATGTTTTGGCTTGTGTTCAAAACCTGGCATTGGATATAATTTTTTTTTTTTTGTTTTGTTTAAAAAATTTTTTTTTTCCTGTATTTTTCAATTATACTTCAAAGCTGTTTTTTTAATTCTCCTAAAATAATTTTTAATTCACTTTTAATATAAAATCAATTCATATAAATCAATTAGCGACCGTACGTGGTTCTAATTCCAACAAAAGTTTAGTGTTTAGAAAATGGAAAATGTAAATTTTATTTGTAATTAAGAAATAAATTTTACAATTTAAAATAGAATTGACCTTAAATTTTTCTACTAACTTCAATCGTATTAAGGAAAAACAAAACAAGCATACTTTTAGGAGCGTCAATAAAATAAACTTTGCATGTATAAAGCTTTAGTAGTAAAAACAATTTAAACAAACGCAAAGGGGTAAAAAAAAACTTTATCACTCTAAAGCAGTGAAGGGCACACAAACACTCTCTCATATGGGTTGGGTTGGGAAGCAGCAAAAAACGAACGACGGTCAATAATAATACACTCGAAAAATTTGTCTGTTGCCAAAAGTAAAATACATTTCTTGCCTTTTAGTATTTTTATTTGATTTGAAGTTTTTTTCAATAATACTTTTTATGTTAATATAATAATAACGAAAACAATATTCATTTAATAATAAACTAGTTACACAACGAATGAAATAAAATATAATATTTAATAAGTAAAGAAATATCCAGAAAACATAATAAATAAAAATGAAATTTATTAAAAACGAAGCCCTCAAGCTTGATAATTTATTAAATTCGATAATTAAAATAAAAAGGTCGAATAAAAACAAAATTATAAAAAAAAAAAATCATTTTCCCATTCTCCATTGAACATTTTGCTTTGAGTGTAAACAAAAAATTGTTAAGCGAGGTCTTACTCAAACAAGTGCTCATCAGCGACTGGTTTGATTTACTTTGACGAAATGATAACAAAGCAACAACCGAACGTTAATTCTCATAATCTACACGAAGATGCTTATAGTATACGTGTGTCGACGTCGCGCAAAATATGCCCTTCACTGCTCTAAAGTCGAAATACAAAATTAGAAGAATCTGAAGACTATAAA
Organism: Lypha dubia; assembly: GCA_947311025.1. Taxonomy (NCBI): domain Eukaryota; kingdom Metazoa; phylum Arthropoda; class Insecta; order Diptera; family Tachinidae; genus Lypha; species Lypha dubia. The sequence continues at coordinate 59,175,815 of OX371263.1, forward strand.
TAAAAAAACGGTTTACGAAATTGGAATCATTGCGATCGGTAGGTGTGACAACGAAAAATTTTCCATTTAAGCTATGTACAGACGATTAGCAGATCTTACAATATTGTCGGAAACATGTTCAGAAAATGTCTGACAATCATCTGAACTTTCAATTTTTGTTTTACAACGTTGCCAGAAAAAGCATTGTCAGTTCATTGTAAGACAATAAAATTGTCAGATATCTGACAATCGTGTCAACACTTTACTTTACCATTGTCAGAATTGTCACGACATTGTAAGGTCTTTTTTGTTGGCAGATGTGTTCAAATTAATGCATCTGACAATGGCACCATTGTCAGATAATTGTTCTATTGGCAACGCTGTCCATAATTACGATTAGCTTTGACAGATCTGGCAATTTTTGTCACACAACAATCTTACAACCGTGTGAACTGACAATTTTTGTTGGCAGACAATTTTATTGTCTGACAATTGTCTGACAATGAAATTGTAAGGTTTTCTAATAATCGTCTGAACTGACAATTTACCTTTTGGTAACAATTTTTCATTGTCAGTACGTTGTCAGCATATTGCCATATCTTACTATTTTGTAAGATCTGCCAATCTCTTTAATTTTCTCAGTGATAGTAAAATTTTGAAAATACATATTCTAAAAATCTACAGCCTCTAATGTTTTGCTGGGAAATTCTTGTACTGTTCATTTTTTATATCGAGAAAACAAAAAAAAAAAAAAAAGAAATGAATAATAGAAATCAGCAAAGGTGTGAAAATTACTCAACAAGAAGGACAATAAACAACATCCATAGAATTTTAAATAATTCAAAGCCTTCTTTTATTTTTTTTTTTATTATTGTTGAAGTAGTTCACAAAAAAAAACAGACTTAAAAAATACGCAAAAATACATAAAAATGCTGGCTTTTGTTTGAGTTTCCGTTTATGGAACATAAAACATATTTAAAAAAGGAAAAAAAAACAACAAGAAAAAAAAAAAGAAGAAAACGAAGAAGTATTCAGCATAAATAAAAAGGTCCTATTAAATGGCATCACCATTCACATCCATAAATTAATAATGAAAGTGTATTTGTATGTAATTCCTTTGTGTATGGGTGTGTGCGTGGGCACGTAAACATTGACATCTTCTTAAGTATAAAAACTTATGTTTGCTTTTTTGTTTCCTTTTGTCAAGAATGGTTTGTTGGTTGGTCCTCCTCGTTTCTTCCTATTGTTTTTATTGTTGATGGTTGTCATTATTCGTATTATTATTTATTTTTCTCATCTTAAAAGCAAATAAAAATGAGAGCAACAATCGTCAAATAAAAATAAATAATGATTGTGTGACTTTTTGTAAGCACACACATATACATATGTAGAGAATATGTCTGTACAGTTTGTCTAGTAAAACTTGGCATAAGAATGAATAAGAAATTTTATTAAAAAAATTAAGAGTTGTTATGACACAATTTTAAATAGTTTTTTTTTTCTTTTGTAACACCCAAATTGTTGCCAAACATTTTCCAAAGCTTAGTTTCTGCCCGAAGAGGTTTTAAGAAAATGTCTCATCGCGCCTGAAAATTCATACAATTGGGATAATTTTAATGAAAGAAAATTTACGTAATATGTTTAGAGCCGTATTCATAAAAATTTTAAACAACATTTTAAACCATTTTTTAGCAAAATTCGTTAAAATCGTATAAATAAACGAATTTTAGCTTAAAATTCCTATTTTAAACCTTATTTAAATAAACGAATTTTAAAAATGGTTCGACCCTTGTTTAAAATGACACTTGCTTTTTTGATTTGTGTTTATTTTCATTTTAGAAGCTATTGTGAAAAATTGTCGTTTCATCAGATATTTTAGATGATTTTTTAATAAAAAATGGACACGCTGTATCTGATCAACAGAATTGGTAAGAACATCCGCACAAAAACATAAATGTGAAAATAAATCCAAGTTCCTATCCAAAAAGTTTCGGCCGTAAAAAGTACTGAGATCAAAATAAGGACCAAGTTCTTGATAGGTACAATTCCATCTCATTTCTAGGCAACCTGTAAGCTTGGCAAAATTTTTCCAAGAATTCTTTCCCATATTATAAAGGCAAAAATATTTTGCCAAGCTAACAGGTTGCCTAGAAATGAGATGGAAGAACTTGGTCCTTATTTTGATCTCAGTACTTTTTACGGCCGAAATTTTTTGGATAGGAACTTGGACTTATTTTCACATTTATGTTTTTGTGCGGATCTCACTTCTTTTTTTCTAAGTTGTTTTTGTATAAATATTTATATGTATTGCTTATCTGGGTCTACCTGTGTAGAAAATTTCAGCTTTCTAGCTATACTAGAAATGCCCTATACAAAGAAGGGACACCATAGTCGCACCAGATGAAAAGTGCCGTTTTAAAAATCATTTTCGTTAATTTCTTATCAGGATCTACCTGTGTACCAAATTTCAGCTTTCGAGCTATACTGGAAATGCCCCATACAAATAAGAAACCCTAGTCCCGACAGGTGAAAAGTGCCCGTTTAAAAATTATTTTTATTAATTTTTCTCATCAGGACCTACCTGTGTACGAAATTTAAACTTTCTGGCTACACTAGAAGTGCCCCATACAAGTAAGGGGCATGATTGTCCCCCAGATGAAAAGTGCCCGTTAAAAAATCATTTTCGGTAATTTCTCATCACTACCTGCCTGCGTACCAAATTTTAGCTTTCTAGCTATACTGGAAGTGCCCCATACAAAGAAGGGGAACCCTAGTCCCCCCGGGTGGAAAGTGCCCGTTTTCTGATTTTTCTGGTTTCATCAAGACCTACCTGTGTACCAAGTTTCAGCTCTCTAACTATACTGGAAGTGCTCAATAATATTGATGAGTCAGTGAGTTAGTGAGTGATAATGTACTAAAATATGGACTTTTCACACCTTAATATTTCGAAAAGCTTTTATGGTAGAAGTTTCAAATTTAACCAGTGAGGTCACCTCTGTGGGGAGACCGTATGTTTCATTTTATTATGATTAAGAGAAGCAAAGTTATGAGGGGGTAAAATCAGCTTGAATGGTTACGTGTAAATATACACACTGTGTGGCCGTACTTGGCCTGGCGCACTACCGTGCGCCTAGATTGTTACTTAAAATATTTATATTTTTAATTATATATTATTTATAATAGAAAATATTGCTGAAATTTCAAACAATCGCCAAACAAAAATTTACAAAAAGAGAACTGACCCGTTTTCCATTCCGGATAACGAATTAAACCAGAAATATCATTGTAATTGTAAATTGTAAATTTGGTAAAAATTGATATTTCTGTAGAGCGTAGAGGGTGCGGAACCTTTCCAGAACTTCAGGTTTTAGTACCTTTGAATTGTTGGAGACGAAGAGAAGTATGTTTTGCACTTTTAAATGGTAATGGAAATAACTACCCAAAATCATACTTCTAGTTTCAGGATGATGCTGGAGACCTTCATGGTCTTGCACAATCAACTGTAAGCAGGAATTGTGCAAAAGTTGCTGGTGCCTTGGCTAAGCATGAGAAACAGTACATAAAAATGCCAACTTCTGTTGAAGAAGAGGTGAAGATATCAAAAAAAAATTAAAGAAATCTGCAAGTCCCCTGGAATTAGTGGGGCTATAGATGGGACTCGTATTAGAATTAAAAAAAATATTATTATTATTATTTTCCGATTGGACAGAGCTCAAAATAATTTTAATTACACAAAATGAGCTAGTGATGTATTAATAATCAAAACAAATAAAATGAAAGTTTTTTACTTGTAATAAAATAATAATTTAAATTACACCTTTACCAAACAATTTGTTTACTATTTTTCTTTTTTTTAATTAATAAACGAGTTATCATACATTTATTTTATTTTATAAAAACAATATTCTTCTCAAAAACGACAAGAAAAATATATAAATTCGAGTCCTGTATGAATAAGTAATCATTGTTTTGCATCAGAAAGAGTCAAGTGACACCTCAAAAATATAGTGTTGCCAACCTCGTTTTTAAAAAACCTTTAATCGTGTTTTAGTTAAAATACTGATTATGAATACGAATTTTTAACAAACGTTTTTAGGCTTAATATGTTGTTTAACTAATATGTATTCGAAACCTGGATGAAGATTTTTTTATGACTACGATTTAATACTACAAAGCAACAAAGACACACTTGACATTGTTTTATTTCGGCATACACGTCAGAACAAAAACGGGGTTGTTTTCCCGAATTCAAAAATAGCAAATAGAATACGAGAACTAATCATTGTAATGCATACTTACGCGAGTTGTATGAAAAAAATTTGATTTTTAAAATATTGTCTCATGTTACGAACTGTAACTTGATTGTAATCACTTTAGATAAATAAAAAAAACAAATCTGGTTTTTACTAATTCATCTCTGTAAACGTATCCTTTTATTGATTGTGGAAACATTTACCTGACAAACTGTACGTTTAAACAAGTGACTATGAAGAATCTTGAATTATATTCCACTACTTTAGAGAAAAAGATATTTAACTTATATTAAAATTTATTTATTGTCATTTGCGTAAGTAAATATTTGCACAAATCGCGTGAGAATTTCTCAGTTTTCTAAAAGTTTTATTCGTAAAAATTTATATCGCATAGTATTAAAACGCGTTAATGCGTTCGTTAATCAATTATTCTTAGACGTCGCAACGCGTTATTTAAAGTGTAGTGGGTTATATTTCTAGTCTACTAACCTCCACCGTATTTACCTTTTTCCAATAATAAAGGCAGAAAAAAAAAAAATAAAATATGTGTACATTTCTTCGATTTCAACTTAAAGTGAAAATTGCATGCAACAAAGTTGCATAATGTAAATACGGTATTAATAGTGTCAAAATGTCAATTATAAATTTATTTAAGTTTCGTTTCCAAGTCGATCGATAATGCTGAAACTTTACATGAAAAACAAATGATTTGTGACCTTCAAACTATCCATTTTATTTACTTGTTTAGGTTTTCTTCGAGTAAACAATTAATAAGTGAAATAAAATTTGTTATTAGTGGAACGCAAGCTAGATTTTTTACGTCTAAAAATCAAGTGATCGACATCGTGAGCCAGGCAGTTAGTTTATTAAACGATATTGTATTTCTTTTTAACAATTTCTTCAATCTTTAATATTCCCCTGTTTTAAATCAGGTGATCCTTCCCCCATTTTAAAGTTTTTTTTTTTTGTTATTATCAAGAAGAGTATGTATGTATTAAGGTACGATCACATCTGGCAAACATTTGCCCAAAAAAGGCTTAAACACTAAATACGAATAAAAAACCTTTTTGATTTAAGATAAGATTCTATTACAGTTTCTATTATAAATTATGTAGGAAACTGATTAACGTAATAAACAGGTATTTAAATTAAAAGTGTTTTCATTCGTATTTAGTGGTTACGCTTTTTTGGGCAAATGTTTGCCAGATGTGACCATACCTTTACAAGTATAACAATGTTTGCAGTACAATTTAAAGAATGTAGAATATAAGTTCCATTTTTTTTAATTTTATTTGTTCAAAACTCATAAATGCGTACATACTTGTACTTATTTATTTACATACGTATGTGTGGGTGTTTGTGATAGTGTAAGTTTGTGTGTCTTGCCAAGTGTTCCAAAATATGTCATTATTTTCATGTTTAACACTTTATTGTTTTGCAAACTAAAACTCGAAAGGGAACAAGAAATCCATCTGTATTTTAAAATTCCATTTGCATCTTTCTTCACTTTGTGGTTTTAAAGGCTTCATCATCTATCCCTTGTTAAATATGGGCCAAAGACCACAACATATGAGAACCATTACCAACCAACCATTTTTCAATGTCTTAACGGCAGAAGAGTAGACAAAAAAAAAAAAAAAAAAACGAAAACACCGTATCAAATTTATATATGCATGTGGTATTGTTGTTGTTCGGTGAGTGTAGGACACGTACTCTGTACGCTATAGACTATGAGGCATAGTATTCGTTATTGCCAGAAATTGAGAGATCTCTTAATTTAAAAACTAAGAAAAAGGCATCGTACAAAATTTAAGTATTTTTGGGATTTTTTTAGAGTACGAGTTGAGATTAAAACGTTTAATCCGAATATCCTCAAAAACTTATTTGAATCAATTATAAACGACATTAAACACTTTCCAAGCTTTCTCTGTTCAATACCAGAAATGAGCAAAAATAATTTTAATAATCTTAACTGAATATGTTGTCTCAGGCGATGAGTTTTGCAAACATAAGACTCTATGTTCAATACCAACAATGGACAAAAATTATTTTGAAATTTTTTTTTTTTTTTTTAAATTAGGACCAGCACTCAGGGGATGACCCCTACGTATGTAGTGCACTATGCCGGAACTCAGGGAGAGGGATAGGATAGAGAAGATAGATGTGGAAAATTTAGAAGACTTAACTCTTTCACAACTCTTCTTTGCGCGTTATGTTAATTTTTAAGGCAGTGTTGAGGCGCTTCCGGTGTTAAGTAGATGCATTAACTTTGTTAAGTTGTATTAGCAGGCATTTTATTAATTGTTTTACTTCGCCGATGTTTCTTCTAACCGGCGAAGGAGGGTGATGTTGTGTACATTAGCTTGGAACAGCATCAATCGCTGTAGGAACAGTTTTTTAGTGATCATCACTTAAATGCCTTCATCACTTAAATAGTCTGACAACAATTAATACAATGTCTCACTAATGTACATTATAGAAATTAATGATGTTGATTGACTTGCTCTGGCCAGGCTTTGAACCCGGGCCTCAAGTCATTGTTTGCTTAGTAGTCAACGCGCTAACCACTTCAGCCAACACCACCCTCATTGAAATTAAACAATTTTATTTTAGCTAAATATTTAAAATATTAATTCAATTGCGTTCCGGGATAAAAATGAGCATAAATAATCGGAATTGATTCAAGTATACGACAGAATTGATTAAAGAAAGAGAAAAGAAATATGTACAGCTTTCAATTGGATGCATGTTGCATGTTGATTCAGGCATCTAAACTGGCGCCTTCAATCAAGTCGAACACTTTTTTGATATATCTTTCTTTGTATTAAATTAAATACGTTTGGTATTAAAGAATCCCTACTTAAATCCGTACTTAACGTATTTTTAAAACCGCTTAAGGGATTTATTTAAGTACGTTTGGGCCTAGTTTTTTTTTCTGCTGTGTACAAAAAGAAATCTAAAGTTTTTATATTTTTATATAGAATTTATTCGTTCCTTTTGATTTAATAGTTATTAAACACTGACTATAATAATGACGCGCGATTAAAATTTTAATTATATCAATTAAATGTTTTAATTGAAAATGCGAATTTTTCATTTAATGATTTAATTGAAAAAAAAAACTTCATAAATCTTTTTTCTCCAAAAAATGATAATTTTAAATAATTTAAAAAAAGTATCTTCTAACATTTGATTTTTAGCCTAAAAAGGGTCTACACAATTCGTCGTTTACCCAAGTTTGTCAAAACAAAACTTGTTTTTTCTTTTTTTTAATTTTGTGTTAAATAACAACAACAACAACAACAAAAAAGGAAAACCTGCAAAAATATAAAAAAAAAATGATATTGAATTTCACAAAATTTCAATAATATTTTAAACAACATTATTTATTTGTGGTATGTAAGAATGTATGTACACACATACACACTCTTGTATACAGAAATGACATCAACACAATGCAAAACAACATGTCATTAAATATATTGTGGCACGTTTCTTACAAAAAAAAAAAAAAAAAAAAAAAAATAATACCCCAATTGAATTGAACCAGGAACCAAGCAACCAACCAAATAAAAAAAAAAAAAACCAGTATGAAAGTGTGAAAAATTTCGTGAAATTTATATTCCAATGAAATTTCTCGCCTCTTGACAATATAATTTGCACACTTTAACACCACCGATATGTTGTACTATTGTGTGGCATAACAACGACAGCCAACCTTATTTCTATATGAAATTTTAAGAAGAAGCCCGTCATGGCCCCCTCTGTTTGCTGATATTCTATTTCTAAGGAAACTTACCTAAATAGACAACATACAAATACTAAATGATCGTTCTTTTACACCAGACACAACTGTTTTGTTTTAACGAAAGAAAACATAAACTTTTTTTTATTTTTTTTTATAAAATTGTTATTTGCGTAAAATTACTGTAAACATTTCTTGGAGGTGTATGTCTATTTAATTTAGACCGCATTTAAGGCCTCAAACAAAATTCATAAAAAAAAACACTAAAAGCAAAAACAAATAAAAACTTAAGTGAATTACTTTGTTAAGTCAGCATGAATGGATGGTTGTATTTCTCATTCATTTTATGTACATACATCTTTTTTTCCATATTTCTTGGTAGTAAATTATGTTTGATGTTTAAGTGTCTATTTGTTTAATATTTTAATGACAGTTTATAGCCAACAGCTACACAAAGTATTTTCTTTAAGTAGATTTTTTTCCTGCTATTTGTACTTTTGCTTTAAATTACTTAAAATTTAACAGTGTTTTGACATTAAGACAACAATGACCGCAATTAGTGATTTTATAACTTTTTTTAAGTGCTTTTTAAAACCTCTAAAAACAGACGCAATATTTTTAGTTTTTTAAATTTTGAGAAAAATTTTTGGAATATCTTTTTTACTCGATTTTCCACTTGGATAAAATTTTCAGCAAATCGCTTGTACTTTTTTTATAGTTGTTCTCTCTGAACATCGTCATCAGTAGACTTGAAAAAATAAACATAAATTTTCAGAAATCATTTGAGAATTACTATAGAAAAAAACTTAGTTGAATGTGTTTCTTGATAAGTTTATATTCTTGTTTAATTCTCAAATAATTTTTTAGAAGCTGATGTATAAAATAAGAGATTTCACAGACATACTACATACATATTTATATGGTGATATGATGATTTATTATAAGGGGTGATCCATTTCCAGGTTCCCTACTTTTTTAAAGAAAAAAACACAGAAAATTCAAATTAAATGGAGAATGTTTATTATCATTTGAAAGAACATTCTTTGGCATTTATTTTTTGAAGATTATGTCTATCAAATGTTGGCCGTTGCTACGTCGCAGATGGTCCATCCGTTGAGTTCAATTTTCGATGACTCGTTCGAGCATTTCGACTGGTAACCGCCGAATGACACGCGTGATGTTTTCCTCCAAGGCCTGAATCGAAGCGGGTTTGTTCGCATAAACTTTAGACTTTACATATCCCCACAGGAAAAAGTCTAACGGTGTGATATCACACGATCTTGGTGGCCAATCGACCGGCCCAAAACGTGAAATTATGTGCTCACCGAAATGTTCTCTCAATAAATCCTTTGATTGATGCGATGTGTGGGAAATGGCGCCGTCTTGCTGAAACCAAATGTCGCCGAGATCACGAGCTTAAACTTCAGGCATCAAATAGTCGGTCATCATTGCACGATAACTGTCGCCATTGACGGTTATGTTCGCACCGTCATCATTTTTAAAGAAATAATGACCGATAATTCCACCGGCCCACAAACCACACCAAACCGTTGTTTTTTTGGGTGAAGTGGCAGTTCTTGAATCTCCTCCGGTTGCTCTTCGTCCCAAATGCGGCAATTTTGTTTGTTTACATACCCATTGAGCCAGAAATGGGCCACATCGCTAAACAAAATTTGCCTCGAAACGCATTCCTCACAGAACGTGAATTTTCGTAATAAAGATGAACGATTTGTAAACCTTGTTCAGGCGTAAGTCTTTCCATTATGAAATGCCAAACAATATTAAACAAAACTAACATGACAGCATGACACGACTCACACGTAATCTGTCAACAAAGGCTATTGAAAAAAGTATCACTACTTGTATCACCCTTTATAATCAATTAGGAGATTTCTAGGTTAGGTTATAAAGGGTAGTGTGAATTACGTTTCTTAGATTCATTCTGTTGTTCTTCTATAAATTACACTTTAACTAAAGCCAGGATCTATGGCGGGAATCGAATAAACGTCCTTTTAACTGGAAGATTTCTAAAGCCCTCAAAAATTTTGTTTTAATGGTTAATTTTCAAGCCAACCGAACCAGTGCCTCGTTTCTGTAACGCATGTGAGAGTTTCTCGCATCGCAAAGCTTATTATCATTCTGTGAAAAACAGGATGACTGAGAGGAAAAATTAAAATTTTTGTATTTTTATTAGGTTTGCAGGGTGGCTCATATAAAAATCCTACTAATATTATATGAGTCATCCTACAAAATATTAGGTGACAAGTATATTCTCACATTTTTTTTTTTGATGTGAGCACTTTTCACAAGTTACAGAAACGAGGCACAGCACACAAATTAGGCTCAACCACTTAATAAACTTGTCTGCAACAACACATCCATCAAAGAAGGCTTTTTCTAGAATTAATTATATTCAAAATTAAACAACAATTTTGACCACGACACTAGATTCTAAAGCAATAAGATGTTATTTTGACAAACACTATTTAACTAAGAATTTCTAAAATGAATAGTGAATATTGATTCAGATGATTTTTTTGTGAAGCCTTTTGTGCTCAAACAATGCAACTAAGTGTTGCAATTCAAATTCCATTTGGAAGGTATTTATTTAAAAACGTGCACAATAAATATTGTTTAAAAAATTCATTCTCATAACCAATTTTTGTAGTTGCGACACAATGCACTGTATACGTAGCGGTCATACCCATACAGCTGGTCCTCCGGCAGAGATGGATACTTTTAAGACCACCTAAAAAATTTTTCTGTCTAATTTTTAAAGTAAATATTTGCATAAACCAAGGCGGATGGACACAGTAAATTAAAATATTTCGTTTTTTTTTTTATTTACGCAAAATACTGAATTCAACGACAAAAAATACCTTAGTTTAAAATACGGCCTTAGATTGCAGGCATGAATAAGCATGCAACATCATGTAACATGCATCCAATTAAAAGCTGTACACATTTATTTTAACTAAAATCTCTTCTGTCGCATACTTGAATCAATCCTTAATCGGGATTTTTTACGCTCATTTTTATCCTGAAACACAAAATAATTTTTGTCTATTTTTGGTATTGAACATAGAGAGTCGCATGTTTGTAACATATCGCCTGAGGAAACAACTCAGAATAAAAAAATTTACAAAAAATATGTATTATTGTAGTTTTGTTCGTTTCTGGTATTGAAAAGAGGAAGCTGGCAATGTGCTTAATCCCGTTCATGTTCGATTCAAGGACATTTTTAAGAATATTCGACTTAAAAATTTTGTGTCTCTACTCGTACTCTAAAGTAAAATACTTGAATTTAGTACGAGTTGTTTTCTGTGTTTATTTCTTTCTTTCTGTACCATAAAAATATTTAACATCTTGTAGCGGCTGATCTTTTTTATGCAGTTTTTTTTCCAAACTGTTGGCATCACTGCATTAAGACAGTCCTTGTTGCCATTAACCTAAAATAGTTGTTTTTCATTTTTTATTTTAAACAAAAAAAAAAAAAAAAAAAAAACAAACAGTTAAAATGTTTTTTAATTGTTATTTTTAATGACCCTGAAGTTTTTTTTTTTAAATAAAAAATTGTTTAATTTTGTTTTTTAAATTAAATTAATTTTATGTTAATAACTTTACGACTCTTTTTGAGTTAAGTACATATAATTAGGGGCTCTGCACATATTATGTAACGCTCCAGGGCTGGGGGTGTTAAAGATTTGTTACGGATTGGGCATTTTGCACTGAAAAATTAGTAAAAAGCATTACGATGGACTGGGGGGAGGGGGGGGGGGGCAGCGTTACGTAATATGTGCACAGCCACTTACTAACGAGATAAATTAGTTTATTGCAGCAAGATAAATTAAAATTACTAAATTTAATAGATCTCTATATCAAATAAAGGAAGGAAGGAAGGAAGGCAAGCAAAGAAGCCATGTGTATAAAAACGCCTGCATGTATGTACTCGTATGTATGAATGCATGTGATCGCATTTTAATTCTTACTTAATTATTCTTGCTATAATCTTTTTTTAACGATAGTTTACAAGTCTAGTACATAATTGCAAACCATTTCTATCATTTTATATATCTATTGGACTCTCATCACACTTCTTCTAAACTATAAGATTTTTCTTTTTCCCTACAAAATTATTTATAATCAAAAATGAGCATCGTAATGTTTATTTAACTAATAACAAATTATTTTCCTACTTCCGTTGACAATAACATTTTGTACTCCAACAAAAACATTATTAGTTTCTTTCCTTTATTTACGCCAAGAAAATCCTTAATGCCAACAATAAATTTAAAGCTGTTTCGAGGGGAAAAAAAAGAAAAATGAAAAACGAAAAAAGAAAAACAAGCAAGAAAACAAAAAATATAAACAAAACATTACTACCAATTTAATCAAAATTCACAAGCGAAAGAAGAAAAAACAAAGTCCCTTGCAGACATACTTGCTTCTTGCACCGATGGATGGATGATAAGGAGCATTACAACAGCCAAAGAAGGAAAGAAAGTAAATAGAAAAATATAATTTTATACAAAAACAAATTTACGGTAATAACATCAACTTCTAACAAATTAGATTGTTTTCCAGTTGAATTCATTTATATGCTTGATTTATATAAATTATCATTATCATCGTCATCAACATCGTCATCGTCATCGTCATGATTATTGTCAGCTATTTAAGCAACGCAAAAACTTAATTATTATCAATAACCATTTCATCACATCGGATGGCATGTTTGTTTAGCAGCCACTAAACAGTGGCTTAAAAGTGTTTCATTTGGAAGTTAATTGGAGAGGTGTGATCTTGCACAAGATACATTCAGTAAAAATATCGCAATGTTTACGTTCGTATTTGTTATTTTTATTTCCAGACCTCATCAGAAAAAGCAGTTGTTTTTGATTGATATCGTAGTCTGTCCTCCCATTCTGAAATTTTGTCCTCAAATAACATAATTTAAGGTATTGTACTCTTCCCTTTTGCATTAAATTAGCCAAAGATATACTGTATCCTGACCTATAATTCAAAAGACTAAAATATTTACAAAATAAGAATTATGCACGCAAAGAAAAGGCATGATTGCAAAATGTTCATAAAGTTTGAATTAAAATTTGGATGAAAAAAATAGTAAAATTTTCTTATCATTCATATATTAGGGGCTGTGCACTTAATATGTAACGCTCGCGGGGGGGGGGGGGGGGGGTTAAAGATATGTTACGGATTGAAAATTTTGTACTGAAAAATTAGTAAAAAGCGTTATGGTGCGGGGGGGGTATTAAAACTCTTTGGAAACAGCGTTACGTAATATGTGCACAGCCCCTTAAGTAACATTTATACGTGTTAAAAAGGATATAAAATTTGTGTGTATGAGAGAAAGCGAGAGAGATTCAGAAAATCGATTCGAAATATCCCTTAACACCTTTTGTAGGGATGGGAAATTCTTTTCAAAAACTTAAGTGAATAATTTAAAAAATTTATAGATTTCCAACCCACTGTGCATCATTTAGATAGCTATAAATATCATTAGTGTTGTTTATTATGGTCATCATTATTTTGAACAAAAAAAAAGCAAAAAAAAAAAAAACAACAACTGCGTTAGTTTCCCCCTCAGTTTGAAATTAATTTTGTTCGATTTTCCTCTGGACACAGTCAAGCTGGATACAAAAACTAATGTATAAATATTTAAATAATAATAAAGAAAAAATAAGAGCTAAAATAAAATATCTAAAACATTAACTTCTATCGCACGCTTTTGAACATTTGCTAACTTTTTTGTTTTTATTTATTTTTTTTTTTTGCGGCCATGACAACATCAATAAAATCGTCAAAATGTACAAGTGAGTGACTGGGTGAGATTGTGTGAAAGGAAGACTGACTAAGAGGGGCAGTAAATATGGATGAGTGGCATAAATATGAATAAACGAGTGCTTAAAGTAGTTATTCGTTTATTTAAAAAATTAAATTCTCTTATCAAAATTTATTTTCATAATAATCTGTGTGAAAATAACAAAATGAGAAATAATAACAAGGAATTGTTATTAAGGCGTGCTGTTCAGGGTTATAACAGCTTATGGGTGACCTTGCTAATGCACAGTGGGCCCGATATAGTTAAGAGAGCAAATCCTCGTCTTACTATTATGGCCGATAAAGAACGGACTTTTATGATCCTAAATTGAACAAAATAGTACGCCTTTTCCGACAGCATCCTGTATTCTTCTGCTGCGCCTCGGGCACATAATGATGAGATTACGTATGGCCTGATATTCGGCACTACTTCTCTACTAATTTTGTTTTTCGTATTTTGGATAAATATTTTTTCAACATTCGTTTTTCAATGTGTGTGTTTTTTTTTTGTTTGTATCATTAAAGGAAATTTATTATTATTATAATCGCTGCGAAATTGTTATGACCATGCTGAATTTGATTATTGTAATGATAATGACGTACACAATGAATGACGAGTAGAAATAAAAAAAAATGTTATAAGAAGACAACCAGTCAAGTCAACCAGCTATAACAGCTGTAACATCATTTGTAATCTAGAGACTAAAACGACTGAGGTTGTAAATGAAAATGAAATGAAACGTTAAAACAAACAAAAGTTGTTACGATTTTTGCAATGTTGCTTCAAATGAGTCGAGTACCATTAGAGTCATCATTATTATCATCAAGAAACTTTTAAGAGTTTACAAAATATTTACTACCAAGTGGCACGTTTGGGGGGCACTTGTTAACCAACACACACAAACATAATTTAAGCAACTTTAAATTGTATTTAACATTTGCTTGAATTCCCTTTTCTAATGTTTAGTTATGTTGCTTTTTTTGAATGCTATTTTTGTTTTGTTTATTTATCAGTTGAATCTTAATCAAAATCAATTTAAAATGGTTGGATTTAAAACATAAAAAAAAATAAGAAGTTGTTGTACAGAAGAAAGAGTAATATTTGTTTTGTATGGAAGAGTGTTGTGAGAATTCAGTCGTTTTGAAATGATTTTTATTAAAAGTAATTTTTTAAGTTTTTATTTTAAGTGCCACCTACGTAATTTTTTTTTTTATCGAAAACTTATTATTGTGGATTTAACCCTAAAATAGCACTGGCAAGTGCGATAGCGGTTTTATAAAATATAATAGTTAATAATTTTCATATGAAGACTTTCTAAATTATCTTTTACCACTTGCTTTATCAATTTTCTACTAAATTATTATTCTCTTCTTTTCAGCTTGAATATCGGCTTAACATTTCTAATGTAAGTATTTGCAAAGCTAATTTAAAAACACTTAAATCTATCTTAAATATTTTATTTAATTAGTAGAAGTACTTTTATAGCATAATATTACAATTTAATTGAAAATTTAAAATCAAATGTATTTAGATCGAATCGGATTCGCCAATGTGAGAGAGAGAGAAAGAGCGGAAGACAATCGCTCTTATTGCGAGTTATGTTGTCGTGACGAAATTTATAAAATGTGGCAATGTTCGCTATACATTTTATCTTGGAGTCGTTAAATTTTGACTACGCCATTGACACTCGTAATAAGGCCGATTATAAAAAATGCTTCTTAGGTGCAGATTAGATTAAAAAAGTTCACTTTTATACACAGAAAGTTTAGTTTTACACCATTAAATCGAACGTGCTCAATAATGAACGAACAAGAAGAATATTGATTTGAAAAGCACTAAAATTTTCAAGTTATTTTCATAACTATTTTACGCTTTTTTAAAAGTCCCAAAATTTTTTTATGAGTTAGCTAATCTTTTTGTTGATTTTTTTTTTGTAAATTTTTCATAAGGTTGGTTTTTATAAAAGTATTTTTTTATTTCAAAAATTTCAAGAACTTTTTAATTAAGTTCCTTTTTTAAGAACTTTCTTAATAGCTTTTTTTCTAACACTTCACATGTACATATCGTTACTGCTCCATGAAAACAACAACACGAATTTTGGGGTAATTTTTCCCCAAACTCGAAAAAGAAAAATGGCGCCAAACTTTAGGAAAAATTGCCCCAAACATAAAAATAAAAAAATGAAAAAAGGCCCTAAAAAAGGAAAAATGACCCTAAAGTTCGTGTTGTTGTTCTCAGTACAAAAATTTGGGGCCATTTTTCCTGTTTTAGGGCAATATTCCTTTTTCATAAAATGAAAACTCGCCAAAAAAATGGCCTCAAACTTTAGGAAAAATTGTCCCAAACATAAAAATAAAAAATGAATGGCACAAAAAAGAAAAAAATGGCCCCAAAGTTCGTGTTGTTGTTTTCAATACAATAGCTTGAGGCCATTTTTATTTCTTATTTCTAAGTTTTGGGCCATAATTCCTAAGGTTTGTGTACATTTTTCATATATTAGTTTTTGGCAATTTTTCCTTTTTCATAAAATGAAAAATGGCCCCAAACTCGAAAGAGAAAAATGCCCCAAACTTAAGGAAAAGCTGCCCTAAACTTAAAATAAAAAATGGCCCAAAAAAGGAAAAATGGCCCAAAAGTTCGTATATATACATATATATATAAAACTTATACTTATACATTATAAAACTTTGAGGCCATTTGCCATTTGGGCCATTTTTCATGGAGCCTATCGTTACCTTAATATGTAAAGGCCCTTTTTTTAAATTGCATATTTAACCTATTTCTTATCGTTATGTTAAAAAAAAGCGATTTGACAAAAAACGATTTTTTAAAATAGAGTACAAGAAAATCCTATCCCTTCCATGTTCTGAACTATTTGTTCAGATCTTGAAAATTAAAATATAAATCTGATTTATTTCTCACCAGTTTGTGCGTAAACACGAGCACGGATAACATGGTTTTTGTTTTATTGTGATGCAGTACTTATTGACGACGATCCCCTTCCTGTTTAAAATCCAAGAAATATTTGGCATAAACTTGTCCAGTGTTGTGATGTGCTAAAGCAAAATTGGTTTTTGTTTCAGGTTGACGTACAAAAATATATGACGAAAGAAAAACGATTTTTTTGGACGTACCCATACACACTACCAGACACACGCACACACACACACCCATAAAAATGGTTATTGTAATAGATCTTTATGTAGCGCACATGAAAATGTAATTTGGACTTGAGGGCATCTTTGCAAAACGGTTTTGTACGAACAAGAATTTGACTATTTACTTTTTTCTTTTGTATCTGCTGCCCACTCGCATGAAGATACTGCTGGGATGTTCAAGCTCCTGCTGCTGCTGATGATGATGAGAATGTTTTTCTATTTTTTTTTTTTTTTTTTTTTTTTTTTTTTTGGGATGATACACGTAATTTTTGTTTAGATGACGCAGAAAAATGTAAGAACTACAACAACAACGAGAGAGATATAAAACAACTACATACTAATAAAAGAGCAAGTGCGCTTTGGGAATTGGAGTTGAGCAAAAGTATTTCGATCCATTATACAGTTTTCATATTTATGATTTTAGCCAGGGGATTAAGGGTTTATTACTCTTTGTTGTTGTTATTGTTATTGTGCGGCCGATGTTCTTTTACTATTCCAAGAAGTTTGTTTTTGTCTTAAAACCATAAACAGTTTGGGCTGAATATTTTATTTATTTATTTTTTTAATTTTTTTTCTGTCTTAAATTTTTTTCTTCTTAATTTTTTTTTCCTTGCTTTCTAGTGCTGAAAAAGGGAGGTTTGGTTGGGTTCGTGTACTTGATGTGTTTATGGGAGGATGATTTTCTATTTGGTATTTTGGATTTTATTTATCATGTGTGTGGAAGTGGGGCAGGGGATTTCCGGGGCATTTTGCTAACATTTGATTGTGTTTTATGTATGTACATATTTGATTGTAAAGTTTTTATTATATTCATTATAATACTCTGGGGAGTTCGAAGTGCTCAAATTTAAGACTTTTGTTTTCTTTGACAAGTCAGACGAGTGACTAAAGGTTAAATAAAGTTTCAAACAACTAAAAAAAGAGTAACGGAAATACTGCTACTTAAAACGAAGGTAGAATAAATTTTTTTGACAACTAGAATTTAGGGTAGAAATTTTTTTGTTTTTAGTTATTTTTTTTTTTTTTTTGTGGCAAATCGATTGAAAGGTAATGCAATCATTTGGAAATTAAATAAGGTGCATAAATCAGGACATGCAAACATACCCTCGAGACACAAACATACATTCAAAGGGATAAATATTATGTTTAAGTGATAGAAAAATAATGTAGATTGGCATAATATTATCGAAAACATGTATGAAGATTTTTCGTTCTCACATAAATGGTCAGGAAATCAAAGAAAATCTTATAAATCTTTAAGAAAAACGGCAGCAAAATTTCCTTTAAAAAAATTTTTATAAATAATACATATTTGCTGTGAAGACCTTTTTAAAGAAGATGGACTACTTTTTTAACTCCAATTTAAAAGAGAATGAAATACATTTTCAACGATTCTACAAAAAAATTCTATGAGATAAAAACTGCAAGCAAACTTGTCCAAAGACACAAACAAACAAATACTGTTGAAAATCAGTCTATAAATGGAGGAGTTAATTTAAAATTCAAAAATTTAGGAGAAAAAATTAGCCCCCAATTTACATTAAAAAAAAATAAAAACTTTATGCGGCCAAACTGCATGCAAACCCGATTAAGGAAAAAATAATTTAGAAAATGGAGTAGTTATGCGTTAAAAGGTGCCGTGGTGGGGGGGGGGGGGGGGGGAGGGTTGTGTAGGAGGGATAGAGTTTAACATGAAAAACAAGAAGACATTCTTTTTCACTTCTTTTTTTAAAGTTTGAATCGATTTTTGATATTTTGAAATTTTGTTTGAAATAGTTTTCATGAAGTTTGTTAATTTGTTTGTTAATTTTTGGTTTAAAAAAAGCCCTAAGTTGTCCTCCCAAAAATATTCACTATCAAATATTCAAGATACTTTTCCAGTTATAAGCCAATTTTCTTAATAATTTTTTTTAATTGTAAAGGGTTTGCCTGCAATATGGTTTGGTAAATTTAAACCCACAAAATATTGAATATCACACTTTGGTGGCATATTTTTTTTTTTAATTGGGTAAGTTGTCGCCCCTATAAATAATTGATATTCTCTCCGAATTAGTATCCACTTTACATAAATTGTAAAAATGGATGAAATAACGCTGATGAGGGGTGTAGCAGTGAGCTGCAACAAGTGGTAAATTTTCGGGCATACTTAATTATGCACATTGATTTTTATGATCTAATCGTTTTTGTTCAAAAGCAAAAAACACTTGTTTAGGCAACCGTTCGTTTCAAACATTCAGTTTTATTCACTTGTTGTTTTGTGCCAACATGAATGTTCTGACTGTGGCGTTAAGAGTATGAAACTCATTTCGCATCGAAGCCAATGTGTTATTAGCGGAACAAATGTTTTATTCAGTTGTTAAAGTAATTTTGTACTCGTATTTGAATAAATAATTTTTATTTATATTTTTGTCACAGTTTTAAACATGCACACATACATATTTATACTTTTGACTGCCGAGTAGAGTTGGTTTTTTGTATTTCTGCATATGCCTTATATTCATTGTATCATGCAATCAAATCATGCACATTCGCATCAAACGATCGAAATGATTTACACTTGTTGATGAATTTCCTGCCTGTGCATAAAAAGCGAACGAGTATAAAATTGAATAATACATGTTGGTGTTGTTCTTAAAATTCAACGTTAGGGATCGATCATACTTGTTGCAGCTCACTGATGTGTAGCGGCCTTGAAGTCGCTATACTGACTGATACGTTCTGCTAATCTGATTGCACATGCTAATTTTTTGAAAAATAAAAACCTTTTAGCAGTTTGAATTTTCATTAATTCAATAAATACTGAACTTAAGCCTGATAATAATTTCTCATATATTTATTTATTATCGCGTAATTCTTTTTTAATTATGATCCCATAAGTTTTTTTAGAAATCAGGGGCAGAAAGTCGTCCCTCTAAAGTGTTGATTTGACCTCCTTTCTTTATGGATCGATTTTAAAATTTATCTAGATTTTTTTGTTTGGACGAGTCTCTTTGGAGTCCCATAGAAATGCCTTCAATATATTGAATTCAAAATAAATAAATTAAAGTACCTTCTCTTTTGGAACTAAAATATCAAGTAGAAATTAATTATATTCAAGGCAGGATACTTCTTATTTCAGACAGTGTTAGACAGTGTTTAAAAAATAAGATTCAAAAAATACATAGGTACATAAACTTTTAAAATTTATATAGGGTAAGTGCTCCTAAGTTCGGCATGTCCCAGTAGTCGGCAGTTTTCAAATTTAAACTCAAATAACTAAGAAAAACAGTGATAATATATTAAAGTAAGAACACATAAGCTTCACAAATACTCCCAGGATTATATATGAGAAAACAAAACTGAGCATATTTACATAGTTTATTGAGTTCGTTGGCTTTAGTAAGTGACTCTCTTACAACACGTGTGGTAGTGCTTATTTCTTAGTAAAAATTTAGTGGCTAAGCCGACTTTGTAAGGCATGTAAAAACGTCAATTTTAGCAAATTTTAATCGGAAAAGGTTTTAAAAGGCTGAAATCTGCTCAAGTAATAGTATTACAGTGTAAATTTTTAAAAAAATTGAATTTTTCCGATATATTAAGGGATGCCGGCATTAGGAACAAAAAAATTGTTAGTTTTCCAGTAGTCGGCATTGGGGTGCCGACTACTGGGAAACAAGCAAATTCTTCCGATTTAACTCTAACTTGAGAAAATTGTTTATTCGTTATTTTGCAAACCATTGTATATATAAAAATTGAGTTTAAAACAAGTTTACCTAGTAGTCGGCATAGTTTCAAATTAGTTATTTACAACCTGCCGACTACAGGACAATAGCTATCCTAATGTCGGCAGTGGGTTTTTGTACTGGTTTTGTTTAACTATAATGCCAAAAATATGTTGAGATTTATACTAACTAGTCTCAGATATAATTTGAATTAAAAAATGAATACCAAAAGAAAAATATTCGGAACAGTCCCATAATAGGGTTAAGTGGTAAATGTGGTGTTCCACGTTCAACTTCACAAGATATGTTACAAGTTCGCGTTCTTGAGGGTCCTCGAAGATTCGGCCTACAAACCATTCTATGGAATGCTGAAGAAAATTGTTTAGAAAAATGGTGTAATGATTTGGCGAAATATGGTTTTCCACTTAAAATTGACGAATTACTGAACACAGTTCAAGAAATTATTAAAAAAGACAAACGAGGCACACCATTTTTAAGCGATCGTCTGGTCAGAAAGTGTTTTTTTAGAAAATGGTTGTCCGAATTAAAAAACTTTTTGAGCGAACAAAATAAACTTTACATTTTGGAAGCTATGAGGGACGAAACTAGTGTTTCCATGTGACCCAAAACTGGAAAAGTACTGTCACCAAAGGGATACTGCAATGTTTACACCATTCTTTTTATCCGCTTCTTCATACGGTTCTTTCGGATCTTAAAATGGAAGAAACGAAAAATGGGTTTCAAAAGTGTGGCCTTTACCTATTTAACCCTGATAGTGCGGATTATACTAAATACGTTATTAATCGTTAGCAGAATTAGCAAACGGTCTTAAAAATGTTAAAATGTTTAGAGAAACGGATTATGATAAAGACATTTAGATTATCAACCTCATGAGCCGTAGCTTACTTGAAATAGGGATTGATTCAAATGTAGCTTTTGAAGAAATTCGCGATTTAAAAAATGGAGAAAACATTTAAAATATCGAAATTTTAGGCAACTTTACAGAGCAGTCAGGGACATATATATTTAATGACGATGGAGTTTTGGAAATGGCGAGCATACAAACAATATCACCGGATCCCTTGTTCAACACCAGCTTCTTCAAAAAAACAAAGCAAAGCTAAACATTTCGTGCTCCTCTCCAACCTTACAATTGCCATCCGAACGCCTCTCACTTAGTTCTTCAATTTGTAGCTCCCTTATAATTTGATCCTATTAGCCCTTCTCCAACATGTAATTTGACCAAAAGTATTAGCTACACAAAGCTAATTAAAAACCCGGAATCATCGATATCAACATTGTTCGAAAATCATCTTTACTTCCCAAAGCAATCACCGTCCTTACAATTAAAAACAAAAATTATGGCCCAGTGCTTTTGCATATAGGATCCATATACGGATGAAAGAAACTGAAAGAAACTTTGCTAAAGCTAAAGCCTGAAGGAGTGAAAACTGGAGGACCAAAAAAAGAAAAAGGAATCAAGCCAGTCAACTTTAAAATACCAAAGCAAAAGCAAAAATGTAGCACTTGTTCTGAAGTTTTGGATTCGGATACTGAAGATGATCAGCTAAGAAATGTTGGGTGTGATACCTGACTCACTGGTATCACCTTAAATGCACCGAATTCAAAAATATGCAATACGATGACGTTATGGATTTTAATAGAATTAGTCTCCTCGAATGCAAAAATATATGTATAGCTATAAAATATCTAGCTTTTACCTTTAATATATCAGTTAAGTTCAAACAATGAATTCCAAGGACTGAAATATGCAAAAATATTATTTAGTATTAATATTTTTAATTTTTGGTCGAATATGAATTAATCCTTTGTTCCTGCATGATCTCATAACAAATGTAGAAGCGTAGTTAATTTATTTTATATCAATAACAGTATGATTTCTATCCCAATATATTGTTTTCTTCACTAAAATATGATATGCCGACAATAGGAACATAACATGCCGAAAAGTGGAAAATTGGTGCCGACTATAGGCAAATGTGCTCTTTTTTACAAAATCTGTAAATTTCTCAATTTTAGTACAAAAATATTTAAATTTAACATAATTGATCTAAAACAACACAAATTAATGATTTGTATTAAATAGCTACCAATCCAACAGCTTATTCACACGTGCAAAGGCGCTAGATTTAAAAAAAGCGAAAGCCTTAAACTGCCGACTACTGGTACACTTACCCTACGAGTATATGGAATTTAAAAATTGAAAAAAATAATATTCTTTATCCAGATGGAAAAATGTATGGAAAAATAAAAACAATTTAATTTTATGCAAATACAATATTTAAATGGAAGAGCTATTATTTTATCATTTCAAAGATGTAAAATAAATTTATCTACTTTTGTCAATTACATAAATATAAAAATGAAAAATACTCGTATAGAAAAAAAACTAAACGACATAAAGTACAATATTTGCATTTCCAAATAAATATATGTATTTGCAGATACTGTCAGATAAGTTCATATGTATGTATCAGTATGCATGTGTCTATAGTACGAGCGAGTATTTATTTTAAGTCTAGTTTAAATATCTGCATACATATTTATTTATTTGTTTGTTTTTCATAGACCAACCAACAACACAAATGGAGAGAGAAGGACACACACAAAAAAAAAAACAACAAGAAGCAAATTATATTTTTATTAGAGACACAATTTTAATGCAATATTTTTTTGTTTGTTTTTTTTTTTTATTTTTATTATTTGAAGTAAAATGTTGGTTTGTCACAATGTTCAACTTCGTATCATTAATTTTTTTTCTCTTGCCAGTTTTGGTTCGTTTTACAGTCCCAAATTAAATTTATAAAATCGTGTAAAATGTATGAGAGTATCAAATATGCCTCCTAAAAATTTTGCATTTAAATTTCAAAATATGTTTCATTTTAAACTCATCGTCATCATTATTTTGGTTGCATTTAAAAAGAAAAAAAAAAAAAAAAACAGAAAATAGCAAAACCGCATAAACAGAGTGAGTGAGTGAGTGGATGGACGGATGGATAAATAATAAAATAAATAAATGAAGCAACAGTAAAAACTTAAATAGACATTTAATACATGAAAAAGCTTTTATCTCTCCTCCGGTTTTTTTCTTTTTTTTCATAAAATTTAGTTTGTTCGTTTGTTTGTTTGTTTGTTTTTTTTTTTTAATTCAAGTTAGACAAAAATATGTATAAAAATTTATAGCATAAAATCATAGAGAAACCGAACGAAATGTGTTATAAAAAAACTGAGCAGAATTTTCAACGATGCAAATTCAAAGATCTTCTATTCTACAGATGCGACTATTGTATACAAAATTTGAAATCACATAAATAAAAATCATATAAATAAGGGGATAAATATTGTGGGGCATCCTAGATGAGATAGTGTGGGAAAAGCAAGAACAGATAAAAAGAACGCATCACAAGGAATTTCAGTCATTTGAAAGGAATTAAAATTTCATTACTTCCAAAGTATTCATAAGAGAATATGATATTTTATGAACTAAAATTCAAAACATGGCCATCGATAATTAGCTGAAAAGTCTGCTATAATTCCTAACTAAATTTTGAAAATCGCCAATGCTTACGATTCTTCTAAAAAACGTTTGTTTTTTTTTTTTGCAAAGAAATTTACGAATAAAAGGTACATTTTTAATATATAATTGTTTCACAAAAGTACCTTTTACTTACACTTTTTAAGTTTTTTAAAAGGTACTTTTTGTAAAAAGCATTTTTTAAAGGTACTTTGTGTAAAAAGTACTTTTTTAAAGGTAATTTTGGTTATTACAGATAGATCGAAAATGGATATAGGCACGGGTGCTGGCATCTATTTTTTAGGAACGGACATTCGTAGGTCTTTTAGGCTACCGAACGAATGTAGTGTATTTCAGGCTGAGATCCTAGCGATCCTCAGGGCCACGGAACTAGTGACAGAACATGTAACTGAAGGCATGGAGATGACATTCTACGTTGACGGTCAGGCGGCGCTGAAAGCCTTGAACTCAGTAATTGGGTAATTAGCAGAACCAATCATTACTGGAGGAATAGAGAAGATTGTAGAGTCTCGAGGTCTTTATGGACAGAACTAGACTCAGGTAAATCTGACCTACTTCTGGGTATGAATAGAAAGGTTTTGAGAGTTTTACTAGGCGGGTTGACTGGCCATTGCTCGGCTAGAGCGAGGACCAGCATATGGGAAAATGGCACTCCGGATTTCTGTAGAATGTGTGGGGATGAAGAGGAGCCAGAAACTATATAGCATATCATCTGTCATTGCCCAAGGCTGCAACGTTATAGGCAAAGATGGCTGAGCAGAAGTTTCCACGAGGGCATTAGTGATATCGCGAAGTGCAAACTTGAGGATATCAGGAGCTTTATCATGGGAATTAAATGGCTGAATGATGGATGCTAACGGCTCTTTGTTTCTCCTTGGACAGTAAGGAGACTAATCAGTCAATAAATTATAAATGAAGGGAATCACAATGGATCCAATTGGGTCTCCGAGTGGATGTGTATTTCACACTACCCTTCCTAACCTAACCTAAGATACTTTTTGTAAAAAGTACTTTTTTTAAACGGTACGTTTTGTAAAAAGTACTTTTTTAAACGGTACGTTTTGTAAAAAGTACTTTTCTTTAAATTACTTTTTTAAGGGTAAACTTAAAAAAATTTACTTTTTGGAATAGTACTTTTGGAATAGTACTTTTTTTAAAGTAGATAACTTTTTGATATTATATTTTTTTTTTGACTTGCACTCAAAGGATGACTCCTGCTTATTGTGTCAGAACTTATGAAAAAGAGATAGGGTAGAGAAGATAGGCTTAATTATTTTTACAACTCTGCTATTGCACGTTTTTGTGTTAAATTTTAGAGCAGCATTGCAGCGCACCTGGTGTGAAGTAGATGCATGCAGTTTCTTAAGCAGTCTTAGCAAGCATTTTAATAATTGTTTTACTTCGCCGACGTTAAAGTTAAACTACATGGCGCATACAACAACTCTTTTAGAAGGTTTTCTTTCTGTATTAGTAGCTTTTTTTAATATTTATTTTCTTTAATTTATTTTTCTAAAATGTATTTTTTAAATGAAAATAATTTTTTAACTTAAATTTTTACATAGGAATCTTTTTATGTGATTCTTGCATAAATAGAACACTTGAAAAGAGTACTTTTTTTAAATATTTGATTTTAAACGATTTGTTTTTGAAGGGAACTTTGGGAGGATGCAATTTTTCAAAACATATGCATTTTTTTCTAATACATTATTAGTTTTATCAAAAGGTACTTTTTCAAGCAATTTTTTTGTTTTTGAAAGGTGTGTGTGTGTAAAATATATATTTTACAAGGAACGTTTTTGAACGTTAGTTTTTCAAAAAGTACTTTTTTTAAGGTACTTTTTAAAATGTACTTTGTTTTAGGAATTTTTGGAAGAAATAAATTTTTTTAAATGTGTATTTTTAAATACATATATGTACTGTTGTTAAAAAGTACTTTTTTAAAACGTACTTTTTTAAAATGTACTTTTGTAAAAGATAGTTTTTCAGATGGAACTTTTATAAAAGGTACTTCTTCAATAGGCAATTTTTAAAAATAGATTTTAATTAGAATAATTTTTTTAAGTGGTAATTTTAATTAATGCTACTACTTTTTAAAGTACTTTTTTCAAATGGTACTTTTTTAAAGAAATGCCTTTTTTGTGGCTAATTTTCATTTAAAGTAATTTTTTAGAGATAAATTTTTTTTGAAATGACTGATAATTTTCCAACATTAAGAAAGTTAGTGGATTTTCTGCGAAATATGAAAATTAAATTTTCTTGTATTCCGGATTTTTCGATTAATAGAAACTTATTTTGTTTTTACAATTAAACGTATGCTTATTGACGTAAATATGTGTGTGATAAGGTCACACAGAATTATAAACGATGCAGCAGTACAAAGAGTTTAATTTCACCTCGTTTAAAAAAAAGTTTTGTAAGAATCATGCACGCTACTCGTCTGATTGGATCTGATTATTGCCTTTTTAGAATTTGACATCTACCAAGCGGTAGTTGTTTGAAAAAACTATTCACCAACTTTCGTCACAATTTACAAGTTGAGCATCCCACAGAGAAGCTTTTAATTTTATTGTCGCTAATCAAGCGACAAACACACGTATCATAATGTATAAATTATTGCTCTAATGAGTTTTTTGACATTCTTCAGCTCTTCTACTCTACTCTACTCTAATCTACTGCTAAGAAAAACTAAAAATATCTCCATTTACACAAAATAATTTATCTCTTTAAGAGTTAACCGATTGAATAGCGGAGTATGTTTTTTACCTTTATATGTTTGTATTAGGTAGCCAATCCAGATTCGATTAACAAAACTCGTTAAAATTGAGTAGAAGAAACAGAAAAAAAAAAAATCAATAAAATATTATTTCTTAACTGGAATAGTTAGAACTCATCATCAGTTGATCGTCTGTCGTTTCATCGTACATGTGGCGTTTAAACCAGTAGACAAGAAGATGTTATATTCTTCTTTTTATTTTTTTTTTCTTCTTTTTGAAGCAGTTTTCTAATTATTACTTAAAAGCTTCTGACCGCTTCGTTAAATTGAAATTCCTTTTTGTGAATTATTAAAATGAAATTGATTTTAGTTTGCAAAAGTTTCACGTTAAAAGTTTTCTAAATTATTTTATTTGAAAAATTATTAATGTTCATAATGATGATGGATTTTTTGTTTTTGCAAATTGAAATATTAGGAATTGGAAGATGAGAATAATTTGATTAAGATGAGTAATTTTGAAATAATTATCAAAGAGTTTTAAATATTAGTTAATGAAAAAGTTTCATTAGGCATTTATACATACATATATTGACGATATATACCTATCGGGTATATTGTTTGCTGCGGGAGAGATAAAAATAAATGAAAATTTTTTTTGATTATAATCTGGTAGATAATTTCATTACATTTTTTTAATATGATTTCCGGCTGCGAATTACAATATCCATCAGTTATCTTTAAACACTTTTTCAATAAATGGCGTCAATGGTGGCTTATATATTGGCTTCCAATATTTCCATAGTAGCTGGTTTATCGGCGTAAACGGATGACTTAACTAAATCCCTATAAAAAGTAATCCACAGACGTTAAATCGCACGAACGAAAGGGGCCAGAATGAACCGAACCAGTGAACTGCAAAAAGTATGATCGAGCCTACATATTCCCTAACGTTGAATTTTAAGAACAACACAAACAAGTCTTATTCAATTTTGTACTCGTTCGGTTTTCATGCACAAGCAGAAAATTCATCAACAAGTGTAAATCATTTCGATCGTTTGATGCGAATGTGCATGATCTGATTGCATAATACAATGAGTATAAGGCATATGCAGACATACAAAAAACACCAATTCTATGTATTTTGTTGGTAGAAAATTTGATTTCCGAAGTCAAAAGTATAAATATGTATGTGTGCATGTTTCAAACTGTGACAAAAATATAAATAAAAATTATTTATTCAAATACGATCACAAAATTACTTTAACAACTGAATAATATACGTGTTCTGCTAACAACACATTGGCTTCGATTCAAAATGAGTCTCATACTCTTAACGACACATTCAGAACATTCATGTTGGCACAAAACAACGAGTGAATAAAACTGAATGTTTGAAACGAACGGTTGCGTAAACAAGTGTTTTTTGCTTTTGAACAAAAGCGATTAGATCATAAAAATCAATATGCATTATTAAGAGTATACCCGAAAATTTACCACTAGTTGTTGATGTCTGAACCGAACAACTTTTGGAAATAAAGTTGTCATCAAATTGATTTTGCATTAAATCGATTGCTTATCTCTCTGCAGCGACTTCAATTCTTGTACGAACTGCATTTTATAGGCACGTAAGACAATTTTTGACGTAGTTGAAGAACAACTAAGAATTGACATTTCAACGTCTTCTTCAGTATTTCGCTTTAAAGTAGCAGTAATATTTTCGGTATCCCCATTTCTTTGTTTTGTTGATGGTGGAAAGAGTAAAATTAGTGCGAAAACTATTAAGAACTGCATGAAGTATTTGTTCAGTAGCGCGATCATGTGTATCCTAAAATGGACAAAGTGCTCTATAAACTTGGCAAATAATCGTATGTTAATTATTTTTTTCAAATGAAAATTTCCACAATTTTGAAGTGTTATTCTGACACTTAATAAAATGCCTACTCATACAGCTTAAGAAAGCGAGGCGCCGCAACGCTGCTCTAAAATTATAAAAAAAAAAACGCGCACTAGCAGAGTTGTAAAAGAATTAAGCCTTCTTTTACATATCCGACATATATCTTTTCTACCCTATCTCTTTCTCTCTCTAGTTCTGTCATACTGAATTGCATAAGTAGGGGCCATCCCCTGAATGCTGGTTCTAAAAAATAAAATGATTCAAGATGATTCGCTGAACAGAAATGTGAACACACTTGGACATTCTTAGCTGTCAAATTATAGTTACCGATAACGATAGTTATTATCCAGCTAAAAAAAATAAATTAACAAAAATTTCAATATTGAAGTAAAATTGTGTGTTGTGTTTTTTTTTCACAGCGAACTTCAGCATATTCTTCTATAATTCTCAAATGATTTTTGTTTTTTTTTGTTTAATTTTTTTACAACCATTTAAAAAAAAAATTTTTTTTGCGACAAACATAACCGGCGATGCGATTGGGAGAAAATTCCCAGGGTCTTTGACTGGAATCAAACCGATAGGTCTGTATTGCTACCTATCAGCCATGGCGGTCTCTTTTCTTAAATATGGTTGAATTCTACTGATGATTTGGATATGGACAAATTTAATTCACCCCAATTTAACACTTTTTTATTTTGATTTTCAAGAAGGGATAGAGATGAAATTTCTTTTCTCTTGTTTCACAGAATTCAATTCCTTAGTATTTTTTTTTTTTCATATATAAAATTATTTTTGTAAAAATAGAACAAAAAATTTTACATTTTGCAACTTAAACATAATCATGGAAATATTTATTCTATGCATAATTCTCAGAAATAATGACTGATAATATTTTTCAATTCAAATGAACTTCAGAGTTTGGTAATCAAAACGAGAGTAAATTATTCTAATGGAAAATATGCACAAACTTGAATAGATGGAAAAAAGTAGCTAAAGGAAGAGCAATAGCAAAATAGCAAATAGAAAAAAAAACAAAACAAAAAAAAAAAAACAAAGAGAAATTAACTGGAAAATAACTATAAAAATTTTTTAAACACATTAGGATCTGTGCTTTTGTGTTGATAGTAAATGAATGGAAAATTTAATGCTTTGAAATTATTTCTTTAAAGTTAAGAAATTTTATGCTAAAATAAATTAAAATTAAAAGAAACCAGTCATTAGAATATTGTTGAAAAAATTCAACATTTGAGCTTATTAACACAGAACTGATTAACTCTGTATTGTTTGAGTTACCAAATTTAAAAATTCTCGTATTTAATTTACAACTTTTGCTACAGAATTAATTTCCTACTTATTTTGGCGAGTTTGGAATTCTAATTCTCTTTTTCTATCTTCTATAAACTGCAAATTATTGAAAAATTTAAAAAAAATTGATTTTGTCTTAAAAAAGATGCTGTAAAAAATTTTTCAAAGCTGTGAGTAAATAAAAAGCAAAATATGCACTAAAACTAGATCTCTAATATGATTTGAAATTTTTTAATTTTATAAATCAATTCGAAATAACAGGCTGTGCACATATTATGTAACGCTCCAGGGGGGGGGGGGGGGGGGGGGGTTAAAGATTTGTTACGAATTGGGAATTTTGCACTGAAAAATAGTAAAATGCGTTAAGAAGGGTTGGGGGGATGAAATCTCTGAAAAATGCGTTACGTAATATGTGCACAGCCCCTAAACCAATATGATAACTTTTTGAAAAACTAAAAATCGTTATAGAATTTTTTATTTTAAATTTTTGAAAAAATTTCTGACTAAAACCACAATATTTTTCCTTTTCCTAAAAATGGATAAAAAAAATTGAAAACTTATTAAAAAATGCAGCAAAAACCCATATATGGCACAAAAACTACAAAGAAATTGTCCGAAATATGCAATAAAGTACGAAATATGCAAAAATATGCACAAAAAAATTCTTGAAATAAATTTAATATTGTGTTAAAATTACAAATTGTTCATGAAAAAATTTTCCATATCTTGAAAAAATTGAAAGAAAAAAAATATTTTAAAATATTATTTTTTTAAATAAAAAAGAGGCAAAATATGCAGGGAAAATTAGCAAATACGCAACACAAAAATAAAAAAATACCCTTAATATACAGAGCAAATATGCAGAGAAAAATAAAATAAGCAAAATTATGCACCAACAAATTGTAGTCAAAAAGTCTTAAAAAAATTTAAACATTTTAGCTGCGTCCATATTTTTGTGGCAAAAAGGAAAAAGTGCTTAAGTCGAGATAAGCTTATTTTTAGTTAATATAACCATCGTATTCTGCATATTCAAAAGTATCTCTGGGCACAGTTTTATTCATATTGCACGATTTTTAACGAAGTTCTGGCACAATCACTTGCTAATAAGGAATAACGGCTTAATTTGACTTATAAAATATTGCATTTCAAATTGAATAACTTTCTTATGTTGGGCAGAACCATGTGTTAAAAAATCAATAGAATTGAAAAACGAGTGATCAAGTTTTAGTACAACGCGATTACATTTTTATCAAACCACTTAAACATTTATAACTGCTTTTCTAGATAACTATAAAATATGACTTAAGCACTTTTTCCTTATTGCCACAGATTTATCGCACCGGAAAAAAAATATGCGACTGCATATTTGCGATTTTTCGAGCGCCCATTATAGAGATTGTCTTCTTACACCTACAGCCCATAATTGAAAACTAAAATGAACTTGAGATAATTATAATTTATGTATATATTTTTTTTTAAATACCTTTAGGAAACAATTTTGTCTTTTCAAACCAAAACGAGTTACAAAAAAATTTTGAAATATAAACATTTATTTATAGAAAATATTTTTCTAGAAAACTAAACAGGATATAAAAAATGAGTTTTAGAAACTTTGAAATATTTTTCTTTTGTATTTTTACTTTTTCAAATCAAAACAATGACAGAAATAATACCGATGAAGTAAAAAGGAATTAATCCACACCAACTGAGATGTACGAACCAGTATACTCGTAATTCTATATTTGTGTAGTTTTATTTTTGTATAATAGCAACATAAACTTGTGTTAGAAAGGACTTTCATCAAGCAAAGCCACACACAAAGAGAGAGAGAGAGGAGTGAAAGACATAAAGAAACAACACAAATGGTCACTGGCAGTTGGGACAGTTACAAATAAAAGACCCTTCAAAGTATATGAATATGAATAGTAAAAGGAAACTTTGAGTTTGATTCGAATAGAGTAGAGAATAAAGTTACAATAAACTTTTGCTGAATGAATTTAAATTAAAAATAGCTTTCAAGGACCAAATGAAAAGGACTAAATTTTTTTTAAATTTTCTAAGGTATCCAAAAACTTTTAAATTGAATTAAAGAAGTTTTCTATTTAATATCGTTAAAAAAATGTCAATTAATTACTTAAAAATTATATGAAAAAATGTGAGCCCAATTGAAAATGACGACTGTGGTCACAGGGATTGATTGTCATCAAGTTTCTGCATTTTGGTTTAAACGAAAATAAACTTTCCAGTTTTTTACAAATTTCGAAACTTCTTTCCTTTGACTTTCATGCTCTAAAATATTGGTTTATTTTGCACTGAACATTTTATCTTTTAAAAATCCATGTTAATACAAACACTCCTTCCTGCCAATGAGATCGCTTTCATTAAAACTACTCGACTTTGAAATAGTAAACGAAAACTTTTTATCTTAATTTATTTTTTCTTTAAATATTCATTGACAAGAACATATTGCACAGAAAAAAAACTTGTGATTCTTGAAATACAATATAAAATAAACTTAAATACATTTTTCAGATTTCATTTTCCATTTATAAGTTGTCATTGGATCCGTTTGTCGTGTGCAGTGATTCGAGTGTATGGCTCTGTATGTGTGTGTGTGTATGTTAAATAAGCTCATTGCAAATGGCAAACATTAACTTTATTTAAAGTTGTGTGCAGAGAAGTATAAGGGAGTGAGTAGGTGGGTGTGTGTGTTGTTATACAAATCCATTTTCCCAGTAAACAAATTCGTACGCTTTTAATGATTTGTCAGCATCGTTTGCTACATTGCCGTTTTCATCACAAGAAAGTATGTTGCAACATTATTGTTGTTACAAAAATAGAAATTTGTAAGATGTTGCAACTGATTCCCTCCCATGTATTGTAAATTTGCTACGTAGGGAGTGTGAAAATGTGTTTTTGTTTTGTTTTCTTGAAATACAAACATACATACATACATTTATTGGTGCGTGTGTGTGTGTGTGTTTATATTGTAACATTGTAATTTAGGTTGTGTTACATATTTTTAACAAAACAATAATTTTTCTTAAATCAAAATAAATTTTAAACATGAACAAAATTAAAATAAATACATTGACCCTCTCGAAATTTTGTCTTTTATTATAAAAATTAAATTCTATGGATTTTGTAGCACTATTATTTTTTTTAAAAATCACCCTTTATTTTAGTAAAACTGATGTTCTTTAAAGCAACATTTTACAAAAGATTAGTTCTTGTCAGAAAAGTACCTTTTTTTATTAAAGTACTTACGATTAAAATAGTACTTTTAAAAACTACTTTTTAGTTTTACTGTAACATACATAAATAAATATGCTCTTCACAGAAAATATAGTACATTTTATTAAAAAAGTACTTATTTAGTAAAACATATTTTTTACATTTTTTGCGTGCTTTATATTTAAAACGTGCTTTTTATTAAAAATTTGCTTGTTATGACAAATTGCTTTTTATTAGAAAGGTACTTTTTGTTCAATACTTTTGATTGATGAGATACTTTTATTCAAAAGGTGCTTTTTATAAAATACCACTTTCTATCAAAAATTTATTTCATTTTATTAAAAATACCCTTTTTATTTTGAACGTACTTTTTATTAAATGGGTGCTTTTTATTCTAAGGGAACTTTTTTCTAAAGGCTACTTTTATTTATATTAAAAAAGTACTTTTTGTGATAAAAAAAAATTATTTTTCAATTTTATTAAAAAAAGTTTTTATTAAAGATGTAGTTTTCATTAAAATGGTGTTTTTTACTGAAATGGTACTTTTTATTAACAGCAGACTTTTTACTAAGCCTACACTTTACATAAAAAAGGTACTTTTAGTTAAAAATGCACTTTCTATCAAAAATTTATTTCATTTTATTAAAAATCTCCTTTTTATTTTCAAAGTACTTTTTATTCTAAGGGAACTTTTTTCTAAAGGGTAATTTTATTTATATTAAAAAGGTACTTTTTATGAAACAAAAACATTAATTTTATTTTATTAAAAAGTTTTTATTAAAAAGGTACTTTTCATTACAATCAAAAAGGATATTTTATAAAAAAAGGTATGTTGTTATCAAAAATTTTTTTATTTTCAATAGAAGAAGATGCTTAATAATGAAAAACATATATTTCGTTAAATAGGGTTTAAGGTACATACCTTTGTTTGAAAGCTAATTTTAATGGGAAACGTCCTTTTTATGGGAAAGGTCCTTTTTATGGGAAAGGCCATTCTTATTGGATAAATGTGATTATTGTTAGAAAAGGAACTTTTTATTGAAAAGTTAGTTATAAAAAGGCAAAATTTATTTATATTATTCATCTATCTAATTTTTAATGAACACAAGAACTCTGTGTTAAAAATATGATATTTAATATTTTATTAAGAAATATACTAATTGAATCTTTCATCAGGGGCAGTAGATTGTTCTAATAACTACCATCCGAATGGTAGTGTTTCATTATTAAAAATTTTGCTTTTTTTCATGAAATATTTACTTGTTTTTTTTTTATATAAAAATAATACTTTTTTCGCTTTATTACTAGCATTTTTCGTCTTCCTTTTCCTTGTGTATTTTCATAAATTTTTATGTTTTCCTTTTTGCCATTTTGAAATTTTTTTTAATTTTTTTTTGTTGTAGTTGTAAAGCTGCTTTAACTTAAGATCTATTATTTGTTGTTTGAGTATATTTAAAGTAAAGATGTCTGAAAACAAGTGCGTTTTCACATCAAAGTATGTAAAAGAATAATGTTTTCTATTCCTCCTTTTGCGTGTTAATGTCTTTGTATGTATGTATGTATGTATGTATGTATGTATGTATGTATGTATGTATGTATGTATGTATGTATTTGTACATAAGGAAAAGATTTAATAGTATTCACAGCAGAGAGCAAGCAGTCGGTACTCAGCAGCAGGAGAAAGTGTAAAATGTAAGGAAACAATAAAATCAAATGTAAAACAAGGAACAAAAGCTGATCTAAAGAGATGGTAAAATCTTGACAGGAAATCCTGAATATAACAATAAAGTGCAGGTTTCTTTTACAACCCAACAACAATAAGATGGCACTATGGGACTTTAGCACTTAACTTAATTAGCTTTGTTAAAATTTAAGAGACACCCAAAATAATTGAATTTAATTCATAAATTTAAATTGCAAATCCTTTCGGTGAAATGCGAGGGTTTGTATATTTCTTTGGAAATATTTAAATGGAATTTTAAAAGAAACCGGTAAAGAAAGCTACTCGAACTCACGCAAAAAAAAAGTTTGTATATAATTATGCTAAAGGACTTTTTGTGGCACACTTTTATGTATCTTTTTGTTCAGCAAAATTAATGAAACATATATGCTTTAAAAGGTAGACATTTTTAAAAACTCACAATATATATTTTTCTTAAAAACCTGGTTAAAAAACCGATTACAAACCGGTTATTTTTTATAACCGGTTACGTTGTCATATATACTGCTTTCAACGATTGGTAATAGTTTAAAACAAACCTTTTCGCGGTATTCCTGAAGTTGCAGCAATGTATGTAGTTGTAAAGAATTTCAGGTTACTTTATCTACCACCCTCGTAATTGTACAAATATTTTTGCATATAATAACTTTGAATTTTCATAAAATTTTCGTTAAGATTTCTTATTTCTATCTAATGATTTCTGGTTATAGTCTGCATATTTGAATCCCTTCTATATCTGCTGCTGATTATGTTGCTGCTGTTGCCGTTTTCGCTTTTATGTTGTCATGTTTGCAAAACAAACTGCTAAAAGCTAAAATTTATTAAAATTAGTCAACAATGTTTCCTTCTTAATTTTTTCCTTTTCTTTTCTCTTCTCTTCTATAAATATTTTCTTTATCACTTTTTTTAAATTTTTATATCTATGTTCCTTTATTTTGCTTGTACTTGAGCAGACAAATAGATAAAAAGAAAAGTGGACGGACAAGCTGAGATTGCTAGACAGACATTAGTATAGACGGGCATCATGAGGGACAAATAGACCTACAGACAAACTTAGAACCATTTTTGGAGGAGTACTGCTAACAGAATACATACACACGAGTGGAATTGTAGTGGTGCGAGTCTCTGTGTGTGTGTGAGAATTTATTTATTATTATTAAGAAAATGCTTTTCTAGAATAAATCGTTTTAAAGAAAAAGATTTAAAAGCTGCTTCAACTACAACAGCACACATTGCAACCAACAGCTAAAGTACATGTTTGCAAACAAGTGGGTGGTTGGGTGTGTAAGAATTTTTTTATTTTTTTTTTTTTTGTTTTATTTTTATTTGTTAGACTGTTTGATTGTATGTATGTTGGTTTGTCTAACTTGAAACAAAGTGTTTCTTGTCTGCTCGTACTATCTGTTGTATGTACGAGTATGTTCCATACCTTTAGCCAACAATAGCAAATCGCTTTTTTATTTTTGGTAGGTATTATTTAAAATTTTGTGTACGTTTTTTTATTCTTTTGTTAAACAAACAAAAAAATAGAATGATGAAATCAAGGAAAACAAAGACAATAAAACAACAACACAGTTAGAAACCAGAAACTTGTATGAATAGATGAGGATATTAAATAGTAAAAGAACATCTAAAATATTGTTGGAGATTTCCCCACACATACACACACACACACACACAATCATACATACACACAAATTGGAGTTTAGAAAACACGCCTTTATCTTGTAAAACATGTTCAGTAACTAACAATCTAATAATACGGATCTTATGAGTTTAAAAAGAAAATGATGTGTGATGTTTCTTATATTTTTTCTGAGGTAGATTAAGTGAGCACACACACACACACACAGCATAAAAACTTGTTCAGACACGAATCCATACATAGATAGATAGATACCCATACTAACACACACCACTGCTTTTATAAGAATAAAAAAAAAAAACAGAAAGACAATGTATTTTAAATAACTTGGAACAATGACAGATTTGTTCTGCTTAAGAGACAATCAGGGTTTAATTTTATAGAAAATATCGAAAGCTGCTTTAAGAAATTTTTTTATTTTTAGGCGACTCCATTCAAAATATTGTAAACAAAAGCGTAGAGACCAATACTTTAATTATAAAATTCAAAATAAACCTAAATTCTATCGTCAACTCACTATTGTTTTTGGGGCAAATAATTAAATATTATTTATTTAGTATTTATCCACACAAAAACATAAATTTGAAAATAAGGCCAAGTTCGTATCCAAAAAGTTTCGGCCGTAAAAAGTACTGAGATCAAAATAAGGACCAAGTTGTTAATAGGTACAATTCCATCTCATTTCTAGGCAACCTGTAAGCTTGGCAAACTTTGTTTGCCTTTCTAATATGGGAAATAATTCTTGGAATTACGGCCGAAACTTTTTGGATACGAACTTGGCCTTATTTTCACATTTATGTTTTTGTTTGGATCTCACTTTTTTTTTTCTAAGTTGTTTTTATATAAATATTTATATGTATTGCTTATCTGGGCCTACCTGTGTAGAAAATTTCAGCTTTCTGGCTATACTAGAAGTGCCCTATACAAATAAGGGAACCCTAGTCCCCCCAGGAGAAAAGTGCCCGATTAATAATTATTTTTGTTAATTTCTCATCACTACCTGCCAAATTTCAGCTTTCTAGCTATACTGGAAGTGCCCCATACAAAGAAGGGGAACCCTAGTCCCCCCGGGTGGAAATTGCCCGTTTTCATATTTTTTTGGTTATTTTCTCACTAAGACCTTCCTGTGTACCAAGTTTCAGCTCTCTAGCTTTACTTGAAGTGCCCAATAATATTGATGAGTCAGTGAATATGTACTAAAATATGGACTTTTCACACCTTAATAGCTCGAAAAGCTTTTATTGTAGAACTTTTAAATTTAACTTGTGAGGTCACCTCTGAGAAGTAAAAATTAAGTTGAATAATTCTGGAAAAAAAAAAAACCCAAAAAAACGCCAATAGAACAGATTTTAAAATCGACACAACTGAGCGAAATTATATGGGGACGCATAAAATTAAATGACCTACAATTATACTCTTTTTTCCTAATTTTCATTAAATATTTCCATACAAAAAAATTCACTTTCCATTCCTGACCACGTTAATCCCTGAACCAAAAATGGAGATTTAAACGCAAACACGAAATTGTTATTATTAATTAAATATGTAAGTATGTATATACAAAGTACATTAGCAAATATCGGTAGCACTGCTGCAAATTATTGAATTCTAATCCTGATGATTCAAGATTCAATACTGGGGCTCTGTCATATATTAAACATTTTTTTTTTTTTTGAAATGATTATATTGGATCTGATGTTTTATTTTTGCTAATTTTCAATACTAATCGTTTTAACACAAATCCTTACACATCGCTGCAAGAAACAAGTCTCCAAATCTTGTGGTAGCTTCGAAAAATCGATTTCACGTACAGAAAGACGGACAGACGGACATGGCTCATTCAACTTTCCTATTTATAAGAAACTGGAATAGACCTATAGTAGTACCTGACAAGTCATTTGAAAACTTTTCTTAACTTTATTATAAGAAGACGATAATCTAAAATATTTATTGAAAAAAGATATCAATTAAAAGAAATCCTAAAATATAAGGTTTTCCAATAGTGATGATATGATTTTGAAGTGACGTTTCGGCCATTTGTGACATGTCATGATCTGTCATTTGTTTTTCATTGTATTCAGTAGTGTTTACAACTTCATCATGGAGAGATAAACGCAAGAGCAACGTTTACAAATGGTCGAAACGTCACTTCAAAATCATATCATCCCTTTTACATACGTTTGTATATTTAATAAAAAAAAAGTGCTGAATTTTCCGAAACTTCTCATACTGAACATTGCGATACACATAGAAATATTTATGCATAGTCTATATAATGAAAAGTTTTTTAATCAATTCTACTTAAATATTTAAAATACAAAATTTTCAAATAACAAGGATCTAACAGTGCAAAAATAAAAACAACAGAAACCTTAAGTTAAGATAACAAAAATCTCTAAATAATAAATTGTCTCATTGCTCAGGAGCAAACGTGCCATCATTTTTTACTTTTTACGTTTCCATGTTCATGTCAGTTTCGTAATTTAGAACACATCATGACGACTGAATCGTAGTAGGTAACTACTCGTATTTGCCTAAGCTTTCTCGCACTCTCCCTACCATCTCAATGATCTTTTTCACTTTAAATAATTTTTCTTTTCAAACTTTCAAAGCCATAAAATGCTAATTTCTCCGAATCCAAAAAAAAAAAACAAAAATATCTTTATGCCTTCGAGTGTACAAACTCATGAAATAAAGAAGAAAACTTATCTGTTTTACAAATTATTCAAAAGCTTAGAGGTGTAAAAACATAAAACAGCATATAAAAGTAAAAGTACAGCCTGCCTGCCAGCCTGCCAACGTAACTGAAAAATATAAATACAATTTTGTAAAAAAAATTAAAGCCATTAAAGTGTAGAAAAACTTTTATTTTCTGGCAAATTCCAAATGAAAGTCGTTTATTCAAAAGTTTGTAAATGTGAAAATAAATGTCTAGTTTTATTATTCTTAATCATCCTTGTGACAGAACAGAACACTCACACTCGCACTCTAAAAAACAAAGAAACAAACGAACACTCATTTACTAGAATTATCATCCAAACAAAAAAAAAAAAAAAAACATTTGCAACAATATTCCAGTCATCATCATCATCATCAACATCAACATTATTAAGGAACTATTTAATGACCATTAAAATTTATTCATGCAGAATATTTGGTTTTTCTAAGTACTGGACAAAATGATAAATGAATTCTAATGATATTATTTCTTTATGTTAAAAGAATAGAATTGAAGAAAATTTCATTATAGATTTATTTTCTATGCATACGAGTATACATAAATAATCAAATAAAAAATTAAATATTTACAATTTTACATACAAAATATAAAATTTTCAAGTCCTACACAGAGAAAAGTTTGTGCCTACTGTGAAAAGATTTCATTAATTTTTAATTGCAAAATTCAAGAAATCTTAAGTTGTTGTATTAAATAGATTAAAAAAAAATTGTTATTAAAAAAATTTAACAAAATTATCAAATGTCTTTTAATTTGTGTAACCAACATCTTAATTGTATTATATTTGTGGCACAATTTTGAGCCACATTCAAAAAATGGTTGCAAACAAATTTGCTTTATCACCTACTGTTTGTGGGAAAATTGCTTCGATTTTTTTCTCTGTGTAGAAACGAGGACGTGTATGAATAATATCAGTTAAATTTGGCACCGCGTAACCTTATAGCCATCATCAGCTGTACATCAATCTGAATGACTCTTTTTAGTTTTGAATTTTCCGGTTATCCAGCCCTGCTCATATGACACCTTACATATTAGAAAAGATTTAATGTACGATTACAAGTGATTAAATAGAAAGGGGTCGTAAATAAAACTTGCCGGTCATCACGTACAAAAAATATGAAAATAATGAAAATTTTATTTGTACAAAAAAAAAAATATTTGCCAAGCCTTTAAATACATGTAAGTTTGTTTGATTTTATAAACCATGACAATTTTAAATATCTTAATGGACTTATTAATACAACGTGAATATTTGCCAATTATCAAGAGAATAAAGCTACGTTCACATTTATCAAATATTTGTCGAAAAAAACGTAACCAAGAAAAAAACTAATAATTTATTTCCTTTAATTCCAATATTTGTTTAATTTTGGGTTCGAATTTTTTAAAAACTGTATAAAAATACTCTTTTGGAGAAGAATTAATTTTATTTTGTAATATAAAAATCGTTTTAAATGACACTATCCCTAAGCAAAACTATTGGTTACGTTTTTTTGGGCAAATATTTGATAAATGTGAACGTAGCTTAACCAACATTAATAATTTTGTTTTCTACGTAAACGGTAGAACAAAGCAACATTGTTCATGTATGTAATCGTATATCTTGTTTATCGTCACTTGTTTAATTAATTCAAAGCATGTGACCGCTATTTTTATATCATCAAAATTTTTTAAAAAATTTTTATAAGAGAATTTTGTGACTTTGAAAAATAAAATCTTGCGCAAAGATGATTCCATGAGACTTTTATCTCTTTAACTCTCCCATGCATGAACTCACACGCAACGAATCAAAATCGTTCAGTTTTGCAAGAGCCTTCAGAAATGCAGGCTATGCTGTTGCTTCTTTTTTAATGTACACTTAAAGAAATACTCAATGAATTGTATAGTTATGAGGTTTTATTTGTAGAAAACAATTTTTTTTTTATTATTCCTATGTGGTATTATTTTTAAAATTTATTAATTTTAGATATAAAATCATATTATCAGTGTAAAATAATGTAAAGAAAAATATTGCAGTTTGTTGTGACGGTTGTCATCAGAATGTGCTAAGAATTTCTTGCAGCCGTGTGTACTGAACACGTTGTCAGAAAAAGCATTTTCAGTATATTTTATTACTAACAACTGCAAAAAAAATGTCAAACACAGCTGACAATCGCTTGAACACAATTCGTTGTCGTTGTCAGATAATTGCCAGTTAATTTTCGAACATTTTTCAATTGTCTGGATATGCAAATTTTGTGCATGTGATAATCATGTCATTTTCAGTCAATACAACTACCAAAAAGGTATTATTCTCTTTCTCTTAAAAGTATGCTATATTTTTATGCTACCTGAGAGAATCTGACAATTATTCCTATAAAATAATTAGAAAATAATGGAAACTGACAATTTATTTAATATTTAACCAAATATAAAGAACAACTAAAAAAAATTAGTTATTAGTTTATTTTTTTTATCAAGAATCTACTTTTCTACAAAATGCTAAAAAAAGTATTTGTTTGCCTTTCTAATATAGGAAAGAATTCTTGGAAAAGTATTATCAGGTTGCCTAGAAATGAGATGGTATTGTACATATCTAAAACTTGGTCCTTATTTTGATCTCAGTACTTTTTGAGGCCGAAATTTTTTGGATAGAAACTTGGCCTTATTTTCACATTTATGTGTTTGTGCGGATCTCACTTCTTTTTTCTAAGTTGTTTTTGTATAAATATTTATATGATGTATTTATTGCTTATCCACACATACATGTGTACCAAATTTCAGCTATACTGGATGTACCCCATACAAAGAAGGGCCACCCTCGTCTCCCGGGTGGAAAGTGCCCATTTGAAAATCATTTTTGTTAATTTCTCATCAGGACCTACCTGTGTACGAAATTTCAGCTTTCTAGCTATACTGAAAGTGCCCCATGCAAAAAAGGGGCACCCTAGTACCCCTCGGGTGGAAGTTCACCGTTTTCAGATTTTTCTGGTTATTTTCCCAGCAAGACCTACCTTTATACCGAGTTTCAGCTCTCTAGCTATACTGGATGTGCCCAATAATATTGATGAGTCAGCGAGTCAGTGAATATGTACTAAAATATGGACTTTTCACACCTTAATATATCGGGAAGGTTTTACAGCTTGAATGATTTCGTGTAAATATACACAATGTGTGTCCGAACTTGGCCTGGCGCACTACCTTGCGCCTAGATTTATACATTGAGTAGGCGTTCAATAACCGTTGAACATGCTTTTTAAAAGGAAATAATTAAGTTGTTTTAAACAATTCATTTTTTTTAAAGCCACTACAACAGAAGCAAAATAAATCAACAAGAAATCCAGTATAATGCGTAGTCTAAACATTTTTCAATATTTCCTGGCTTTACCAACGTAATTTTCCAAAAAAAATACACAAAAAGACAATATAAAGTTGAACAAAATATAGTAATAAATATCTACACATACAAATTTATATACTACTAGCAAAGACCCGGTGTGCTTCGCTACATCACAAAATGTTTGTGCTCGAAAGAAAAATAAATCTTTGAAATTTAACTTAATATAAATGTTTTTACATAAGAATTTAAAATTAAATATTATTTTGCATTAAATGTATAAAGTGTCACGCCCACTCATAATATGCTGATTATATTTTCAACGAATTTCATTCCTAAATCATCCAAGTTAATATTTATTATTAGTTGCCAAGATTTACCAAAATTATTATTTGGGAGATGTCACGCCCACTTGCCAACTCATTCATAATATTTTATTAAAGCCGATAAATAAATTTCAAATATTTTGCAGCATTAGCTCCTGTATGTACGAGTATATATCATCATATAAAAGGTTTCTTAATATGGCAAATGCCACACCCACTTTCTTCCTAATTTTCTTTTTACAAGAATAATCCAATATAAATCAATGGAGTATTTTCAAATACTGATAACAAAAAAAAATTGTTTTCTACAAATAAAAACTCATATCTATACAATTCATTGAATATTTTGTTAAGTGTACATTAAAAAAGAAGCAACAACATCACCTTCATGTCAGGAAAAAACTTGCAAAACTGACCGATTTTGAGTCGTTGCGTGTGAGTTAATGTATAAGAGAGTAAAAGAGATAAAAGTCTCATGGAATCATTTTTGCACAAGACTATTTTTCAAAGTCACACAATTCTCTAATAAAAATTTTTTTAAAAGTTTGATGATATAAAAATAGCAATCACATGCTTTGAATTATTTAAAAAAGTGACGATAAACAAGATATACGAGTACATACATGAACAATGTTGCTCTGTTCTGCCGTTTACGTAGAAAACGAAATTATTAATGTTGGTTATTCTCTTGATGATTGAAAACTAATCACGTTGTATTAATAAATCCACTA
Source organism: Lypha dubia (assembly GCA_947311025.1). Classification (NCBI taxonomy): domain Eukaryota; kingdom Metazoa; phylum Arthropoda; class Insecta; order Diptera; family Tachinidae; genus Lypha; species Lypha dubia. The sequence continues at coordinate 59,219,670 of OX371263.1, forward strand.
ATATATATTTAAAATGGCCAGGCATTACAAAATCAAACAATATTACATATATAAGGGCGTGGCAGAAATATTTTTTTTGACATTAACAATTTTTATTGAAATATATTTTTTTGTAGGTGATAACTTTTATTTACGACCCCTTTCTATTAAATCGCTCGTAATCGTACATTAAAATTATTAGAAAAGCAATATGTATGGTGTCATATGATCAGGGCTGGATAACCAGAAAATTCAAAAAACAAAACAGTCATTGTCATTGATGTACAAATGAATGGCTATAAGGTGACTCGGTGCAAAATTTAACTGACATTATTCATACAAGTCCTCGTTTCTACATTGAGAAAAATATTTAAACAATTTTCTTACAAACAGTAGGTGATAAAGCAAGTTTGTTTGCAACAATTTTTTTAACGTGGCTCAAAATTGTACCACGAATAAAATACAATCAAGATGTTGGTTACACAAATAAAAAGACATTCTTAAAATTTTAGGATTTAACTCGCATAGAAATGTCCAGTATTTATGTGCATTAGTTCCCTAAATGTCAATAAAAAATAGTATTCTTACATGGGAACTGCCACGCCCACAAATTTTTGTTGTTATTATTTCTCTTGAGAATACATGCACTAAATTAACAGAGTAAATCCTACACAATCTCAGTTGATTTACTTTAATAGTTCCTTAAATATATCAAAATTATTATGTGGGAGGTGGCACGCCCACTTGTCTAATATATTTATATAATACTTTTTCTTGAATAACGCATACAAAATTTACACTATTTAGCTGCATTAGTTCCATTAATATCATAAAATAAAAAGTTGCTTTATATGGGAAGTGCCACGCCTACCTAATTTTATTTAGTTATTTTTCTAGCATAATGCAGAGGAGTTATTCCCACAAAATCTTAAGTCATTTACTTTAATTTGCTACTAAGATATAATAAAATTATTATGTGGGTGGTGGCACTCCCACTTGTACAATTTTCCATACAATATAATATGGGCCATGCACAAAAATATTCAAGTATTTAGCTGCGTTAGCTCTAAAATATCCTCCTGCAAAAAGGACGTTTGTATGGCAAGTGCCACGCCCATTTAAGATAATAAAAAATATTAGCCTATTCTTCCTGCCTGACGAAACTCAAGTATTCTGTGAAAATTTCATCAAAATTGGATCTCTGGTTTGGAGTCCATATCTTTCAATCATACAAACAAACAGACAAACATTTCTTTTCATAATTACGAGTATGTAGAATCTATATTATAGATAGTGAAGAGGTGTAAGGTTGTATGTCTATATTCTCACTTAAGGAATTTCTATTTACTTGTACACACTCATGTACATATTGAAGTTCTTTTGCAAGTGTGTACTCACTCGTACCTACAAACATACATACCAGACATCTGCACCAAGTATGATCGAGCCCACTTATTTCCTAACGTTGTATTTTAAGAACAACACAAACAAGTATCATTCATATATATACTTGTTCGCTTTTTATGCACAAGAATCAATTTTCATTCATCAACAAGTATAAATATGTATGTGTGCATACTGTGACAAAAATATAAATAAAAATTAAGTTGTGAATTTTTTATTCGAACTGAGTGATGTTTAATCAAAGAAATTTTTAATTTTTCAGGCTTAAGTGGGCAGTGAGGTCTAGGCGGTAGACAACTCTGATGATGAGACTGTGGTTAGTCTCGAAACATCGATGTTAATTCAACCCTCCGCGCAGTCAAAAAACTTTTTCTTTGTCTGTTCAAGTATTAAGAACCACTAGATTTTTCTTTCTTTCTAATTTAAATAATAATTTAATTTATAACAAAATTAAATTTAGAGAAAACGAACTTAAACCTGAAAAATTAAAAATTTCTTTGAATAAATAAAAATTATTTATTCAAATAGGTACGAGTACAAAATTACTTTAACAACTGAATAAAAGACTTGTTCCACTAACAACACATTGGCTTCGATGCAAAATGAGTTTTATACTCTAAGGACACAGTCAGAACATTCATGTTGGCACAAAACAACAAGTGAATAAAACTGAATGTTTGAAACGAACGGATGCGTAAACAAGTGTTTTTTACTTTTGAACAAAAACGATTAGATCATAAAAATCTATGTGCATAATTAAGTATGCCCGAAAATTTACCACTTGTTGCAGATGTCTGTTACATACATGAGATAGATGGCAGTAATCTTCTATGGATCTAGTATAGGTATCTATAGAAAAAATTGTTACTTAAAAGACGTGACTAAAATTATATATATTTATAGTTTATCTCACAGTTAAACTCTGGGAAAAGGAAAACAAAACATACAAAAAAAAAGAAGAAAAAAAAAAACGAATAAAATTGCAAGTAACCTTTAAAAAAAAGGAAAAAAAATCTTAACTATTTTATCTTGCACAATTTTAGTTAAAATATCTACTCCCTTTTTTTTAATATAAGATTTGCTTCTATAGTTTAAACATTCTCCATCTTCCCTACAAGTTTATTTATTCATTCATACGTAAATTATATCAAGTCTATAATAATAGTAAATATGTACGAGTATGTCTGTCTGTCTGTCTGTATATAGGGACATAATATCTGTTCGATTGTTATACAAACACACGTACATCTTTATACTTGTATATCTGTATTAGTAGAGATGCTTACTACTACTAATATGTATGTAGTTGCAACATTTTTTTACTTTGGTGTGGAAATGGTAGTTAATATCTTAAAATCTACTCATACTTATAGATATTTACAACAATGTAAGGATTATTATAATACACATGTACTTAAACAGCTCAACCATTATTATTATGGCAGACATGAAAGTATGCTGGCTGCTGTGGCATATATTTCAAGGAATTAAAACATTTATCTATGATTTGAAATCGGGATAAAAGGACGCATGTAAGATTGACCGATCAAATAGAAAATTTTAAGAGCTTTTAATTATAAAATTTACCCAGCCTGATTACGCGTGGCGTATTTCAACTACGCCACCCGTAATCAGGCTGAATATTAAATGGATTCTGTATATTTGAAAATTTCACTCCTTTACATGCCTGATCCTTTTAAACATTGTGCACTTTGAATATTAAAGTAAATGTGAACAATATTCACTACTGATCACTTTTATAAAAATGTCTTAATAATATTTTTATCAGTGTGAGGATGATGATGCAGGCAGACAGACAAGAGGAATAAGCAAAAATGGACTATTAAAATAAAAATATAAAAGCTAATGTTCATTAGAGGACCATGTTTTACGCCATATGAATTATAAAGTAGAAGAAATAAAAGGTTTTCCACTAGGGATGATATGATTTTGAATTGACTTTTCGGCCATTCGTAATATGTCATGATCTGTCATTTGTTTTTCATTGTATTCAGTAGTGTTTACAATTTCATCATGGGGAGATACACTCAAGAACCACTTTTAAAAATTATCCAGTTTTATTATCAAAATAATCGTTCTCCAATTGCAACTTTTCGTGCGATTTTGCCATTTTATGATCGTAATAATCGTTCAAGTGTGCGTGAGCACAATTCGTCGAACTGTTGAAAATTTTGAGCTTAAATTTTCTTTACAAGTGCCAATAAGACAAAGAACCGCTGGAAGTAATTCAAATATTGCTGCCGTTGAGGCAAGTGGTGCTGAAGACCGCAATTTGTCGATTCCAAGACGTTCTCAACAATTGGGACTGTCTCAAACCACAACCTGGCGCAATTTGAGAAAGGATTTGGGTTTGCATCCGTATAAAATTAATCTCACTCCAGAACTTAAACCATTGGACCACCGTAAACGTCGTGAAATTTCTGATTTTGCCACACAGCAAATGCAACAACTGAATTATGGCGACAACATTTTGGAAATTCGATTATTTCAAGAAATTCTGATATTGAATGGTATCCAAAAAGTTGTGATTTAACACGATTAGACTATTTCTTGTGGGGTTATTTGAAGTCACTGGTCTTTCGAAATAAACCAGACTCTCTTCAAGCTTTACAAGTCAATATTTAACGTGCCATTCATGACATACGACTTGATTTAGTGGAAAAAGTGCTCGAAAATTCTGTTCATCGAATTCGTTGCTGCAGAAAAAGTTATGGAGGCCATTTGCATGACAGAACTTAATTGTATCGATTGTACTTCACATTAAATAAAAAAACTTTTGAATTTCTTTAACAATAAGTGTTTTTTTTTAAGGAAATCATATCACTCTTATTTGAAAACCTTATATATGGTATGTTAAACATGTACAAAATTTTATTTTAGTTGTGGCCTTTTTCTCGAGCACCAAAAATTTCTCGTCAAATTGATTTTCTAGATATTGTAAATTTTTGGGGCACAATTTTAAGATCAAATTTACAGGAAGCTCCACTGATTAACAATCTTGACCACAGGCTTTAAGTATCTATATTTCTTTAGAGTTTCTATTTTGTAATCCTCCTAAAGGAGGTAAAATGTTAATCCTCTAGATCTTTGCCGTATGGGTCTTTTTCGGCTTTTTTTGAAAATAATCAATCAAGTTTTACTTAACTGCAATAAGGCGAGCTAAATTATTTTACAAAAATATTTGCTATATAATTTTTTAAAAGCCACTAAAAGACGTCTTTCAAACTGGAGGACAAAAATTATGATACACTTTAAATGTATTTTTTGGGTTAATTTCATCGTACGCAATCGTACGATTTATTCACAGGAAAATCTTAAAAAAAATCTAACCGACATTAAAAAATCATTTCAAAATGGTATTGTAGGTGCCACATTTATTTCTATTAGAAAAAATTTATTGCATTTTGTATAAAACAAAAGGACTAAAATGTTACGAATAAAGACAAAGTTAATATTTTCAGCTGGATGATCCTCTGATCGCATGAAAACTATCATTTTATGAAAGTTGGTTGTTGGAAGGTTGGTTTTTATGAAACACATGTATGTATTTCGTAAAATTTATTTCATAATGATAAAGAAATGCTTAGAGGTAAAGAGAAATGTTATAAATAATTTTTAAAATTTTTGTCAATATTTTTTTGTGTTATCTAGTCTCCATGTGGATGCATCTTTTTTCACTTCCCTTCCTAACGTAACCCTTTGTTTTATCTCGCTGATGAGTTGTAATAAAATTGTGCTTAAAATATATTGTAAATACATTTTAGCCGTCTACAACCAACTAACTATGGCATAGCTTACAACTAATTGTGAATAAGTTGGCTTTTAACCCTAAAAAACACACACAAAATAATATCTGCTAAATTTTAATATCAGAGTCAGCCGATCTAGACTACATTTTTATTATTATCGTCACAAAATTTTACTACAAATGATTTTTTAATAAAGCAGACATATCGTTTTGCTATTAAAAACTCTGAAATTTGTATGCTTAACGGCCATTGTGATTTATTGTGACTGCCCTACTGGGCATTGTACCAATTGTACCAATTGTCTAAAACATACCTGTCCTATGATAGGTGAAAATGGGTATGGTACAAAGTGTTCCTGAGTTGTGACTGGTGAAAAGAGAACATATGATAAAACTAGAAAAAAAGTGCTAACAAAATTCCATCACTCAGTCTCTCATCGAAAGATTTACATACATACTTATGTATACATCAGGAATGTCAGTGTCATACACAATTGTGGAAACAAAACTCACATGTACGCTTACGCTCTTTTATTTTGCGAGCGTATTGAAATGTTCATTTCTTATATTTTTATAAAAATGTTTTTGATACCCGCTTTAATATAATTTAAGTGAATTAATAAAAATTTTATTTTTTAAATACATTTTTTACATGTAAACTTACTCCTTGTAGGAGTAAAAGGAAGAAATATATATATATATATATATTTAGACTCGTTCGGTGATACTTATGTCATCGAAGGACTAGATTTTATACCAGGAACTCGAATCGGTTGCTAGTCCCTGGGAACCAGTCAAGTGACGTGTCCTGTGACAGGTTCTTTTCCCTCTAGGGTCCTTTTACGCTGAAACTGAACAGTAGAATTTGATAAAAAAAAAAATTAATTTGGAAGATATTTATTTTCCGATGTGCACAATTGATATTTTATCAAAATCAGTTCAATATTATGAAAATTACAAACATTCTAGAATGCAAACAATATGTAAGAAAGAATAGCCATCAAACCTAAACCACTTAGACACAACTTATAACAAGCTTACCGACATAAGCCTTAAATTCAGAAAAGTATTGTGAGCATTATTTTAAAGCATTCGTTGACAGTTGAAAAGTGAAAATGTATGAAAATGTTGCTTATTTTTAATATAAAATAAGCTTGAAAGTCTAATTAGAGTATAAGCTTTAAACAAATAATTTTCTGTCATTCGTATAATAAGCTTACGATCGTAATATTACTGTAAGCTTATATAAATCTATTTTCATAAAATTCGAAAAATTTTTGGGATTGATTTAAGAGCTTTTCAGAAACTATTTTTTTTTTTTTTTTCATTTTAATAAAAATTGCAGCATCTTTAAACTTAAATATTAATTCCGGCCATAATATTTTCTTTATGATACTTTTTGAAAACACTTAACTCTTCTTAAAACAAAAATGAGCCAGTAACGCTGCAAGCTTTAAAAAATTTATACAAAATTGTTGCATTTGTCCTGAAGACTTACCAGACTATTGCAATCTTAAATTATTTACAATTATATATATTTTTTTAATGTTTTATCTAAAGTAAGTGTAAAACAATTAATATTGTCAAAAGTATTGTCAGGTGAAGCATTTAAGGCGGCCTTTAAAAACTGTTAAAATTTTGTCCTTAAATAAGGTTATAACAAGTACTCGTATGCTTATAAAAAGTTGTAGGAAATGTATTATGATAAGCTTATTTTGCAAATCAGTTACAGTTACATATCGCGTATGGAAAGGTTTTTTGTTTAACTATAGTTTTGAATCAGGGATGGAAAACTTTCATCTATACTAATATTATAAAGAGGAAAGGTTTGATTTTTTGTTTGTTTGTTTGTTTGAAATGAATAGGCTCCGAAACTACTGGACCGATTTTGTTGAAATTTTCAGGGAATCTTCAGAATATTCAGGCGGGTGACATAGGCTGTATGAAGTTTTGATTGCACAAAGAGGCGTGGCACCGCCCATATAACCCAAAAATTTAAATCTCGATATTTTGGGCATTTTTTGACCTACGTCGATGATATTTGGTACATATGGTATTGGCATAATTTGGAACACATACCAGGGGAAAAGTGGGTGGGACCACGCCCTTTTTAGGAAAATGAAAAATCGTAATATAGACTTAACTACTGGACTGACCGTCATAAAATTTTCACAATAGGAATTTTATTTTATAACGAGAGGGTAGCGAAGCGCACCGGGTATATCTAGTTTTATAATAATTTTAAACAGCATATTAAATTTTGAGTCAACTTAAATTTTTTTTTTATTCTAGATATTTCTCTTCTTGGAAGAGCGATCCTAATGACATGGTTATGTAGTACTATTATTCTAAATAGACAATTCATAATACAAAGACAATTAAAAGTATTTTAATACAATTAACTAGAAAAATGTACAATTTTCGATATGTCATTTATCATCTCTGATCGGAAAAGTTTTAATGAGTTTATCCGAGTTTTTTTTTTGTTAAATAAAATACCTAAAAAAACTTTGATTTAAATATTTGTTTCTTTTTTTTTAACGAAATCATCAATCCGTAATTTGTTTCGATTTTTAGAAAAGAAATAGTGTAGAGAGAGGGCCACGTAGAAAATTTTGGAATAAGACAATTTCAACTTTTGAATTAAAATAATCATGACAAACTTCAACAATTTGTCAAGTGATATAAAAATTTTTAATGTTTTTGTTTATGACCTCCAAATATGCATTTCAGGTTGAAAAATCATTTCCCTGAATAAGAAACACAAATTTGTCCGAGCGTACATGCATTTTAATGATGTGCATTTCAGTTGTTAAGAATTTAAATGTTCGAAATACTGAAAACTAACAAAAGACATGACATTACACTTAATAAATTAAAATCGTGATCAAATTTAGAACAAAAAAAATATGTACAACGAAGAAATATTTAATAAAAAATAGGAGAGGATAATAAAAGAAACCAACCAACCAACAATTGCGACTTAATGATGACATGACTTAATCAATTCTCTTTCTTTATAGTTTTCTCAAAAGCTTGCATTAAAACCATAGACCGCATACTTAATCATCATAAGCTCAAGAAAATACAGTTTTGGTAGCAAAATAAGCAACATAAAATCATAAAAATACAACAAAAGTCTTTAATGCAAAACAAAGAGAACTCTTGAAATAAATGACCTGAGTTTATAATACAACTTGAAGTAAGATCATAAAATATGTAACAGTTTTAGTTTTATAAATTTTATTAGTCTTTTATTGTGTTTTTAACAACCATTAACGAGGATGGTGGCCAAATTGCACAGCCAGGTCTGTCATAGTTCGCTTAACAATTCTCACAGTTAGACTACGCGCCTCGTTGAGCTCGTAAATTGGTTCCGCGTGTACCTAGTGGCAAATTCACTTCGCCATTGTCAATTTGCTTAGAGCGAATAAATTTTAAAATCCATGTCAACACAAAAAACACCTCCGTAGAAAATTGGGAATCAAGAAAAATAAGCCAAATGGCAACACTGGTAGTTTTTATGATAACTATTGGATTAGCGATTATTCTATTGGATTAGCGAGTTATTCTCGTATTCAAATTTTTCAAAAATCGAGAAAACTTTACGATTTCAGTGAGTTAATCATTCCTTTTTTTTTAACCACCCTCGTATTGTCTTACGCCAAACATTCTCTCTGTGTCTATTATTAAAGATCATTAACTATGAATGGCACAATGATGAAAGATTACATTAAAATTGAAACGTTATTTACGTTTACACTTGCCTGTTTTTTTTATCGCTGTATGTATGCATGCTTGGCTGTATGTGTTAACACACGACACACCTGTCCATAACTCTTTGGGCCTTTAATGAAAACAAAATGAAAAATTGAAAACCTACAAATGCACTCAACGCTTTGTCATTTGAAATTATTTGAAGTCTCTTTTTTTTCTTCTTTTTCTTTTTTTTTTATTCTTTGCCCTTTAAAACCTTTTAGATTGACTGAAGTTTTGTAAAATAAATTTGTTAATTTATTTCTAGAGGAGTTTTAAGTTTTTTTTCACATTTTTTGTTCTTAAAAATATCTCGTATCTTAGACTTCCATTTCCCTTAAAAAAAGGAATACTAAACGCAAATTACAACAAACACAACAGCGATGTGTGATGATTGAAGTTATCTTTAATAGAAAACAGTAACAACAACAGCAACAACAACAATATACGAGTATGTATGTAAAATCCACAATAGAGCAATAAAAAAAAGTAGCAGCATAAGAAATCTCATATGAATGGCAACAAAACCACTTCTGGACTAAACTCCTGATATTCGTCGTACAAAATATTTGTCTTGTTAGTTATGGGCAACAACAACAATAAGTCAAAAACGAAATGGTAACACATCTTTATAGAAAAATTAGATACGAAATAGAAATAAAACAACTAAAGCAAAAAACAACAAGAAAAATAAACATAATAAACATAATAAACTTGTTTTACAAGTCTATTAGAGTTAAGTAAAAAAAATTCTTTACATCTATCTAACTTCTCACATAAATCGTTGCAGTAATGTGACACTTATGGCACAAGCTTGAGAAATATGAGTTTAGAATACGGGTGATTGCTTTTACACAAGAGCTAAATATAAATTATAAAAAAAAAATCTGTGAAAACTTTTCTGTGCTAAATTAATTTGACGGATTCTAGATTGGAAAAAAAATCCTGACCAAACATTCGTGCTATATCACTCTTTTACTTTTTTTTAATTCCATATTTTGCTACACCGCTGGGAGGGTAGGCTTCTTAATAAAACTGATAAAATTGCTTGCTGAAGGCCGCAAGTTGTTGATTCCAAGACGTTCTCAACAATTGGGACTGTCCCAAACCACAACCTGGCGGATTTCGAGAAAGGCTTTGGTTTTGCATCCGTATAAAATGGTTCTCACTCAAGAACAGAAGCCACTGGACCACCGTAAACGTCGTGAATTTGCTGATTTTGCTACACAGCAAATGCAAAAATTGAAAGTTTGGAGATTCGATTATTTCAAGAAATTGTGATATTGAATGGTCTCCAAGAAGTTCTGATTTAACACGATTAGACTATTTCTTGTGCGGTTATTTGAAGTTATTGGTCTTTCGAAGTTAACCAGACTCTCTTCAAGCTTTACAAAGTCAATATTGAACGTGCCATTCATGAAAAAAATTTTACTTTCAAATCTTAGTTTCTAGTACCGAAAATTGCCCATTTCGGTCTGCTAAATAAAATATTAAATAAAACCAACTTGTAACTTTATACACAAAATAATTTCAAAAACAACACAATACTTTTTCTGTTGTTGTTTTATATGTTTTATGATGATTTTATGAAAATAGAAATTTCTATTTTTCTTACACTTTTTATATCGAAATTTTTTGTTCCTAGAGATTTTCCATCCCTACAACAACAAGCAAATGTACACAATTTCGAACAAACAAAATGCGATAAGAAATAAATAAATGTATTTAAATTTTTTTGATGATGATTGTTTTTTTTTGACGATTATTCTGTTACGTTTTTTCAGTTTTTTTTTCATTTTTGGCAATTGTTTTTTCGTTAAGTTTTTGTTGGTTACGTGACTTGTGAATAAAACGTTTTAAAATTTGTTTTGGGTATTTGAATTTTTCAATCATTATAAATATTATTGGGTTATGGCGGTTTTACACTTTTCCGTTTTAGTGTTTTTATTACGTTTTGAGGATTTTTTTTCTTCCCGATGTTGTCTTCTTAATGTTCGTTTCCCCGTTTAAGCGATTTTTTCTTCGTTTCTGAGATTTTTCAGCTTTGTGGATTTTTCTTTTAACGGTTTATTGTTTTTCGCCTTTAAAAGTTTTGGTTTCTTTCACTTTATCAAATTTATTTTCGTTTGTGCGTTTCTTTTAAACTTTTGCAATTGCCTATATGATTTTTTTTTTGTCTTAGCGATTTTTTGCGATTTTTCAAATTTTAGCGATTTTTTTTAGCGTCGCCTAAAAGCAACCAACCCTATTTTTGTTATTATCCTTTTTTCGGTACACCCACAAATTTTAATGTTTCCTAAAGCTTGATTTGTTGTTTCAGAGGATATGAAATCCTGTAATAGAATCATTGTTAAGCGATTGAATTTCCAGCGAAAAACTTAGAAAAATCTTGGAAAATAAAAAAAATGGTAAGAAAAACCGAAATACTGGTTGAAGAATCAAAAACCCAAAAACAAAAAACAAAATTTTTATATCGTATTACGTTGATGGAATGAACCATTATCCACCGCCGTCTTTACAATGAATACCTCCAAGTATTTGGATCTTTTATTTTATTGATTTGAGCTGGAAAAATGAACATCAATATCAATTGATGATTTGATGATGGTGGTTGGCAGTGAGTGTTTGTTTCTTGTAAAACTACAACAAGTGTGGTTAGTGACTTGATTTCCTGTATAACAATAAACAAAACAGATAGACAACATTGTTGTTTAATGCTAAAAAAAAAAGAAAAAAAGATGAAAAACAGAAATTTCCAACTAAACTAAAGTGGTCTCAATTCGTAAGATTTCTTGCAAAATACTTTTAGCATTTAATGCGAAGATCTACTCGTATGGTTTGGTTATTTGCTGTACTCGTCTGTATGTTTCCTTTGGTTTCCTCATCTCGTTTTTTTTTTTGTTTTGTTTTGTTTTTATTATTTTTTTTTAATATAAATGAGAGACCTGATATTAAGTAATCTTGATACACTTAATTGCTTTAGACGGTTTGTTATAAGAAGCAAAGCAAAGCAAAGCAAAAAACAACACCATTAAACAACTGCCACGGCTGGCTGCAAAGCAACCAACTTACACTTAGTGGCAAGTTAGTTGGTGGAAATTGTAAGTATTGACTGTTTAATAAAAAAAAAAGCAGTAGGCCAGCAGCAGAGAAAAAAATATTCAAATAAAATTGCTTAAAAGGATCTTAGCTGAACACATACTTGTGGAAAGTCAGAAAGGACAGACAGACAAACCGACATATTTATGTACTGGTCATGTGGACATGTGTGTATTTTTTTTTACAGCAACAATATGAGGCAACTTAAGCAAAAACTGCAACAACTACTTATTAAAAAAATAAACAGAAACCGTATGAAGGCCAAGAATGAAGTTAAGACCTGTAATTAAGCGACAATACGCGAGCTTAAGCAAATGTTTATTAAAGTTTTGAATTTAGTTTGTTTGTAAAAGTGTGTTTAATTTTTCTTGAGCATTTACTTGAAGGAATGAAATCTTCACTTCTATTTGAGCATATTTTTAGGAGCAACAAACATATAATATATTTTAAAATTTTCAGATTAGATAAGAAAACAATTTAAATGCTGGCGCCTTAAAGCATGTGAATTTGTTTTTAACAGTTTTTTTAAGGTATTGCATACTTTCTATTGCGGGCTTTGAAGCGACCGAATCAAGAAATTTTTCATTGTTTGTTTTTGTTTTGGAAACGAAAAAACCTGGAAAAAATCTGTCAAAAATCTGTCATTTGTTTTGAAACGAAAAAACCTGACACTAAGTTTGTTTCTTAAGTCTTTTGTATTTTGAAGTGAAAACTTCGTTTTTGTATAGTCTATGTATGATGAGTATACAGTGTTGCCGCCTTGGAATTTTTTTTTTAATTTCCAGTGTTGCCAACTTTTGCGGGATTTTGAAGGGATTTTTGTCCAAATTTTTTAAAACTCTCGTCCAGTGTTGGCACCTTTTCCTGGAAAAATTTCCGGGATTTCTGGGTTTGTTTGTTTGTTTGTTCCTTATAGGAGGCCAAACCCTTGGACCGATCTTCCTGAAATTTTCACAGTATTTAACTGGAACTCTCGGATGAATTATAGGCTCTTTTTTTTCAACCACACCCACTTTTACGCGCACTTTTTTAAATTATGTTACTCCTACCACGTAGTTTTTAACAGATTTTATAATGTAAAGTGAGCATAACTTCGCCATTTGTGGATCAATTTTCAAAATTCTTTCAGCATATGGAAAAGGTGCATTAAATTTTTTTGTTTTGGAAAATTGTGCATAGGGGCAGGGTATCGCAAATGGCCCGCCACAATAATTGATTATACCTTGATCGATACCTTCGCCATATTTTGGGCATTTTTTGACCTACGTCGATGATATTTGGTACATATGGTATTGGCATAATTTGGAATACGTACAAGGAGAAAAGTGGGTGGGACAACGCCCATTTTTTAGGAAAACCAAACCCTTGGACCGATCTTCCTGAAATTTTCACAGCATGTTACTGTGGCTCTGGAAGGAATAATAGGCTTTATGAAGTTGTGATTGGACAAAGAGGCGTGGCACCGCCCATATAACCCAAAAATTTAAATCGCCATATTTTGAGCATTTTTTGACCTACGTCGATTATATTTGGTACATATGGTATTGGCATAATTTGGAATACGTACAAGGAGAAAAGTGGGTGGGACAACGCCCATTTTTTAGGAAAACCAAACCCTTGGACCGATCTTCCTGAAATTTTCACAGCATGTTTTGGGGAATAATTATACGAACAAACACTAGTATGATCACTTGAACTGTTTGTAGACATTTAACTTTGGTTGAAAACTTTTCGCTTTATATATACTGCAAAAAGTAGTAATCACGTGAAATATACATGGTAAAAATAATAAAACATTATACCGACGACGACGACGACGTCAATTGACGCAGACGCAGCAGCAGAGAAGGAGCAGCGCAGCAATTTGCCTATTCATGGCTCAGCTTAATCATGGCCTGCGGCCGATAGCTGCCGAATGGTAATTGAGGCGCCTAAAGGCATGTGACGGTAATGCCACAGTTTTGTAATTCGTTAGGATTGAAATCTTAAATCAATTTTAATTATTTGCACTTCATGGTTTATTTGACCTACAAATAAATATGAAATTGTTTTTTTTTTTTAAAGTTGATAAACAAATGACGCCTTAAGGCCTACGAATTGTTTTTAGAGAATCCAGCTAAAGTACAGTCGAACCTCGATTATCCGGGCCTCTATTAACCGATTACATCTATTAACCGGCATGCTGCTCGCATTATTTTATAACCTCTCTTATCTGTTCTTCGTTTTTTACCTCTATTAACCGTGCTTCGACTCTATTATCCGTGCAGAAAATATAAGTTTTTTTTATATAACCTGTAATAACCGTGCTTAGTCCACTGTCGACTGAGAACCGGATAATCGAGGTTCAACTGTATCATATAATTTCTCCTAAAAAATGCGAGGCAAAACATAACAGATTGGACAAATTTTTTTTCATTATCCAAAGTGAATGTAATAAATTAAAAATATTTTCGATAGATGAAACGATCAATAAAATTTGTAGCATACTTTTAGAGGTGACACATACATACATATTGAATATTGAAATCCTCTTGTAAATCAAAACAAAAACAAGTTTTGAAAAAAAAACAATAAAAAAAAATAAAGCAATACAAATTTTTTGTTTGCATACTTTAAGGAACCGACACATAAATACTTTCTCTTAATGAGGCGCCTAAGAGTTTGCACTATTTCTAAGGAGGTTAAAGCTGAAAGCAATGCCAGCAATGCCGCTCCTAGAAAATACTTTTGAAAATAAAATGCCAGAGCTGTCCAATTCTTTATTTCATTTACAATTTATTCTTTTAAATTTAAACTTACTAAATCAGCTTCTTCTTGGTTAATATATTAACCAGAATATGAGATTATCAATTGAATTTATTGAAGAAGAGCGGGTTGCAAAGAATACTTCATATAAAAATGTTTAAACAAATGCCTGCAACAAGCAAAAAAAAAAAAAAATAACTGGAGTGACTAAAAGCTGATTGCTAACCCAGATACGAGGTATTGTCATTTGTTTAAGAAGTTACATATTTCAATTTGGCCTGGTATTTTTGTGCTTGATCTTAAATTTATTTGTGATTTTGTGTTTTATTTAAATCTTCCTTTTATTCCTTCTCTCTCTTTATTTATTTTTTTTTTTGCTCTGCATATAGAAATTCAGATTTATTATTTGGCATGTTTGAAATGGCAAAGATGTAGTAACAAAACACGTGTGTCTTATAAATTTATTTCTTTTTTTTTTCTTGTTCTTCTGTTCTTGATGTTGTTTGTGATTTAAACAAGATGTTCATATAAAAAAAAGGAATTATACCAGATTTTAAGCAGCTCATCTTTGAATTGAACTGAAGTGAACTGAAAAAAGACTTACTGTTCTTCATCGATGGTAATCTTGAAATAAAAGGCTCTTTATTGAAAACAGAAAAAAAAACAATACAAAATCTTTTTTGTGGCTCCTTTTTTTGGAGGCTCATAAATTTAGAAAGCCATAAAAAAAATTCAATATTTGCGTATAAGCAAATTAAAAAAAAAATTCACTTTTTTGCCTGATTTTATTTCTTTTTGAGAAATTACTTTAGTGGTCCAGGTCATATTTCTCAAAAAAAAAAAAAAAAAAAAAAAAAACATCTCAAAGACACTGAAAAAACTTTAAGAAATTAAATGAAATCAAATGAATTGAATGGCCACAAAAACTAAAACATTTTGAATGAGTGCCTCTGCCTCTTAATGAATGGTGCGCCGTTGTGGAACGGAGATCGATGCGACTTTTAAGATAACAGCTGAGCGAGCTTAATAATTTAAATAATAAAATGAAGTTTAAACTCAACCAAAAGCAACACAATAATTTGCCAGAAAAACCGCCGTACGTAGAAATAAATATCATTCGCTTTCCATCACTATCAAGATGAGTTTGAAAAATGAAAACAATAAGTTTTTTTCGTCGATTTGATTTTAGTTTTTATTCTTTTAGGGCCTTATATAATAAATTGAATTAAATAAAACACCGAAATTCAATTCAAATTGTGTCAGCTCATAAATTTAGTGGCTTTTCTCTCTCTCCATCTGCATTTTTATTTTCTTTGAAAATTATGAGCTTTTTGGTGAAAATATCACATACGTTTGTTTTTATCAGTTTAATAAATTGATTTTGAAAATTTGCCTGCCAGTTATATTAATTTATAAAATAAAAACTCAATATAAATCATTTTACAACAAAAGGTAATGTTTTTTCTTCGTCTTTTTTTATTTCCAATAAGAAAAAGGTTTATTTTGCCAAACGGCCTGCAATTAAAAGATTTCATTAAATTAATTAATTTGCATATGAAAAGTAATATTATCAGGCTCAAGTTCAGTTTTATTGAATTAATGAAAATTCAAAATTACTAAGAGTTTTTTTGTGTTGGAAAATATTATTATTTATATCCAATCAGTTTTTAGCAGAACGTATCAGTACTGATTTCAAGGCCGCTACACCTCTTATCAGCGTTCAAATGTCCATCTTTACAATTTTCGTAAAGTGGATACTAAGTGAGAAGAATATCAACTATTTAACCAGTTTTCAACAGAAATAGAATATGAGCATTAATTTTTAATTAAATTTTTATTCTACAATGAAACAGTGCTGGTTAGTACGAAATTCCCTCATTACTGTTTGGAACTAATAATCAACACAAACTCATAGTCCGTTATCATCAAAGTATTCTACTTTGTATTTTAACGTTTTTGTTGTTTTTACTCTATATTAGGGAAATTCACATCTTACTGTGACCCCTGCTATTAAATACAAAGTAGAATACTTTGATGATAACGGACTATGAGTTTGTGTTGATTATTAGTTCCAAACAGTAATGAGGGAATTTCGTACTAACCAGCACTGTTTCATTGTAGAATAAAAATTTAATTAAAAATTAATTCTCATATTCTATTTCTGTTGAAAACTGGTTTAATAGTTGATATTCTTCTCAATTAGTATCCACTTTACGAAAATTGTAAAGATGGACAATTGAACGCTGATGAGAGGTGTAGCGGCCTTGAAATCAGTACTGATACGTTCTGCTAAAAACCGATTGGATATAAATAATAATATTTTCCAACACAAAAAAACTCTTAGTAATTTTGAATTTTCATTAATTCAATAAAACTGAACTTGAGCCTGATAATATTACTTTTCATATGTATGTAAATCAATATAAGTTCAAATAATAATTACGTTTATTCGTAATAATAATAATATAAAAATATTATTTTCATTTATACAACATCAGAATTTCATCCATTAAAGGCATTAATTTCAGTAATACAATGAAATAATTTAATTAATACGAAGAAAAAATTTCAATAATAAAATTAAATTAATTCATTAATACAATAAAATAATTTCATTAATGCAATGGAACAATTTCTTAAATACAATGATATAGTCTCATTAATAATATGGAATAATTTAATTAATTCAATGAAATAATTTCATTAATACGATGAAAAAAATTCATTAATACAATTAAATAAAATCATTAATATAATGAAATAGTTTCATTAATACAATGAAATAATTTAATTAATACAATGAAATAATTTCATTAATACAATGAAATAATTTCAGTAATACAATGAAATAATTTCATCAATACAATGAAATAATTTCATTAAAGCAATGGAACAGTTTTATTAATACAATGGAATAGTTTCATTAATACAATTAAATAATTTCTTTAATAAAACGAAATAGTTTCATTAATACAATGGAATAATTTCATTAATAAACTGGAATAATTTAATTCATTCAATGAAATAATTGCATTACTACAATAAAATCAACTCATGAATAAAATGAAATACTGACATTTATTAAATAAAGCAAAATCATTTACACAATGGCATTGATTTAATGTATTTATACATACGTATACGCATATCGTATGGCGAAAACCGGTTGTAGTGTGTTATTTAACTTTAAAAATCGTTTATGAATAAAAGTCATTGTCTAGAGAGGCACTCTGGTTGTGCTTTGAATAAAAATTCTTCTCGGAGTTGTAATTTCGATACTAATATTTTATATTCAAAATCATGCTTTAATAATCGTAAATATTTCGTAATAAATTATTCGTATAAAATTATTTACGATTTACTTTAACATTTCAATTAAAATCGTAAATTAATCACGAAAATTTAAAAAATATTAAAAACTATAGAACTTTACGCTTTTACCAGTTTGACTACAATTTGAATTGTGTTGTATTTTTTTTTTAAATGGCATAATTTTTTTATTTTGTTCAAAATCCATTTAAACACAAAAAATATTTCGTGTAAAAAGTGAACAGTATTGTAAATGATTTATAATTGTATTTTGACCATAGAAAATTATTTAAATTGATTGTTTTTTCGTTCTTTTGGTGTTTTTTAAATTTTTTTTTCAGGCGTATCATCAGGCTGCATAAAGAATTCTTTATGGTCAATAGAATATGAATGCGAATGGGTTCATAAACGACTATAAAAGTTTTAGATTTCTAATAAATTACTACAAGGGCTTAAAGTTTTTGTGTATGTTTGTCTGGTTGTGATAAAACTCTCATGATATTTTAAAAACTCGTTTTAAAATTTAGCCAAGACTTTTATAGTGAAACAAATTAATTTTAAAAAACTATATTCGAAAAATAAAAAGATAAATTGATTGATTGAGTTGTGAATAGATAGAAGAGAGATTTAAAGGCAGTAAAGTTTTTTCATTACATACAATTTTTTTAAATTCAGAATGGAATTTTTTAAAGGACAACTAGAGCAAGAAAATTTCTTTATTATTAATATTAATTAGTAGCAATGTACCTCTCGTTGTCAATTTTCACAACAAAATAAAATTGTATATATGTATCAGAATTGCAAAATAACGTTCAACAGAGCCAACGTACACACAAGCTCTGACCATGACTGTAGGGCGACCTTCGAGAACAATGTTGTACTGTTCTGCTGTGTTTTGTCTTTAAATCTAAATCTAAATTTATGTTAATGTTTTCTTTGAAATTTTAATTATTCTGGCTTAAGTTCGTATAAAATTAATTTTTTAATTAAGTTTTAAGTTGAATTAAATTTTATTTAAAATTTTTTATTTTCGTGCTATTTTTCCAAATTTTTGGTGGCATTTTTAATTTTCCTATTTTTTAATAAAAAGGAGAAGTGGTCTTATACAAGAAAATTGCCTCAAAATTTTGAAGAAATGGCCGCAAAATAAAAAATTTACCCATACAAATAGAAAAAATTGCCCCCAAGTTTGTGTTTTCCATACAAAACTGTGGCACCATGTTAAACTTTTAGTTTGGGGAAATTTATCATTGGGGCCATTATTCAAGGCGCTTTTAAATATTTTTAAGCTATTGCATAGCTTCTATCGCGGGCTTTGCGGCGACCGAATCATGAAATTTTGAAACGTTTGTTTCTTAAGTATTTTGTTTTTGAAACGAAAAAACCTGACACTAAGTTTGTTTCTTAAGTCTTTTGTTTTTTAAGTATTTAAATCGCCCAATGTATGTTAACCCCTAAAGTATGATTTTGATTTCATTAACATACAGTATTGCCAGAATAACAACGGAGTTATTAAACAAAACGTAATAATATAATTGCATAAGTTGATAAAAAATGCTACGCAATAGCTTTACCGCGGCAGTCCCCGAGTTCCACATATCTTCTTTTTTTTTTAATTTTAATGTTTAGTAAAATATTATATAATGCCCCAAAATTTTGGAGATTTGTATCATAATATGCACAAAGTCCACAATTTTTAATATGAATTAAGACCCCAACGAGATCAACTAATATCCCAAGCATAAATGAAATAATACCCGAAAATGCAGTTTTTTGTTAAAATGGAATAACTGATCTACCCAAAAAATACAGAGTACAGTTAGAGGATTAAAGAAATGGTACTATCGTACTTTTCAATATGAAAAATTTGAACACAATTAAGACGTCATGCATGATTTTATATGTATAACGACTCACTATACCAACGTGCCTAAAAGTGGGAAGGTCATGACCTTAACTTCTCCTCAAAGGAAAAACAACACCATAAATTTTAGTGTCTAAATTATTTCAAATGTTTTTGTAGCACTGTTTTTCTGTGCCTGTCTAAAATTTCTTATCGACTAAAATATTTAATTTTGAACAAAAGCTGTAAAAGCTCTCACTTTTAAAACACAATTCTTAATTTAATAAAAAAAAATAAGTATGATACATGTGGCGCGGTGTTTTTAGCTCGATTTTCATAGATTTTGGTTTTGGCAAAAAATTCCTTACAAGCCATCGCACACCCAGTTTTGTCAGTATTTTCTTATTTCTTCCTTTCCAGAGTCACTTTTTTCTTTGTTTTTTTTTTCATGTTGCTTCTTTTTGTCTTAAATGTCTAATATTACACGGTGTCAACGCATGATTAATTGTTACAAAATCAACTGACACTTTAACTACATTTAAAGCCATAAAAACATTTTTGTTGTTTGTGTACTTTTTGTTCACTTGGAGATTCATACAGAACAACAACAACAGCAGTAACATAAAAATTCTTGCCATAACAATTTCAGTTAGAAATACAAGAGGCAAAACAGAGTCAACCAGGCAAACAACCATCCATCCCATCTAATGGTAAAATAAAGAAGGCAAAAATTGAAAATAAATATACATTTTCATAAAGTATACACACCCTGAAGGAATCCTGGGAGCAAGTGTCTCCTAGTCACCACTTTTGTCTACAGTTTTGGTGACTATTAAGCGACATTGTCAATAAAGCGTCTACAATTTTAAATTTGGCTTTGATGACAAAAAAATTAGTGGCGGCGGAAGATGGCTGATAATATGTCAGTTAGGGTAAAAAAATATGCATTTTCATTATCGACATCTGCTTTAGAAAATCACCAAAAGTGTAGACTATAATTTCTTAAATGAACTAGTGAATCAATGCTTCCAATGTCTACATATGGTCCCAAAAGAACTATCTAGTCAATAGTACCAATGTCAGTAGCAGATTTTCAATGACACGCAAATGTTAAATGTCTATAGTAAATAGTATTGTCTGGGGTATCATAAGTCACTAGTACTGGTGACAGTGTAAGTAGTGAATCAGTACAGTTTCACTATTGACATTTCCTGCAGGGCATATACAAGATTAGTCTGTGTGTACGTACTCGAATATACGAACTCGTTGTACGTATAAAATATGTAGAAAAATAATGAATTTTAATGAACGAAAAAGAAGCATAAAAACAATCGTTCGTAAAATATTTAACTTAATTAATTGTTTTTATTGTGCTGAAGTTGTTGCAATAAAGATAACAAAAATGGCAACATTTTAACATTTTCAATTGAAAAACCGAGCAGGTTAAGTTCTAAATAATTTTGCTAAATTATATTCATTTAACAAAAACAAATGAAAAATGTTTTTCTCGAATTAAATGTTAAATTAAATGTAAGATTTATTTTCATACCAGAGAGTATTTAATTTCTATGAATAGCAAAAAATAATTTGTAAAATACTCGTAAATAATGGAGTATTCTATATTCTTTTATCACAAAAAAAAAAAAAAAAAAAAAAAAAACAACATGGTTTCTGCATTCACTAACACTTGTATGAGTTGTGATGTTGTAAACATGTGTTTGTTGATGATTAATGTTTCTATGTGAACAAATTTTATAAAAATCACAAAAATTTATTTACAAATACTCTGCATTAATGAAAGCAGATGATGTAAGAAGCAAATTTATAATAGCCCTATTCACAATCTTGTGCAAATGGTCTTGCATTATTGCATTTGCAAAATGGTGTAGTATATTTTTACTCTACACTAACAAAATACAGAGAAATGCACATGCTACATCTTGATAGAATAAATTTGCAATTGCATAAATTTGCAATCCCAAATGCACAAGATTGTGAATACGGCTAATATGTTTCTCTAGTTGCAAGAGAATGTGCCACATAACATGCCGAGTTTCCAAGCGGTGGCATATAGAGATTTAAGTGCTGTAGGAGAGAAAGCCTCGATTTCCCTGCCGGGCATCTCTCATTTAATATGAGAACTGTTTTCGACTTACGATCAGCTGATTAATGCTATGACTCAACGGCCATTAAAACGAAGCACTGACTTAGCGATGATGTATGTGCATTTTTATTCCAAAAATATGACAGAGCTTGTTTTTTAATATACAAAAAAAAAAAATTCTAGAAAACTTCATTTTAATATTCTTTGTCGTTTCGCTCGATTCTAAAGGCCGGGGCACATAGAATCCGTCATATGTCATCCGTTGCCTTTTTCAACTGACATTAACGTAATTACGGAGAGAAAATCATTGAAAATTGATTTAATTATAAACTTTTTCTTTATTTTTTTTATAACACACCATCAAAACTATCAAATCGAATAAATTTTAATTTAAATTATTTTATTTTTGAGCGAACAACAAAACCAAAACAAAGAACAAATCAACTGATAGTTGTCAAAGCACTCAACGCACGTTAAAAGTTAAAAGTTGCCCAACTTTGCGTTGACGGAGAGGTACTGTATGTGATCAAGTTCATAAGACAACAGTCGAAAAAGGCGACGTATAACGTATGCGCCAAACCTATAAGCTGGTACTCCGGCAAAGCTACTCCCTTCGATGCGACTAAAAAAACGTTTAATAGCTTAAAAAAAATTAAGCAGTAGATACGGTTATCGTGCCAGGAAATTTATTCCAATTAAACGAAGAATTGCATCATACTGATGTTATGAGTCAAGTCTTAAAGCGATGGTTCGCCAAAAAGAAAAATACTGTCTGACCATGGGTCTTATTAAATGTTCCAGTCGAGAAATAGAAATCACTGAGCTCTACAACATTTATGCAGAGGAAAAATATGGTTAGGGCAAACATAATAGGAGAGAAAACAAAAATTGTTTATTAAAAGCTGACATCCTTTTGTCTGTTTTATAATCATGGTTTGAATGTACAAATAAAAAAAACTCTATGAAAATAATATATTTTTTTTACTTTTTATTATAGTAAAATTATATTTACGTTAAATTTTGAAAGAAACTTTGATTATGGTGCAAATATGTTCAAAAATTTATATGTTTAAGTGCAACTATATTACAATTTGTATGATAAATGGTAATAATTATATGGTTATAAGTAAACATTAGTCTGTTTATCATTAATTCAGTATGGTTCACAACCATTTAAAATGGTTTTTCACTTGTTTCCCACAACCATAAACTATATCGGAAACCATTATATTTTTGACGCAACCATGCCAAAAACCATTTCACTTTTATTTGCGTGTTCGCAACTGATATTTTGTTAGATCTTTGAGTAAGATAAGTCTCTAGCTGCACGATCAAAATAGCCACCATTAATAAAGGCGAAAAAAAGGTTGAAAAACATGTTTAAAAGTTTACAAAAGTGTTTTTTCTAAGTCGTTCTATATCGCCTACTCAATGTCAAGGAACCATGAAACATATTAAAAACCAAAGAAAATACAAATATATATTTGTTCCACTGTTTACGCAATATGATACATTAATAGGTCTAATTCATACTTTTGAGTACGTAAGTAAGTAAGTGAGTGTGTGCTTGTGCGTGTGTGTGTATTGATTTTATCTTTCACTATTTAATTGTAAAACGATCTATAATTGTCTTGGCTTTGGACAGATAATGATCAATCATCATGTTGACTGCCTAAAAGCATTATAATGAATGAGCCAACAACAAGAACAACAACGATAGCAGCCGCTACAGTAGCACTGCTAAATGTATGAGTGTGATTTTTTAAAAGATATACTCCGTACAACATATTTATTTATTTATGTTGCAAAATAGCATTTAAGTCTTGTTTTTATATTTTTTCTTTGTCTCAATTGTACGGAACAATGAATAAATATAAGGAAATTGACAAACACTATTGTTTTTACATTGAAAAATAAAAGAAAGAAAACATACAGAAAATGCAAAAAGAAATACGTATAAATTTTATTAATAGACATAACAAAAACATGTTTGCCCCCGTTAAAGTAAATCAATAAACGATTTGTCATTATCAAATTGGTATTTTAATTACGCATGACTTATTTAATGAATACATTTAGTTTGGATTTATTAATTGATAAATAATTTATGGGGAAAGTGTGGTAGCAAAAGTTGGTTGGTGGTTTTCTTAAAGCCCAGTAATTTTTTTTTTTTAATTTTTTATTTTCCAATTGAATTGAACAAAATTAATGGGGTAATGGAATTTCTTGATCATAGACAGGAGATTTCGGAAAGGATATAAAGAAAAAGCAGTAAAATATAACAGTTTTGATTCAAAGTTACACCGAGCTGCAGCCAAACCAGTGCTTTAAAATTTTGTAAAAAAAATTTTAATGGCCTCAAATCAAATAAAACATCATGAATTTTCTTTGTTGTAAAGAGATTTTCTTCTTGTTTTTTCTTGTGAAACAATGTTTGTAAAAAGCCAATTGGCATATTTGGTTGCCACAGCGCGGAGTTTAGGCTTTCATGAGACTAATTCAGTTTTTCTATACCGTATTTGACGGCCAGTCACATATTTCCACCGGAATGGTTTCAATTCCGTCATTGTATTCCGATCGCTTTCGATTTACAGTCTTCAGATTCCGTTTATTTTTTCTTTAGATTTTACAGTGATAAATTTGTTCATACCCACTCTTTTTTTAAATTGTTTGTACTAGGAAAGCTTTACTTCTTCTTGAATTGTCATCATTGAAGCAAAGATATATTAGAAAACTGTCGAACCATTTTATCGAAGTGTTAAAGTTAATATTAACCATCTGGATGGAATTTGATTACTAAAAATAAAAGTATTTATAGGAATATATCAAAAATATACCTCCCTAAAGTATGCTTTAAAATTAAAAAAAATAAAATACAAAGGCATTAATGGGGCTAGTCAGGGACATTCTGATTATTCTGATCGTTTTTAATTTACAGTCTTCGGTTCGGTTTATTTTTTATTTCGATTTTACAGTGATAAATTTGCTTATAACCCCCATAGGCGTTTGTTGAAATTGCTTTTTACTAGCAAAGCTCTTATTAAGCTTTTTTACTGACATGGAAAGCTTAATTTACTGAAGCCCCTAAAAGTATGCAGGTTTTTTATTGGTATCTACAAATTAAATAGGTAGGAAAATTCGCTGTCAATTTCATTTTTAGTTTTAAAAATAATTTAATAAGAAAAAAATATTTGTTATTCGTTTACTAAAGACTCATCTTTCGGAATTGAAACCACTTTCGACGGGAATTGAGTTCTGTGACATGATTGAAGATTTCATAGTAAATTTTTCGTAAAAAAAATTTATAAAACAATTGAAATTGTTGGTTTCCCCAATAAATATTTATTTATGGTATTTTCTATTCTACAAACAAAAAGGCACCTTGTTGAAAGGTACATGTATCAAATGTCTTGCCAACCCTGTAACAATGCAACTTGTTATTTCACTAGAACAAAACAGAACTTATGAAAAAGTGGAACGCCCTGTTTTTAACAGCTGACAGCTAAGTTTTACAGGGCACTATCAACACTGTCGATTTTTACGGGGCATAAAATGCAATGCCTTCCTCTATTTTTAAGAAACGAACACCAAAGTGCACAGTCTCCATGGAGATGTACCATTTTTTTGTAGAAAAGAAAACACCATTAAACTTCTTTTAACTTTAAAGAAACAATTTTGACTTAACATTTCCATTTTTTTTTATTTATAATAAATTCCTTTCTACTCTTCTTCCTTGTAAAATATAAAGAATTTTTTTTTATAATAGTTTTTTTTAATAACATTTCATACTTAATATTCTCATCATAAACTTCAAGTTTCTTTTGTAAATATTTTTATATTTTCATTTTCTTGATTAAAGTTTGGATTAATCTTGACAATCCTGGTTAATTCAATATGCAAAATAAAGTGTTTTTTCAGATTCAACATTATTTTCTTTATTTTTTTTCTTTGATTTGTTTAAATAAAACAGTAGTTTAATATGTTTAATAATAGGAAACCACCCAGAAATGTGATGTGGTAATTGTCAAGCGTTTATGTTGTTCGCCCAGACATCTGATAAATCTCTGACAATTTTCATACTCTTTTTGAATTTAATAATGTCACGTAAACAAACGATTATTTATCTTTTGGATGGCCACCCACAATGTTTACAAAAGAGAATTTCTTGCTCAGCTAAAAATATAAAATAGCGAACGAACAATTTCCTGGTTCTGACAAGTCAAGTGTGAAGAAAAAGGAATTTAATGTTTTTTTGTTTAAAATGGAATATATTTATGTGAAGGAAAGTGAAGGGAAAATAGTTAAAAGGATGGCAAGTACAGCTTTAGGGAGATGTGTTTATAAAGTAAACAAAAAATTGAGAAGTAGCTTTTAACACGTACACAGTTTAAAGAGATTACAACAAGGTGTGCTTGTTACACAGTGCAACAAAACATTTCTGGGTATTTGGGGGATAAATTTTAGCAATTATTTTTTCAACACAGAAATCGTGTAAAAGGAAAGAATAAAATTATTTAAAATTTCTATTGCAATATTAAATATCAAAATTCAAAGTGTCTATTTAATTACTTTTTAAACATAGTGATTGAAAATGTACTGATGAGCTGGCAACAGCACTACTAACGTATTCAAATGATTTGCAGTAGCTTAACTCCTAACAATTAATTAAAATAGAAATTTTTGTTTAGTAAAAATACATAATAGCAGGATGAGAGAATGATTTTGGAATAGCAAATGTATTGTGTTATAAAAGAGAGTTAGTTAAATGCAATTTTCCCAATTAAAAAATTTGATTAAATATTTAATTAATTTAATTAATTTTTTAATTGTAATAAATAATTTTAGTATAAAAATTTAATTGATACTATTAATTTGTTTACTGGTGCAAATTAATAGTATCAATTAAATTTTTATACTAAAATTATTTATTACAATTAAAAATTTAATTAAATAAATTAAATAATTAATAAAATTTTTTTATATTTTTAAGTAAAGAGTTAATTGGTGAAAAATTTTTTTCTGTGTAACAAAAAAATCACCCATATCGTGAATAAGAAGTGAAATTTTTATTTCCCTCGAAGGGAAAAATGGTATCGTGAATCTCCCGTGAAAAATTATTCCCGCTATCAGTTCGCAGTGACTGTAAAAAAGGAAAGAAGATTAAAAATATAAGAAACCTTAGAAATTTTTGTTCAAAAATATACACGAACATATTTATTTTAAAGAAAATTTCAAAAATCAAAGCTAAATATTCAGTATTGAAGCTTTAATTTAGCTGCTCCGTTTGTTTATTGCCATCTATGTTTTATGTTGTAAAATAATACGGCTACTCTTTCGAAACACAACAAAACGAAAACTTTCCAAACAAATTAAAGTTCTGCAGGCAATCGGCCTGTTGTTTTGCTTTTTGTTGAGGAATACATCAGTTTGTGTCTTATTATCAGATCTTTTCATTAAAATAAACTTTTTAAGCTTAAATATTCGAATTATAAGAAGAAATGCGTACATGCTCTATTATGTTCCCCATCAAAAATAAAGTGAAAAAATTCAAGGGAAAAGTGAAAAAATAAATCATTCACAATTAGGAGAATTTTATTTTCGCGTAAAGTTATTCATGGGGAATTGTTTCAAGATTTCAATAATGTGGAATGTGAAAAAGTTTCATGTGGAAAATTATTCACGATAGGGGTGAATATGTTTTTAAAAAAAAAAAATTTATAACTTTTACTGTAAAGAATTTTTATTTTTATATTGTAATTACAAATAAACGTAATTATTATTTTTAGCATGTAAAGAATGATTTAAAAGGAATTATAATAATTCTCGTATTCTATTTCTATTAAAAACTTGGGTTAAATATTTGATATTCATTCCCAATTAGCATCCACTTTACATATAAAAGTTGTAAAAGTGGACGAACGATCGCTGATGAGAGGTGTAGCGGCCTTGAAATCGGTATACTAACACGTTCTGCTAGCCTGATTGTATAAAATAATGTTTTTCAAAAATAAAAAATTCTTTGCAATTTTAATTTAATAAAACATTAATAAAAATTTAATAAAAATCACCCCTATCGTGAATAATAAGTGGAATTTTTGTTCCCGTGAAATTTTCATTCCCCTCGAAGGGTAAAATGGTATCGTGAATCGCCCGTGAAAAATTATTCCCGCTATCAGCTCTCAGTGAATGTAAAAAAGAAAGAAGATTAAAAAATAAGAAATCATAGAAATTTTTGTTTAGTCATATATACATATTTTAAAGAATATTTAAAACAACAAATAAATTTATTGTACTTTTGAAGTTTTATGTACATACTTAAATAACTTTTGAAAACCCAAGAAAGAAAATTACAAGTCAAGTTAAAGTGTACGAAATGTTTATTATTTATTTTATTGCAAGAGGAGGAAAGCAAGCACCAGCGAATTAATGAGTTGTCTAGACCCTCTATGGACTCCTTCATACCTACCAAGTCGTATATTAACTGCTCGCTTACTGAGAGGTTTAGGTTTTTCATGTTCGCTGCAGCTTTTGAGCGGACATACCGCTTTTGATCTGTCCATACCTTGAATGCAAATTACATACATAAAAACGTAAAAAATATACAATATACAAACAAAAATATTACCTTCTTTCTTTCAGTGACATTTTTAATCCGAGGGCCAGCGCTGTACAGATCTTCTGTAAGGCTCTTCCAAAATTCTGCCACCACGTCTTTCGAAAGCTGTACAAATCCACAAGCAATCGACCTGTTGCTTTCCACTTTATAGAGCAATATATCAGTTTGTGCCTTATTAACGGATCTTGCCTCTTAAAATAAATTTTGTCATGTTTAATATTCGAATTATTAATAGTTTTACTTACATTTTCTGTTCTGTTCCCCACCAAAAATAAAGTGAATAAATTAAAGGGAAAAGTGAAAAAATTCACGGGAGAAAAATCATTCATGATAAGGGTGAATATTAATTTCTCGTGCATACGTAAACAATTTATTTGAAATTATTAGCACACTAAATAAAATGCATTAAACAGAAGAAAAAATAAAATAATTTCGGCGTCATTTAGTCTTGGGTGCAAATGTAAAATGTTGTAGCTCTTTTGTAAGATACAGCAACAAAATACACAAAATTTCCGTTAAATTCCATAAAAAAGCAATAATATTTTGCATTTGCTCTTTTGCAATACCATTTGCACCAAACACTGAATGACGCCATTGTAACTGTTTTACCAAATCTAAGGACACATCCGTGAGTTTTTTTGTTGAATTTTGTTAAAAAGCTAAAATAATTTTGCATTTTCATGTTCGCAAGACCATTTGCACCAAACACTGAAGAGGAAATCCTTAAGCTGAATGCTGGCAATCACAAAGAACTTTAATGTCGCTGCCTATACCAGAAAGGGCGATATATGTAACCTTTTCATCATAAGATGCCGATGTGAATCTAAAATTTTTTTTCATGATTTTTTTAAGCATCTCTAAAAACCTTTTAACTCTTTCCTTGTGGTCTCACAATTTAATTTAATTTGAACCAATTTTATGTTACTTAGTAAAAGATATCCAAAGAAAATACGAAACCAATTATCAGTATTCGTTTGACAGAGTTAAAACCTCAATCTACTCTACTTTTTTTTTTTTTTTTTTTTTGAAGTACTTAGAATTCATTAAACGTCATTTGTGTAGTAGTTAAATATTAGCAGCACATTTACTTTAATATACAATTGATGTTTTGATAATTTATATTAATTATGGAATACACCAAAGAGCAGTCAACAGAAGCACCAGAATCAGTATCAGCAACCAACAAATTTAGCTGCATAAGAGCAAAAAAACCAATCAGAAACAACATTACCGCAAAAAAACATTTGTGGTAGTATGTGGAAATAAAAGCAGCTATTTTTTTTTGTATATACGAGTATTTGTGTGGCTGCTTTACAAAAAACAAAAAATTACTAAAAATTCATTAGGTATCCTCCAACACGCGCCAACATACAAACTGCCTCCAACGCGACAGCAAAACATTTTTTACCCTAGACACAGATCAACACAAAAACATCTCTCACTTCTTCTTTATGGCCAGAAACAAGTCAAGCCAAACAAAAACCAACAAATATTTACAGTGAGTTTTTTTTTTTTTGTTTGAAAACATACTCAACTCAGAGATGTATATTTAGAGATCTATTCCCTGTACGGTTAATTTTTATACCAGCATGTTTGTTGTCAGAGCAACAAACTTTCTATGATGGAGTTGTATGTATGCCAGGCAGCAGAAGCAGCTTACAACATTATCTTCTACTGCTTTATTTTCAATTGGTTTTTCCGATTGTTTTTTTTTTTTTTTGTTTTATACCAATTTTTGTTTGCAGCAAAGACACAGAGTTCGCGCAGTTTATGCGCCTCACGTTTGCTCATTTATAAAATGACTAAATATCATTTACTTGTAATGTAAACTTGTATATTAAATATTCATCTTAAGCAAAAGTATCTAGTTAAAGAAAAAAAAAAAAAACAAACATAAAAAGCACATATAAGAAAAATTAAAGGTAGGGTTTTAAATATATTTGCAGCCATTTACACACTCTTACACTCACGCTCCAACCACTTGCTTAAGAAATTTATTCATACACTCGCCACAACAAACAAACATCCAAGTGAGAAAAACAAGTGTAAAAGCTTTTATTTAAAGTTTTCTTTGCTTTTCAGCAATTTTTGGTATATATTTTTTTTTTTCGAAATAAATTTTTGTAAAAACCACTCGAAATGAATATATTAACAGCTGCTATAAGTCAGGATAAAGTGACCATAAAAAAAATTTGTGTTATATAAATTTTTGTCGTGATTATTTTTAAGTTAAATAAGATCGTAACTAAATTTTTCATATAAAGGTGCAGGATTCCATAATTGGACTACTTTTAGAGCTCTCTATAGAGGTTGAATATCTTATTGTCATCCCAAAACTGGACGCTCAGTTTGAATTTAATGCACTAAAAGCAGTTTTGAAATTTTTAAATGTCCAGTGATCTGGGTCCCATGCAGTATAATGGATAAATATAGACTAAATAACCACACGGTTGAGTATGCGATGAACTGGAGAGTAACACTCAAATGAAGTAACACGCAAAAGTAAGGGGAAAAAGATCGTTACATTAAGTGAAATTCTGCAGAGATTACTATATTATTGTCATTAAAAGCATTTCCAGGTAATTATATCTCGTTGGAGTGTATGGGAACACCTTCTGCACCATTGGGTCTTCTCGTACGAGTAGAAATGTAATGGGCTTTCTAGACCAAATGTATTATTTGCAACTCTCGTCTTGTTAGTCTCAGTGAAAATGGTCTAAGTGTTAAATTATGACTGCATCAATTGAGGCATAATTAGGAACACGACTCACTAGAAAAATATATTTTAAAATAAGTCTTATCTTCCGAATTATTTAATGCATCGATGGTCTTTTAGCGCAATGTAGGAGCACAAATGTATTTTCCACGTTGAGTAGAACATTGAAACGAAAAGCTAAATTCGATACAATCGAAAACTAAAAAAAATTATATTCGGCAAGAAATTTCTGAATCTAATAATCAAGAATGCTACTGCAGTCAGTTACGGAACGGTTCTCGAAATATTTTTATTAAAAATAATTTTTAAACATATTTTTTCTGAAAGTCTTAAATTTTCAAATATATTTTACAATTCATAGTAATTTTTACGATATAACATATAAAAAACATATAGCACTTGAAAATTTATTGTGTCATTTATTATTTCATAAAAGTAGATTAATATAGCAAATATACTTTTAATGGACGTGAAACTGCCCACTTTTCTGCTCATAATTTTAAATTTTCCTACGTTTTTAGTGTATTTGAAAAGTTTCTTAAGAATCTGTTTAGTAAAAGTAGTTGAAATAAAATATTTACTTTGCATGGGCGTGGCACCGCCCAGTTTTATCAATATGAAATATATCATCATAGAGATTTTTTTTTTGCTTATATCGATAACTTAGGGGGTTACCTATCGAAATATGATTAATAAGCAAATTGAAAAACAATAGTTAGGTCCTTTTTATATTAAGGTAACGCTATATATTCGTAGATTATTATAAACAAGAAACCGATTTAACTATGTTCTTAGTACAAAATCAAATTATTGTATGAAAATTTAAATATAAAAAAATAGTTGTACTTACCCAGGCCCATTGTGCAATTAACTGAAATCAAAAAAAAGGACTTATTAGTTTTTGTCTATAAAAATTATATAAAAACTAACTCTTAGATGAAACACATTGCTGTAGCATGTTCCCAACAACTATATTATGATCATGTCATTAATATTTAATTAAAAACTTTAGATTTTTAATTATATTAATTATATTTTATATAAATTTTTGCTCATACTTGTCGCATAATGTAGCGTGTTCAGGAAAAATATATTATGGTCATGTCAATAATACTTAATTAGGGACAATAAATTTATTTTCGTTACATTCGCGATATTTACGATAACTTTGTGTTCTTATTTATCGTACGATATACCATGTTCCCAACAACTATATTATGTTCATGTCAAAAATACAGACAATAAAATTTTTATTGTTTTCGCTATATTCACGATAACTTTGTGTTCTAATTTATCTACGATGTAGCGGGTCCACGACAACTTTATTATGATCATGTCAACAATATATGTTTAAGACAATCATATTAAAATTGATTTTTAAAGATTAAAAATAAACAATTTGTTTTCATATTTTCGGTATTTCAAAAAGTTTCTTCCCAATTTTAAAGTGAAAAAATGTAAACTAATAAAGGCTTCAAGTCAAGCCTACAAATTTTTTACTAAAAAACTGGTCACCTTTTTTTCCTCGTTTGTCATAATTTGGGTAGATATTCCTGTTTCTTTTTTGTTGAATTTTTTTTTTTTTTTTGTTTTTGCATAAAGGAAACTTAACATTTGTTAGACTTTAGTGGTTAAACTAATGTTTAAAACGTGCACAAATTATTAACTAAACACACAACAAATAAATATTAACTCCGAAACACAGACAAAATGTAGTGGCTATTTGTGTTTAATACAATCATTATTTAGATAAAGAAAAACCTGGCAGTAATCACAACTTATGTTTTACGAAATGTATTCAACATTGAAACTTTGCAAAATATCATTAAAAAATAAGGCGAGTTAAGGTTAAATGAGAATGACGTCTGGAGAAAGTTAATAGTGGGGTTTATTACGGTTCTCGATTCGACTTCGACTGCTGTAATAGATTAAAGAAAAATGCTGTGTGTTTCTTTAATCTAGTACAACAGTCGAAGTCGATTCGAGAACCGTAGTAAGGCCCAGTATTTGAAATAACATTTGTATTTATGGTAAAAAATCTATCCTTGAATATTTAACTCTACTTACGGCTAATAAATTAGTGCAAGATAATCTCTACTCAAAAGGTTTTCAATTCAGCAAATCTATAAATAATTTTTAATCGCTTTGATTTGGGAGTTTAAACTCAAATACAGATCATATGATTTTGATCGTTATCCCGTCACAAAAGCAGCAACTATGTGACATTTGTTATACTTCTGCTATAGTATGCTTGAAGTTTAAATCTGCTTGAGTTTAAACTAAACTTAAATTTTACTTCAGTTTAACTAAACCAGCATTTAAATGATCACTGATCTTTGATTCATTAACAGCCATATTCGGACACTTTAATAATAATAAATTTAAAAAAAAAAATGTGTTTTCCTTTTTTGATTTTATCAATTAGCAACTAATACCGTAGAAGAGTAAATGTGAAGATCTAAATTCACAGTCGTTGGTTAACTTAGCTCGACGGTTTAACCACTGGTGTTGATTAGAAATATTTTTGGTATGTTCAGGAATATAGAATAGAAAAGAAAAAACTTTGTATTTTTGGTACAACTGATAAATTAACTAAAGTTTGTGAACTTTAGTCTTAAGTGACTAACTACAGATTAATTGATTCAAAATTATTTATACCACCCTTTCCACTTTTATATAAAAATTTTAATTAAATAATAAGCTATTAGGAAAAAAATCATCCCTTATCTTTAGTCTCCTCTGAAAATTTCTAGCACATCCTGATCACATTAAAGTAATTAAAGGACTCCACTTTAATTGGTGCCTATTCCTTTTTTCATAAGCCGAATCCTTTTATATCTATATTTGCTTTCAGCTTAAACAGAATGGCTATAACATAAATAAACGCCAGAATCTAAAGTGTAGTTGAGTAGAAAATAAATTAGATCTTTATAGGCGTTTAATATTTATGGCCTTTAAATGTGACGGAGTGAATTTAAAAACCAACACACGCGACACATTTAAGCCAGCCTAAGCAAATAAACTGGCCATAAAGCAGTGAACACACACGTACGCAGCTTACTACCCAGATATCATAGCTATTATCTATGGATATTTTGCAAATAAAGGTTTGTACTACACAAATAAATGTATGTACAGAGTGTGTGTTTATTGAACCATTTGCTGGTGGTGGTGGTACTTATAGCCGCGGCACCTGTGCGTGTGTGTGGTCTTTTTGTGGTTACAGAAAAAAAAAAAACAAAGGGATAAAAATAAATTTCCTTAGGCTGGCTACCAAAATAGCAGACAATGTGCACAGTGCATAGAAACGGAAAAAATATTGAAGAGAAAATTAAAAGAATCAATTCTAGAATAAGTTGCATTTTGGTTTATGCACAAGTCCATTAATTTTTTTTTTGTTTTCTTCAAAGTAGTTCTCCAGAGACATAATACTTTTATGTTAGCGTTTTTTTCCTCGAAGCAGTTCTACTATGAAATTTTTAGTTCGTCCTTGATATTTCCCAGCAATTAGGTTTTTATCTTCTTAATCGCCGCAAAACGCCAACGTAATCCTTCCATGGGTCTATTCAATCCAGGAAACAGTAAAAAGTCGCAGAGAGGCACTACCAACATTTCAAGTATTTAATTTAGGAAAAAATTGTATGCCAATTCTTTAATGCATTTTTTCGATAGCAGAAAATGCTAAACATGTAAAACTGCGAACATACATATGGTCCAAAAGAGTGTAAAAACATAAAATATTTAAATAAAAAATCACTTATCGAACGTACGTAGCATGTGAAATTTTAATATTTACCTTAATTCGTGAAAAGACCTCGTACACTAAAAATAAATTATTGTACTTAACTTGAGCAATAAATATTTTATTATGGTTACGACAACTATATTATGATTACAACAACTATATTATGCTTACAACAACTATATTATGCTTACGACAACAATTTCGGTAAATTTTGATCTCACAACGCTAAAAATACAGTTCAAGTTCTTGGAGCGAAAATTTTCTTTTTTCCCCTAACGCTTAATATAAGCCTGTGACCATATTATGCTTAAATACTTAGTGCACGAGGTTTCGAATATTGTGTCTTGCTTAAAACCCAAACATATGATAATTAGAAAAATTGCAAACTCTTTTCCCGAACCAACTGCTTTAAACTATTGCATCAGACGTTTTTAGTGAAAATGTACGTACATATGTTCGTTTGTAAAAGGTTTTCCAATAAAAGTGATATGATTTCTTAAAGGAAAAAAACCAATATTGTTAAGGAAATTAAAAAGTTTTTTAATTAAAGTGAAGTACAATCGATACAATTAAGTTCTAAATAAAACGTGATTCAAATGGCCTCCATGACTTCTTTTGCAGGAACGAATTCGATGAACCCAATTTTCGTGCACTTTTTCCACTAAATCAAGTCGTATGTCATGAATGGCACGTTCAATATTGACTCTCGGTTTATTTCGAAAGACCAATGACTTCAAATAACCCCACAAGAAATAGTCGAATGGTGTTAAATCACAACTTCTTGGAGGCCATTCAATATCAGAATTTCTTGAAATAATCGAATCTTCAAACTTTTCTCGCATTAATTCAATTGTTGCATTTGCTGTGTGGCACTTAGCCTCGTCTTGTTGGAACCAAATGTTATTCAAAGTTTTATTTAGAACCTAATTGTATCGATTGGACTTCAAAGAAATCATATCACTCTTATTGGAAAACCTTGTATAACGATAATTATAGCGTAATAAAACTTGTATTTTATAAATATATTATGAAGGAATTCTATATTTACGCGGTCATTTTTGTTAACATTTGTAGGCTTCGCAGTTTAGTTTAGTTCAGTTTTTTTTTTTTTTGCGTTGTTTATCATTTGGAAAATTGTGTTTGGCAGCGTCAGCAACAACAAAACCAGCAAAGCCCTTGGCCACAAGTCTGACAATAAAAGTGAAATGAAAATAGCAACAAACACAACAACAAAGGCAATAAAACATACGGCCATGGTTATAGTACTCCGCTGGTAGACAGACGACAACGATGACGATGAAGCCAATAAAGAGATACATTATGAATATAAACCAGGAAGGTGACATTAAAATTTTTTATCGTGGCCAGCTTACGTGTGACTGTGTGTGCGTGTGTTTGTGATAATTTAGCCATAAACTAGCACAGTCTTAACGTTATTTGTGACAATTTTATGGGGTATTAAACTTTAATTACCAACAATAGATTTTATTAAAAAAAAAATAAGAAGAAGGGATTAGGGCACAATAATTTTTCAAAAAGGATATTGTTGTTGTAAGGGTGCGCGCTTTCCAACGATGGTGGTATTTTAATAATTGTCGCAATTAAATGAACATGCAAATGTGTATGTACGTACTGCAGTTTAATATGCTTAACGAAATTTTTATGCCTCAATTAACAACAAGTGTTTCCGAGTTTATTGTTTCAAGGAGAGATGAAAATAATTTTATTATTTTGTGCGTATTAAATTAAATTATCGCCAAGGGATGTAGCAAAATGTGGAAAATGTATAAAAGAAATTGAAGTGCACAAAAATCGATGATGAACGCCGTTAGTAGGGGAGCCAAAGATTTTCATGTCTTTTAAGAATCAAATTTGATTTGATTGCATTTTGACAATTTAAAAATTAACGAAAAAAATTTTCAAATTAAATTTAATATAATTAAAAAATTTTAAAAATTGTATTTTTAATAAAAATTTTTTAAATTGAAAATAAGATTAAAAATTAAAAAAAAATCAAATAGACAGAAAGACAAAATTTCAAACTAACAAATTAAAAAAAAACTTTACTGATTTTAGAAAGAACAAGGTTTCCAAATCAACTTAGGAGTAGCGGAGTTGTAAGGAAAGAAACCAGGAATGGGTATCGCTCACTTGGTTTTTTTTTCAAATCCTGTTAGACGAAAAACAAAACTAATAAAAACGATTGTAAAAAGATAACTTTAAAAATTCACGACAGAAAAAAAAATTAAACGTTTTTAATAAATAAAAATTCTTAACAGTGAAAATATAGAGAATTCAATTCAATCATTTTTCATAGTCTGGGTGCGAGGCCAGTATGAGACCAATTTTTATACAAATGCATACTGCCTATTTGCAGAAGACGATTAAAAATTTGCAGGCAATTAAAAAGAACTACGCTCTTCATTTGTTAAATATTGAAATTTAATTTAAAGAAAATTTATAAATTTTGCATCATAGAAAAGCTTCAAATATCAAAAATTCTATTTGTTTGTAACAAAAATATTCTAATAAATTTTAATTAAATTGCAATCGAGAAAAAAGTTGTGTCAACATCCTTTTAACCACCAAATTTTGTTACCTTTTTTCATTTCGTTTTAGTAATTTAACTTCAATGCCATAAACCTTTTGGCCATAATACACATGCATGTATATGAAACAAACAAAAAAGAGCTAACGAAAAGCGGAAGGAACTTCACACAAGAACAAGCAGCAGTAAAACAACAAAAACAACAACGACTGTGTTAAAATAAAAAGATACAAAAATGCCCTCAACATTTAAAGCAATTGATGCTTTAACATCACAAACATCAACAACGGCCTCTTCGGTGGCGGCAGCAGCACTAGCATCCTTGTCAACAACATATCGTTATAACAATACAATATTGTTGCCCTCTTTGGAGGAACGATTACAAATACCACCACCATCATTATCAGTCGTAGCTGCTGCTGCGGCAACAGCATCAACATTTTCAATATCAGCAAATTCAACGCAAACATTTGATACGAGTGAAATCAATAGCTCAACTGGTTTAACCTCTATATCCCATGTAGCATCCGTGTTAGTTTCGAATTTCCTGCCTTTATCATCATCGACATCCTTATACTCTAGTGATGACGACGACTCAACGTCTGCAGATGACACAAACATTTTTTCTACCTCTTCATTGCCAGCGTCATTGTCATTATCACCACCATCATTATCATCATCATCATCAGGAGCAGGTGGAGCAGCAGCAGCAGCAGCATTATCATCATCATCATCATTGCCATCATCATCGTCATTATTGTATTCCTCATATAGCCCGCCAGTTGTTGAAAGTTTAGTTGCCAGCTCAGCTGAAGAGTTTAGCAATAATTTTCGGGATCTATCATTTGATATTTTCGATGACAATGACAACGATTTGTTTGGTTCACCATTGGCATTCGATGCTAGTGAAAATGGTCTATGGAATGGACGTTTTGTGCCGCCACCACCACGACCACCCTTTTTCGTTGATGAACCGGTATTGAGTGATGGTTTGACAACATGTGATTTGTGCTCCTGGGCAATGCCAACAAAAAGTACATTTATATTTGAAGGCACCATGGGTAAGTTTTTCTACACAGCAGCATCCGCATTTATTTTAAACATTTTTTTCTCCTTTGATTTGTTGGATGTTTTTTTTTTTCTGTTTTGTTTTTTTTTTCCTTTGCGACCATTTTTTTTTATTTGTGAGGCTCTAGACGAATAAATGAACGAATGAATGAATGACTGACTGCGTGAATGAGTGAATGAATGAATGACAATGTAGTATGATTACTTGAATATTGTATGAATACAGGGACTCATTCATTCATTTACACAGCAAACAAACGAAACAAAAAAAGAAATGTTTTTAAAGTTTTACAAATAGGATTTGTGTGCCTGTGTGTGTATGTGTGTGTGTGTGTGCTTTTGAAAAGCGACTACATGTGGCATGCAATAAAATGAAATAAAAGATGCACAAAAAAAAAGCATTAAAAACTACAATTTTCAAACGTAAAATTAAATTTATTTCCCAATAAAATCCAATACTATTGTAGATGGGTTGCTAAGGGAGTGTAATAAATGGCGCATAAAAAACAATGCATTTAAGAACAGAGATGATAGAGTGAACATTAACATTATCACGTGTAAGATTTTTGCTTTAGACGGATGAAATAATCCTTCGTCCCGTTTGTTAGTTGCGCAAAAAGGTTGCATTTTTTATCTACTTAGTTCAAGATCGAACCTAAATTTGTCAACTTCAGAGCCATTTAAGGAAAAGACTATTCACGGATTCCCGCTCTATTGAAAATATGGCTAAGAAACGATCACGATCACGCTCAATTGCTCATTTCCGTTGAAAGGGGGAAGTGACGACGACGACGACGACGACGACGACGACGACGACGACGACGACGACTACTACAAGTGAAAACAAATTTTTTAAATTGCTAAAATTAACACAAACATTTTATATTCTGTATTCTCTTTTTTTTATTTTTGTATATATTTTTCTAGTTTCTTTCTTTTTTTTTTTTTTGAAACAAGCAAAGTTTTATTATTCAAACTTACATTCATTGTTAAAAAGTATTTAAATGGAATTTAAATTCATTGAGTCAAAAGAACAAAAAAAAACAACAACAAAAAAATAGAGGGAAACAATATTTCAGTAAGTTTTTTATAAGAATAAAAATGCAATTGAATTTGTTGTAGTGGCGCAAAAAAGAAAAACTTATCGCAAAAACTTGCCAACATTGAAAATAGCAAAAGAAAAATGTTCAACATTTTTGAAATAAATGCAATAATAATTGCGCTTTAAAAGGAAGTACACCCAATTCTCTTTTTACACGATAGATACGTTCCCAATAAATTCGTGTAAAAAAAAATTCGTGTAAAAAAAGATACTAGCCAAAGATGAAAATAGTAGATTGGTTCCAGACCTAAAAAATAACGTAAAAGTATAATAAATTAATAATAATTAATATTACATAAATAATATTACAGGTGATTTATGTGACATTGTGACCGGGCTACCAATATACAATAGTTAAGAAATAGTTATAATTAAACACAATTCTGATTTTCAATTAATAATGCAGCGATTTGGAAATTATTTAAAACTTACCTGTTATTGAGTTGATAAATTTGTACGAGCACTAACTTTACAGCAATTAAACGTCTTTGTAGAATATTTAAAATCGTGTTAAAACAAAACAATTCGTGTAAAAAGAGAAAAATGTTAACTTTTTAACTCGTGTTAAATGAAAATTCGTGTAAAAATAATTCGTGTAAAAAGAGAATTAGGTGTACTTTTAAATCTATTTCAAAAAAAATGTACATATGAAAAATAATATTATCAGGCTCAAGTTCAGTTTTATTGAATTAATGAAAATTTAAAATCCAATCAGTTTAGCAGAACGTATCAGTATACCGATTTCAAGGCCGCTACACCTCTCATCGGCGTTCAATTGTCCATCTTTACAATTTTCGTACAGTGGATACTAATTGGGAAGAATATCAACTATTTAACCAGTTTTCAGCAGAAATAGAATACGAGAATAATTTTAATTCATTTTTATTCTATTTTTACATATTGAAACAATTTTGGTCAGTACGAAATTCCCCATCACTGCAGTGCACTGGTTGGAAATTACTAATAATCAATATAAGTTCAAATAATAATTACGTTTATTCGTAATAATATAAAAATATAAAAGAAAAAAAATTAAATCCAACTGAGCCCAAATACTACTAATATTTGCGTAAACTGATATCGGGTATACAAGAGGCATTAGCTAGGTGTCGCTTAAGTTTGAAACACAATCAGAAACTGTTTCGATTGTATGAACAATTCTGTTTCAAAAAAATTAAAATGCAATTCGCTGTGATTTATGGCCAAAAATTTTCAATTTAACTTACTGCCTAAGAAGGAACCCCACTCCTAATCAGGGCTTTATAATCGGCAAATACTTTAAATACTGGCAGCTCAAAGAGCTTCACGTCAAAATAGCAAAATAGTTGGTCCATTAACAGAATTCTCCGGTGAAATTTATGACTCAATTATTGATCGGAACTGATCTTCAGTTGCATTGCCAGCCGGCAACTGAAATTTTTGGGGTGTACCACATAATCCCCAAATCAAAATCCCCAAACACAAAATCCCCAAGCACAGAAAATGGGGATTTAGTGTTTGTAATTCTTTCTGACATTAAAACTCAAAATAAATTTTATTAAATTTACAAATATTTATTAGGTACGAACGAGTATGTAAATGGAACAAATAGTTAACTTATGAAAATATAATACAAAAAACTACAAACATTACACAGTACGACATTTTTTATAAAATCTTATTTTATAAAAAATTAACTTTATATATAATATTTTTAGTTTTCAATAATATTTTCATGAATTGACTTTTTGTTCCATTTATTCGTACTTTATAAATATTTGTTAGTTTATCATAAATTTTTTTTGAGTTTTAATTTCAGTTTGGGGATTTTCTGTTTGGGGATTTTTTGGCACTTTCGCTAAAGTTTGATTTTGGGGATTTTGAGCTTGGGGATTTTGAATTTGGGGATTTTGTTTTTAGGGATTTTGTGCTTGGGGATTTTTTTTTAGGTTGGGGATTTAGTGTTTGGGGATTTTGTTTTTTGGGGATTTTGTGGCACTCCCAAAATTTTGTGCTTGCATGAAAATCATTAAGTATACTCTGGGAAAAGCTTTATTCAGATAATGAATTTCTTCATTGGATCAATGAAATTTGTCATTGAAAGTGAGGTAATGAAGCCCTTCATTGAATTAATGAAGAAGGTTTCATTGTATTTGTGAAATTTATTTGGGAGATTTTCTTTCAATGTAGTCATAAAATTCGTTTTTAATATAATGAAGAATTTTTAATAAACGCGTTTCATTGATTTAACGAATCATTTTTTTTTCAGTGTAGCAACTGAAACTGGTTGTTAGTTGCTATCGGCCCATAAATATCGGTTTGATTTATTAAAAAAAAATATAAGCAGCCCCTTAGATTTCTATGTGACCAATATTTGCTTCTCCGATAAAAAAAAAAAAAAAATATGGGACCCAAGTGAAAAAACTCTGCAACCGAAAAAAAAACTTTTAAAATCGATCGATAAATTGTCGACTTATTGCGATAATCAGACGAAGAGAACAACTTGTTCCAAAGTTTTAAAATCAGTCTTTAAATAGAGGACTTATGCGATAATAAATATTTCAGCCGAACAACTGGCTCCCGATTTCCCAAAATCTTTGTGGTTATGGACCCAACTGCATGCAAACGCTTAAAAAAAA
The DNA here is from genome assembly GCA_947311025.1 of Lypha dubia. Lineage (NCBI taxonomy): Eukaryota > Metazoa > Arthropoda > Insecta > Diptera > Tachinidae > Lypha > Lypha dubia. Next base: position 59,262,091 of record OX371263.1, read on the forward strand.
TTTAAAGTCGGTTCATAAATAATTGTGTTATGGAGGTTGAAACATTGGAAAAATCACCTCCTTTCTTTTTTTGAAGTCGGTTAAAAAAAATACCACTTCTTAAAATATTTTAAGCAAAAGTTCGGAAGAGCTTTTGCTCCTTTTTTGATTTGTTTGGTGCTTTATTTTTCGTACTAGTGATTTTGCTTTTATTTTTTACGATTTTTTTTTTTGGATGTAGCTACTTTTTGCTTCTTGACTACTTCTGTATATTCCATGGTAGTGGTATTTTCCATTTTGGCGATTGCTTTTATCGTTTCACCAATTTTTTTCTATCGTAATTGTTATTTTTTCCCTTTTGTAGCGATTTAATTGTCGCTTTAACGATTTTGTCAAGTTAATTTCAATTTTCAGAAATTTTTACCCCATTTCAGTAATATGAAACACGATTGTGGCGATTTATTATCAGTTTTTCCCACTTTTTTTTTGATGTTTTAGTTTTCGTTTTAGAAATTTTTCATTTTAACGGTTTTTGAAATTTTCAAAAAATGTTTGCCACTCGTGATAATTCGACTTTCGGTGATTTATTTTGCTCGTTTTTTTGGTTTTAAAGTATTTTTCATTTTACGTATTTTTATGTTTGTTTTGTCGATCATGCTCTTTATTGTGAATTTTTTTCTGATTTGTCTGATTTAGTGGCTTTTTTTTGCTTTTTCGACTTCTTCTGGCATGATATTAATTTTCCATTTTAAGGGTTTTTTCAATTCCTATATTTTTTTCCCTGTATTTTAAATTTTTATCGGTTTGCGATTATTTTTATTTTGCCATTTTTTTGCTTTATCAAATCTTTAGCATCTTCGCTAATCTTTAGCTAATTCTCGCACTCGTATACGAGCGAAATCCTACTCGAACGTTCGTGTTTTTTTAATTTTTGGGATTCTCTGACACGCTATCGAGTAACTCGTAGCGAAATTTCTAATGATGACACTCGATAGCGAGTAATCGTTCGAACGCAAGCGTGCGAGTTTTTGTTCGTAAGCAAAAAACCATTCGTAAACAAAAAATCAGTAACGTTTTTATGTGCAAACAAGAGTAAAAAAGAAAATGTAAGTAAATGTTTTTTTTTTAAATTAAGAATAAAATTGTATCTTTAGCATTTTGGGTCAAATATGTCAAAAATCAATCATTATCAGAAGGAAATTCTTGGAAATTTTATGACTCAGCACACAGACTTGGCAAAGGGCATATTGCCAAATACTTTGCAAGGGAGACTGTAAAGGCTAACCACCTTTGGAATCAGCTCATGGCCAAACTTTAGCCGTACTGCTCGCATGTGGAATAAACTCCCCGCAGAGGTCTTTTCGGCCACTTTCAGTTTTCAGTGTGCTAAGGTTCAAATCGAATGGCCACAAACACTACTCCCTTTATCCTCCTTCCCAAAACCAATTTTCCTAGTTCCGGCTCAATGCTTTGCATACGTAGGAGTCATCCCCTGAGTGCTGGTCCTAATTAAAAAAAAAAAACTAAATGCTTTCGGCCCACCAGCAAAAGATGTGAAGTCGTAGAGCAAGGTACTATTGTTTGTACATAACAGAAAAAGAAATACATTTTTTATAATTTATTTTTATTTACATACATATGTATGTATATACATTAGGGTGGGTCAATTTTTTTGCCTACTAAGCGTATAGCAAAATCGTAATCTACGGGAAATTCTAAGAACTTTTCCCAAAGAAACCATGGTTCTAAAATCAAAATCGAGCTTCCGGTTTTTTAAGAGAAAATTTGGTGCTCAGGACTATTGTTATTTTAACATAAACCTCCAAAACCATTATTTGGGTAAATAATTTTCTATAAATGAGGACAGATATAGAAAGCTGAGAAAATTTTCTTTAAAATAAGCCCTCTTCCAGCGTTACAGGTCAATTATTCACCAATTGCAATGAATTGCAATGAATATTTCCAAAAAAATAGCATTATTTTCGTTTTTTTTTTGGAACAAGTTCTTTCCCATGTCGAAGAACAAATACTGGCTCCTTCGGTTGAAAGCTTCGGATCAAAAAAGTGAAAGATCTGTCACAAGAAAATTTTGCGTCTACATCTCAAAAAATCAGTACTAGTCATTTGTGCACCTCGCCCCGGTTATTGGCTGATAATGAAGATCATATACATACATAATATTTCGTATTTTATAAAAAGTGAAGAGAAAGAAAAATCAGTGCCAATTAAAACAAAAGTTGCTTGCAAAGAATTACCAAATATCAACCAAAGGCTAAAACAAAGTAAAAAAAACTTTATTGAAGCAAAATTTAGTGCCTGTTCGCCGATAACGAAGAACTTCTTTCTTTCGAATAATTACATTTGAAACAAAAACAAATTCAAAAATTTTGTTTTTGTTTTATATGTAATTGTTCGAAAGAAAGAACTACTTCGACATCGGCGAACAGGCAGTTAATGTCTACAGAACTGTATCAGAACGAATTGTTGAGCAGATTAGATATAAACTAATTGAAATAAAAAGTTTAAATTAAAGAAAAAAGAGGTCGAACTTTCTGTTCAACTAATTGACATAAAAACAAAAAGCCTTAAAATAAAAGAAAGGGAACAAGAACTAAATATACAATATTGAACTCACATTTTGGTCCTGTACCTAATTAGTTTTAATTATTAAATTCAGTGTTATCACGTTTTTTACAACACTGAAGCAATAACTCGATTCGTTTCGTATCGAGTGTTATCGTCTGATAATAATTTCGTATCAAAATAAATTTCGATTCGAATACAATTTCGATCACGACTGCGAGAATTAGCCCCCTGTTTTCTCTATTTCAGAGTTTTCCGTAATGTTTTATTTTAGCGATTTATTTTTCTAATAATTTTTTGAGATATTTCTCATATTTTTAGCCTCTCCACATTAAAAAGTTTGATTATCAATTAATTTCTCAATTTCTTGATCGATATAATTTTTATTTTTTTTTGTTTGAAGGGTTTTCTTGCAGTCTACTACCGTATTTTTTTTTGATCAGAAGCCGTTTTTTAATTATTACTTTTAAGAATATTTTTTTTAATTTTTGGTATTATTTAACTTTTATTTTTAGAAAAAGCATCCGAACTAGGCTGGCCATTGACATTGACAATAGTTTCCATATTGTCAGCTATTCTTGGTGCCATAATTATGGTTGCAGTAGTCAAATGTAGAAGGTAAGAAATTTTTATATAAATATTGTGCTTCGTAGTTAATTATTTATTTATTGTTGGATTTTGCATAAAAGTAAAAGAACCACATAATAATGAAGTTTTGCTTCCCTAAATTTCTGCATTAAAAATTTCGATGCCTTAAGGCGACAAATTAAATACTGAAAAGCAATTTTTTATTGTTGATCCCAAAAGTATGCAACCAGTGATAACTATACAAAACATGTGAAAAAATAATATGAGAATTGTGTATTTCATAATATGCATTTTTTTTTTAATTTTGAAAGTTTTATTAACCCATGTAAGGCATTACTTTTATCTCACGTACCATTTTTGTAATTTTTTTTTTATAAAAATGATTACAAATTCAAAAAAAAAAATAGAAACCTAAAATTGTATTTTAAGAAATTTTACTTTTCACTTTTATTAGAAAAAAAAAACAAAAAAACTTAAAACTTCTTTAATTAGTAATATTATTTTGGTTTTTCTTCTCCCCATTTTTTTTAGAAAAAAGGCATCACATCAACGCAGTGGTAAGTGTCAACACCATTCTCCCAAACAACAACTACCGCTTCCCTCTATCGATCACCATAATCACTTGCAACAACAGCAACAACACCTCAATCATCACAATCATCTCGATCATGAAAACATAAATCAACATCATCATCATCATCACAATATATTCTATCCTACTCCTCCTCCAACAATAACAACAGCATCACATCAATTTCTTTTACAACCACCTGAGGGAACCCAAAATTTTAAGCAATTACCGTTGAGCAGTCACCACCACAACCAGCAACAGCTGTTGCAGCAACAACAACAACAACAACAACAACAACAACATCATAACAATCATAAACGACCCTTAGCAATGATGAATCACATGCAACATCGACAGCAGCAACCTTTAGATCATTTACACCATCACCCGCGCACCGTTAGCTCGTCATCATCATCGAACGATAACAGCAGCAATTGCACAACACAAACCAGTCTAACGACCCTGTATCAAACAAAATCTCATAATGAGCTAAAAACTTTAAATATTGAAAGAGAGAATTCGATGTTAAAACGGCCACTGCCACCCAGACCGGATGAACGTAACGTAGAAGAGAATGAAGATGACGACGATGAAGACGAAGACGATGTAGATGATGACAAAAGTCTAATGCCCGAACATTATGTTTATGAAGAGCCAACCATGCAGGAATCAATAACGGCTGTTGTGGTGGTGGCTGCTTCGGGAAATGGCATGGGTTCTGCTTAAGGAACACCAACAAAAAACATAAACAAAAACAAAATTCCAACATTTTCCCTTCTATTTCCACACATTCTCTCATACCAAAAAATCACAAAAACTTAAACAAAAATTCAAAATAATTTTACGCTGCTCATTTTTTACTTTATTCTCTTCTTCTCGTTCTCGTTCTCGTTCAGACACGCATGTGCAATGGTGGTCACGCAATAAACGTCCAAATGGCAACAATAATCATTTGAGAAGAAGCAACATATATACGGCCCACCCAGCTGATAGTATACGAGGTCTGCAACAACCAAATTCACTGTCAGCCTCATCGTCTATGACAGCAATGACAACAGCCATGACTGTGGCACCTACTGTTGCCTCAACGATCACAACAGCACAACAGCAAATGCCATATTATCATACCCAGCAGCAGCAGCAGAATTCGAACACAATGCCAGCACATTATATGCCGCATCAACAGCAACAGTATTTGCAACAATTTGAACATGAACATGAATATCATCAACCTCAAGAGTTACAATTGCAGCTGCAACCACAACAGTCAGCAACTCATTTTAATCATCCGCATGCTCATCACAATAATAATCTTCAACATCGTCATAATCATCATTCCATGCAACATACAGGGGCAATAGATGGTAGTTTATTGCATCAACATAGTGCGTCTGTGTCTTCATCGTCGACAAATTCAATGCCCTCATTGTCAGCTCAGCCTTTGCAAATGCAAATACCAGAACAACTACATTTAACATCCAGCATTCAACCACAACATGTCCACATGCAACAAAAACAATTGCAGCACCAGCATCAGCTCCAGCATGAACAAGATCTAGTGTTAGAACAGTCATCTGATTTACATGACAATATGTTCCACTGGCCTACTGCGACATCAATCGTGACCAGCTGAGTAGAGAAGGCTGCTATCGATGCAGCTACATGACAACAAAAACATCTACTACAGAAACAACTAAAACTGCAATTACAACCACAACGTGAACAGCATTATGTTGGCCGTAGTTGTGGCACTGGTAGCTGGGATGTTGATAAAACTGTGGACGATGCTGATGTTTTAGCCCAAACGAGTGAATTTGAATGGACACGAGCCAAAAACTTTAAAAGTCTAAATAATGACTGGATTTGGCAGTGAAAAATACAACAACAACTACCAATAACAACTACCAATCGTACAAAATAAAAGGCCATTTACCTTAAATAATAAAAATTACACAAATGAAAATGGAATGGAAAAAACAAAGAAACAAACAAACCACAGTAGGCAAGTTTTAAATGCAAAATTTATTTGGATGTTGCTGTTGAATGAAACGGTACTTCAGGTGCAATTTTGTGGTAGACTTAATGTTTAGCTTAAATGAAAATAAAATAAAATTAGAACAAAAGAACAAAATCTGCAGCGGTGAAACAAAATGTGAACAGGGATTTAATCTGGGAGAAATTCTATGAATTTAAAATAGAAAATTTATTTAACAAAGAAACAGGTAATTGCAAAACTTGAAAATTTGTTATTAATGTCATACATGTTTAAAAGGAAAATTGGTTAATTTAATATTCCATACGTCATAAAGTTCCAAAACAAAGAGGTTCCTTGTCAGGATAATTGACACAAGTGAAAGTGTCTCGAAAACTATTTCGAAAGTCCTTCCTCATGTTATTTTTTGTAATCACATTGTGTGAGGGCTGCACGCGGTAGTACAATTTTATCGTTTTAATTTTTGGTTACGCTGTAGTACAATGTCAACACACTTCCGAATCGTTTTAACCAAACTTTATAAAACCAATTTGAGATCATTATATGATCATAGATCAATACAATCATTAAATTATAAAATGCTCATGTAGAATTGTTGCATGATCATTTGTAAGGAATTTTGATCAAACAATAAAACTCATGTTTATGTATACGAATATTTGTGATCATATTACGATCACTCAGTATAATAATATTATCATAATCTTATCGCAAATCAGTTTATGATAACTTTTAACTAAAAACAATAAATCGATATAATAATTCTTTCATTGTGATCATCATGCTATGATCATAAAAAATCTTAGCTAAAACCATTGAATGATCACATGTGTTCGACTTTATTAAAACATAATAAAATTCTCATATATGTTTATAAGTGAAAATATTGGTAGTAAAATTGTATTATAAAAAACTTATCTAAAATCATTTTATGATCAGTTTTAGTGAATCATCATGAATTTATTATATTTGTTAATTATGATCACACAGTAACATGTTTAAATAACAATAAGGTCATTTAAATTCAATTTATGAGCATTTGTATTCAATTTTAATCAACATTTACAAAATTCTTGTATGTTCTTTTATGTAATCATATTATGATCACACACTTATGTATGTATCTTGAAATTTGCATCTGGAATTATGTTATGATGACTTGTATTAAAGTTTTAATCAAACATAGTAAACGTCTGGTTATGTTTATCGGTAATCATGCTTTGAATCATGTGGTAAAACCATTTTATTATAATAAACCCACCTGAAATCATTTTATTGTTATTTGAGTTCGAACATAATAAAAATTCAAACATATATTTGTTTATATGTGAAGATATTATGATTTATCACACTAACTTCATCCAAAATTATTTTATGATCAGCTTTGGTCAAACATATTTTCATTTCATATATTTTTGAACTTATTTTGATCATGCGATAGTGCATTTTTATCATAATAAATTTCTTTAGAATCACTTTATGATAATTTACGATCAATTTCAAATCAAACATAATAAAAAACTTGTAGTTGTTTATATGTGATCATATAATGATAACACGCTAATACTAATTTATAATAATACTATCATGTGGAGTTATATTATGGTTGAAAGAATTTGAGTAAAAATATGTGCATTATGTTATGATCAGGTTGCCGTTAACACTAACCATAATATTTTTAAAAAGTATTTTGTATTAAAATGCCATCATTTAATCATAATATGCAGTTTTCTTAACGCATTATCGGTTTAAAAGATCTATGGATGGTGGAATAGCTAAAAATATGCCATATTTTTTTAACGTTCTAGTGTCACCGCGCAAACTTGTGGGCAGAATTGTAGAACTGCTTTAAGGTTTGGACATTTCATTCTAAATCAATAAGAGAGTCAAAAAGATGACGTTGTTTCCTAAGCATGCTTCACTTCCAATTTCATTTCAAATTGCAAGTAACAAATTTAAAGTTTAGCTTTCTCAGTCCTTATAATTAAACATATATTAACAATGTTTTCCTTTAAAATTTCTCTTGGATTTCTCATCACCAATATGAAACAAAAAAACAATTTACAAAAGTTTTATTGACAATGTCAAAACAGCACCACACCAAACAAAAGAAAAGTGAAAAAGGTAAAATGAACTATAACAACAACAACAAGAACGACAAGAACAAATATAATATCTAGAGAAAATTGGTGATGTTTAAGTAGGCAAAAAAAAATATAATAAAAATCATGTCACGTATTGTCCTTTATTACAATTTTTTAATGGCATTTTGTAGAAACTCAGTTTTTCATTTTATTACTTTATAACCTTCAAATAAAACTCAGTAAATCTAAAAGGTTGTTAAGGTCATCACAAAGAATTTAATAAATAAAAATAATGAGAAATTTACAAATAAAAAAAAAAAATTCACAGGTTAACTAGAACTATACTATTTGCAAGCAAACAAATGAAAAAACAAACACATTCCATAAACATTTACGATAAAATTTTTAATTGAATTTTTTTAAATATAAAAAAAAACAACATATCATATCCTATTTAATATAAAACAAGTAAAATGTAAATTTTTTCATCCTTTAAAAGTAAATAGTAATAAAAAAACATATAATAATTTCTTAAGCAGTTAAACAAAAACGTCCTATTTAAAAAAAAAAAAAAAAACATCTAATAATAGTTTGCAACTCAGACATTCCTTTCAAAAAAAAATAAACTGATAAAAATATTAAAAAAAAACGAAAAAAATAATGTTCAAGTTTCTTAATAAATTAAATTTTCTTAATTAGAAATAAAACACATTTTAAGTACTTAAAAAGCAAAATGCAACCGCAAAAATACATACTAATAAATAAATTATAAACAAAAAATACTCACAGCAATTAAAACATTGTCATGCCAAGCAAATATTTATTAACAACATACTTTAGTTGCTGTCAATCATACAAGTGGTAGGTTGCACAGGCAACAAATATCTCGGTTTTCAAAAAACCTGTTTTTATCACACTTAACAACAATCCAATTTATTTGTACTCTTGTAAAATGTTTGCTTTTTATAACCATATTATTATTAAAATTATTATACTATTATTATTAATCTATTTATAGAATTTGTATTTATTTTTGAAACCAAAGACTAGTCCAGTGTGTGTGAGTGTGAGTGTGTGAGAGTGCATTTTAATTTTACTTTAATTTAATTTTATTCAAACTCTAATTCTAAAATATTTAAAACTGTTGTAAATAATATTTTTTTTTATAAAATTATTTTCATTTCTCCTTTATAATGGCAATATATTATTCTGAATAATTAGTTATAAATTAATTGACTAGTTGGGGTGTGTGTACTCAGTTTTAAGTTTTTGTTTATTTTTTTTTTTTTTTTATTTAAAAATCATATAACTTTTTGTTAAAACTACAAAATTATAGTGAAAAACCTAAATGAAACTCTTAAAGTTCCAAAATGACAAAACTGAAAAAAAAAAAAAAGAAAACAAATAAATAAAATAATAGAATTTAATCAAGTTTCAAACAAATAAAAAGAAATTAAGCAAAATAAATGAAAATTATTAAAAAAATTTAAAAAGTAAAAATAAGTTTCATTAATTCAAAAAAGAAAAAATTCGGAAGGAAATGAATGGTGAGTATGAGTTTTGTACATCTAAAGTACGAATACAACAAAAGAAAAGAGCAATAACCCGAATTTTATTACAATGACAGAAAAAAGCATGCATGATCATGCTTGTTACTTTTTCCCCCCATAGGCAAAAAAAGTGTTCATTATAAGACAGATTCAAATATATATAAATTTCGTTGTTCGAATTCTGCAAATGAAAAGATGTCTACACCTTCGTACTCGTATGTGCCTACATTTGTTGCGATCGGATCATATTTAGCGATCGCTATAACTTACAAATTGTTTAAGAAATACTTTTGGTATTCAAGTTAACCTTAAAATTCTTTAAGAATAATGATATGACTCGATTCTATATACGAATACAGTATGCTGGAGCGTTCAAGGCCCAAATCGTTACATCAGTGAACGTACATATCGTCACGTAATTTCCCATCCAATTATACAGTTATTACGTGACGAGTTCTACGTTCACGGATGTAACGATTTGAGCCCAGATCGTCTCTAGATAGCGCTATAATTCCACTTGAACGAGAAAAATCGTTAAAAAATTATTATCGACATCTTGCTATTGATCAATTTAAAATGTTTTCCAATAAGAGTGATATGATTTCTTAAAAAACAACACACTTATTGTTAAGGAAATTCAAAAGTTTTTTATTTAATGTGAAGTACAATCGATACAATTAAGTTCTAAATAAAACGTCATTCAAATGGCCTCCACGACTTCTTCTGCAGGAACGAAGTCGATGAACCCAATTTTCGAGCACTTTTTCCACTAAATAAAGTCGTATGTCATGAATGTCACCTTCAATATTGACTTGTAAAGCTTGAAGAGAGTCTGGTTTATTTCGAAAGACCAATGACTTCAAATAACCCCACAAGAAATAGTCTAATGGTGTTAATTAACAACTTCTTGGAGGCCATTTAATATCACAATTTCTTGAAATAATCGAATATCCAAACTTTTCTCGCAATAATTCAATTGTTGCATTTGCTGTGTGGCACGTAGCCCCGTCTTGATGAAACCAAATGTTGTCAAGATCAACTTCATCTAACTTCGGCAATAAAAAGTTGATTATCATCGATCTATACCGCTCTCCATTGACAGTAACGGTGTTACCAGCTTCATTTCGAAAGAAGTACGGACCGATGGTTCCACCAGACCAAAAACCACACCAAACTGTCAATTTAGGTGAATGTAATGGCTTTTCATGATCAGTTTGTGGATTTTCTTCCCACCAGAACCGACAGTTTTATTTACCGAACCACTCAGATGAATCGGAAAAGATAACTTCCTTAAAAAAATCGTTATCGTTAAGTTATTCCAACGCAAAATCAGCAACGTTCTTCCTGCGTATATCTATCGATGATGAAATTGTAAACACTACTGAATACAATGAAAATCAGATTACAGATCATGACATATTACAAATGGCCGAAACGTCACTTCAAAATCATATCATCCCTATTGGAAACCCTTATATATAAATTTCAAAATAAATTGGTTTTCTGACAGTTGGATGAAGGATTGCTTTGAAAAAGCATTTCTATAAAGTCACTGAAAATCGTCTAATTATAGTAACCTGTTCCTGTGAATAACTATTTTCCTTGGACCAGTCGTCTAGAAGCCATATTTTGTGAGGCTATTACAAATTAGAACAGATGTGTTACAGATTATTATCAGTACTTGTCTTGTGGCCTAAACTTACGTTGATCTAACCACTGTGTGAATTTATATATTCACTACAACTCCCAAGTCTTTCCGAAGTATCAAAATGTGTAACAAGGATCACAGCAGGTGGTAAGTTTTTATGCTTGAACATTCCATCATGGGTGTTTGAGCTATCGAACCTGATATTTTCGAAAAATTTTTGGTTGTTTCGCAACACCACACTGATGGAGCATCAGCCTCTTGCAGTGGTTTTATTGGCAACAAAATCCATTCCGTGTACTCTCGAAGGAGTGTCCCAATAACCGGTAACTGAATCATGCCACAATCGAGGCTGGTACAACGTCCGCCAGCATACTCATTTCCAAAACTTGAGAGTACGCATACTGCATCCTCATCGTAATGACATTCATATATGAAGCTTGACGGCTGCCTTGCTACCTGTATTAAGTTACTGTACGAGATATGAAAGACAACAGCCAGAGGTTAACTTTCTATCGATTTTGACGTTGGGCAGAGATCTTCGTTGCCTTTTCACTTTCTACCAGACTAACATAGATTACCTATTTTCTTTCTTTAACTTATATGCTCATATGTTGCTCTGTTGTTTTAGAGATTGCGTAGTAACATATAAGTTGTATGGGAAACTGGCCGCAGGTAATGTATGTATGTAAAAGCTAATTACTCTTTTCCCCAGAAAGCACAGCATCAAGGACCGGATACACACCAAGAGGTATAAATGTGCCTCACAGGGTGAGAAATTTCGATGGTTTCTGTAGAACGAAATTCCACGAGGTTAGTTTTTTTGTTGTTGATCGGATAAAAAAAATTACAGTAATGTTTAGCAAAGCTAAGTAGCTGATAGAAGTGATATATTTTAGCAATAGCGATGGCATGTGAAGACATCCGAATACTGTGTTAATCTGTTTTGCAGTGTACGCTGTAATTTAATTTGATATTTAATATTTTTCCTCTTCCGTGAAATATTGATAATTTTTCAATCTTTTGAATCACTTTGGATTAGAAAACGTTTTATTTATTTTAGCAAACGCTGAAGATGACACTAAGCCAATATCGATCGGATGAAACACCAAATTTTGCATGGGATTTTCTATCATCCTTTCAAATTCCGATAGACGATCAAATATTTTGTGTGATAGTTTTTTAAAGTTTATTAATTTTTAAGTTATGAATTTTTATTTGATCTGAATGATGTTTAATCAAAGAAAATTTAATTTGACAGGCTTAAGTTCGTTTTCTCTAAATTTAATTGAAATGAGAAACACGTAACCAACTTGAACAAAATAGACTTTGAAAAATATAGTAAAGATCTAACCCATTAATAATGATAAAGCTGTAGTGTATAAACTTACATATAACTCAGCAGATTCAGTTAATGATAGAGGATCTTTAACTAGTATGTTTACAACTGCCGTGGTGGCAGTGAGGTCTAAGCGGTAAACTACTCTGATGACGACACTGTGGTTAGTCTTGAAACATCATGATGTCAGTTCAACCCTCCGCGCAGTCTAGTTTTTCGTTGTCTGTTCAATTATAACGAGATTCTAGACTTTTCTTTCTAATAAAAATAATAATTTAGTTTATACATTTTTTTAATCCAAATTGATAGTTTTTTGACACTCCGCAGCTCATAGTTCACATCAAATGGTTGACAAAAAGAGTTTTATTTGTTAATTAAATGTTTGGGTCTCTCTAGTTAAAATAAAACATGTTTTTTATCGAAAAATTTTGGAATTAATTAATTCAAACATTATTAGAAGATTGGAATAAAATAGTGGTTTTAAACTTTGTTTTCAAATCTAATTTAGTCGCCAAATTGATTATTTTGCTAAAAGTTATGGAAAAATTGCAAAATGATGTATTAATCAATTTTATTTTTCGAAAGGAGTTGCAATCTACTCTTTTCTTTTTAATTTTTTTTTTATGTTAATTAAGGTCAACTAGAAAAAAGAAGTGTGCCAAAATTTCACATTGAAAACATACTCGATTGTCTGTCATATCTCTGTATTGTGATCACATAAAATTAAAAATTCAATTCAGTGTAGAAAAAATATCTACATAAAAAAGTATAAAATTTAACAAGAAAAAATCTAGTTAATCAATAACCATTTCATGACAAGCCATGTTAATAAACCATGAAAAAACTGGGACACATATTTGCCCGCAATGAACGAACATACAAAAGCTAAAATGCAAAAAGCAAAAAGCGAAAAAAAAAACACTAAATAATCTCTTGAAACACAATCAATATTTTTCAACATCATATTTTTAGCACATTTTTTTTTTTTTTTTTTTGATATTTTTCCAATACAAAAGTAAAAGTCAGTAAATGAAATCTTGTCATTATTTTAAATTTTCCATTGCTATTCACTCACTCACTCACTCACTGTGTTAACGCGGTTGGCTGGTTTATGATACAAGAAGTTTATGCATAAATTTGTTAAATCCAGGGAAAATTCACAAGCCAACAAAGAACTAAACCAACAAAAAAATATATACCTATAAAAAGAAAATTTGCAACATAAAAAAGAAACGAAATATAGGTTGTCTGGTCACAAGCAAAACAATCTTAATGAAAAAGCACGATCATAAAAAAGGGTACCACAAAGAAAGAGAAAAACAAAAAAAACTCTCTATTAGTGACCAAAAGCAATGACACGATTAACTGCTAATGCTGTTAAAATATGTAGAATATTGGCAGAAAAATTTCACAAAAAATCTACATGAACTTCAAAAAAAAAAAAAAAAAAAATATGTCTGCCACAAACCTCAAAATCTGTATGCGACTGCTATTTATAATAAAGAAAATAAAGCAAGAAAAGAAAACAAGAGATGCAAAAAAAAGGTAATCGTTAATAAGGAAAAACCCAGATAAGAAATAAAAATAATGGTGAATATAAAAATGCAAAAAAAAAAGAAAAATATGTATTGCAAGATAATTATGCATAATTTGTGAAAACAGAGAGAATGAAAAGTTAAAGAAATGACTTAAATTCTATATGACTTTAAATGTCTTAAAAATTTTGTAAAACTTTTTAAAGAAAAAAAAAACACATCCATGTGGCAGTATGTCACACGACTCACGATCGAATTTGGCAAAAATGCTACATACATTCATACAACAATACAGTGAACGTGCTAGCAGTTGTTTGTCCAAACACCAGATGCTGCTGAAGGCTGCATACAAGCGAAGTGTACCATACTGCCGCTAAGACTGCAAACTCCTATACTGACGATGATGACAATAAGGATGACGACGATGAAACACAAAATAGATCGAAATCGAAGAAAAACTTTGCACACGATTTATTTATTATTAACAATAAAGTGAGGAAATTGTAAATTTTTTGTAAATCTTAATAAAAACAAGTAAGAGTTCTATATTCGGTTGTGCCGAATCTTATATACCCTTCACCAATGCATAAATATGTGATTCACTGAATATAATACAGGCTTACCTTTCTCTTATAAATATAACATTTCAAACAGTATAAAAAGTAAGTTTAAACTAGGGATGTAACGATACGCCATTTCGCCGATCCGATACCGATACTCAAAAATAGATATCGCAGATACCGATTCCGATACCGATACGCATATTGAAATTGCGCTCAAGTAAAAATTAACAAAACTCAAGTAGAGTAATTCTTCTATTATACAAAATAACAGAGTTTATTAATGAGCCATTCAAATCATCAAAATTTTCAATACATTTTAGTTTCTAAAAATCAAATTTTTAAACTACAAAACGTCTGCATTATTTATGATTTTACAAAATAAACGACGGCATTCAGTTTAGATTGGCTCAAGATTTAAAATTGAATTTAAGATCATTTTAAAATTAAATTAAAATTATAAAACCAACATTGCAAAAGATTAATATTTAAAATTGATATTAATAAGATTTTTGTTTAAAAAACAAAGAGTTCTCAAATTTTGCGAAGATAGACGATTTCTTAAATCCGTTTGAAGTAGACCTGCAGTGGAAAATAGTCTCTCAGATGCGACAGAACTCATTTGAAAACGTAAGTATTTCTGCACCATTTTCTTTAAGTTTGGGTAGGATATGTCAATGCGCCAGTAAACAAGAGGGTCTGCGTCTCTAGGAATATTAGGAGATCTAAGGTATCTCTCGAATTCTTCGTTAGCAGAACCACAGTTTAGGATGGATAGAGGCTCATCCTCCTCGGATTCTCTTATAATTTTTTCACATACGCTCCAAAGGCGATTACTTCTCGTAGACTTATCAGAAGTTTTGCGAGGTGTAGGGAGGACTGTGTCTTCAACACTTTTGGAATGTAGAGTCATGTTAAGGGTCAAGAGGGTCAAGAATTGTAGATAAATAATAGGTTGTACCAACTTTTACATCGCTGAACTAAATCATCGCATGCATAAATGAATAAAAGAAAATCAAGACGTATTCAAATTGGTGATGTTATAAGCACAGTTTTTATTCTTTTTTTGCGAAAATTAGAGGTTCGTATGTCAAAATTTGTACATGTTGACATAGGGGCTGAGATGTCAGTTGTTATTTTAAGTTGTAATTGTTGTAGAATTACCAACACTTGTATTAATGCGCCTTGAAAAAAAAATCTTAAAACATACAAACACATACAAGATTTAGCATTGAGAGAACACTTCATTACTATGGTGCAAAGCAAAATAGAAGAAACAATTTTATTATGAATGTATTCTGTTTTTGAGTTGAAAATTGAATATACTTTTCAAAAAAACTCTAAAGAAAAATATAAAAGTATCGGCGTATCGACAGTAAAATATCGCCGATATCGATATATCGGAAAACCAGAAGTATCGCCGATATATCGGTATCGTTATCGGTTGCATCCCTAGTTTAAACTGCATACTTGAACTCACTTTCATATTTTCTTCGGTGCTTATGTACAAAACAAACAGACTGTTTGAAATATTTTACAATTTTCCATCCACCAGTAAACAAATACATAAAGTTATTATTAAGTTAAAATACACGAAACACTAACAAGCCTCAGTAGCACGATGGTTCGTGCGTTGAATTATAATCGAAAGATTCCATATTCAATACTGCGGCACCTCATGTATTTATAAATTTATCTCTGAAAGGGGTATACAGTGCACTCGCGAAAATATGAACACTTTTTTCTTCCATTGGCTACACTAAAATATGAACTTAGTGTGAAAGCTTTAAAATGCAAACAACTTATTTTTGCATTTTTTAACAGATTTTTATCGAAAGAGTGATGAAATCGTTGCAAACAGAGTTGTAGATAAATTCTGCTTCAACTGAACAATAATTTTGAAACTTCCCTATTTGTTTTTATGGGAAAAATGTTTCTAAAAAGAGGAAATTAGATGCCATTCGCAAATATGAATAATCTTGCAAATGTGAACTGGCTTAGTTTTAATTACTTCATATTAACGCGAGCGCACTATATATATATATATATATATATCTGTGGCAATAAATAATAATGGCTTAAGTCGAAATTTCATGTTTTGAGATATTAAGGGTTTTGTCTAAAATAAATTGTGTTTGGTTTTTATATAAAATTTTTAGCCAAAGAAAAAGATGCACATTCATTTAGAACAAAACTGTTAATTTTATAAAAAAAAATGAGTTTTATAAGTTATTATTCGTTGTTTTTTAATTAAGATGTTATGAAAAAATCCATTGGCAGAAAAAAAAACACTAAAGTGATCTTAATATATTATATTGAAAGGCGAAATAATTTTTATTGGCAGTAAGTCGAGACAAGTGCTTTAGTTTAAATTGAAAAATGTGAAAAACTGAAAATCTCTCGTTTTATAAAAGCTTAGTTAAATGTAAGGTCTTTTTTTATTTGAAGAATAATTTGAATGGACTGTTAGTTATTCAACTTAAATGTTCAACTTAATGTTTTAAAGCTCAAACATTTTAATATTTATGTAGCTACCTTAAAAAAAAATTAAGTTGAGATAAGATATTATGGCTTATGTATTATTTTCCAAAAAGAATTAACTTAAAATATAATCGCGTATAGTTTTATTAAAAATTACATTTTTTACTTGAAATTTAGCTGAGTGGTAGATCTTGAAGAGAAGATTTAGAATATGTAATAAAATGAAAAAGCACTTATGTCAACTTAAGCCATTATTATTTAATGCCACAGATATATATATATATATTAGAGTTGTCAACCGATTAAGAATAATTCGATTAATCGATCAAAGAGAGCGAAACTCCTGTTCGAATAATTTTAAAATGCCGATTTTTGAATAACGAATAAATCGATTAATTAATGTCAATTAATCGAACAAATTTTTTTCAGTTTGAAATGCATAAGTAAATTTTTTTTATATTTCTTATTTTGGATGTTTGTAGTTGTTGTCGAACTGCACATAGCTAGAAGTCGTGCTATGTTTTGAATGAAACGTTAAAAAAATTTCAAGAATGGGGTTTTTTCACTCTCAGGTGGATAGAAATAGTTAGAAATACACTAAAGCCAAAAAATTGAGCTCAATTTTGAAGTAATTTACCAAGAAAAAAAATGAAAAAAAAACACATGTAACAAGTGTCCTAAAGAATACAAAATTGTTGGATCGACATCAAAAACATTAATAATTCTTTTGCAACAGATTTACGAAAACGTATTAAAATAAGAATAAATGAGAGACGTATAACATTTTTAAACACGTTAATATTTTTTAAATTCTGGAAATTTTTCGAGCAATTAAAGGTTTTTTGAAATATTCTTCAAAAAGTAAAACTAAAGAATATCCAAATGAATTATACTCCATATTATTTTATGTTGAAAGTAACCAAAATAATTCCGATGACAGTAATAATATAGAAGATGTTACTAGTAATGAAAATAGCAATCTTTTATGCGAATTAAATACTTATTTTAAAAGTATTAAAAATTCAAAATTCAAATTATAAAAAAGACGATATATTAGACGATATGGTAAAGATGTCGTAAGCTTCAGTTATTCTTATAATGGATTACAATTTAACTTAACCTTTAACCTGGTGATCACTTAATTATCTTCGATAAGTTCTGTCTTTAATTATGATTTGCAACCGCGATTGAATCGGAGTTGTTATACTAGCAACTCAATGTAGTTGGGTTGTGAACCATAACACAGTGTGTACACTTTAAGCAACTTTGCTAAACCTGACCATCCTAATGATATTGTAGGTGTGAAGCTTCGTGAGTTTGTATGTTAGTTAAATCATAAGGTGAAAAGAACTAAATGGATTAGGATGAAATTTAATAGACGGATAGCATATGATTTAGATTAAAATATAGAATACTTTTTTAATGGGTAAAAAACGGGAAAATTGGTACGTTTTGTATTTTTATTATTTTTACCTTGACATACAGTGTACGTTAGGGGGGGGTAAAAAAAAGGAAAGGTTGGTACTTTTTGTACTATTGGTACCTTTTTGTTTTTGTTTTGTTACAATTTTTTCTTTACATTAAAATACATTGTTATTTATGGGGACGTAATATGAAACAAAAGCTGGTACTTGTGGTACTTTTTGCTTTTAGTAGCTTTTGTTTTTTTTTTTTTTTTCATTATAATTCAGCGTGAACGGTGTCACGCTAGTAAGATACTAACAGTGTTATTCACAAACGTTTTATTAGAGGGTAATAAGCAAAATGCGCTAAAGTAGTATTCACAAACGTTTAATAGCACTATGACGCGGTTATTACAAGCTAATAAACTCGAAAATTTTATTGTAGGCATGACGCTACTTTAGCCGTTTAATAAGTTGACATTTGCATTTTTTAAAGTAAAAATATCACTATTTACTTCAAAAAGTATGAAAAATAAAAAAAAGATTCGAATAAAGTAATGATTGTAATAAATATAATTTCGACATTCGTTAGTATTATAAAACATATATATATACATAAAACTATAATTTTTTTATTAAATTAAATATTTTGCAGATAATGTATTTCAACTCTCCCGATTCTTCCAGTCCTTCTGCAATGTTTACATACATATGTATGTATGTATGTACGTAAAATAAGAAAATTCAAGAAGAAATAAATAAATATGAATGTATGTGAATATGTATATACATACATACATATGTATGTTTACGTATGTATGTATGTACACAAATGTATCTGTATGTACTTACCCAGCAAACACGAAGTCAAACCTTTGAAATAAGATGGCTTTATCATTTGATATCAAGCACAATTCTCAAATGTTTTTCAAAGGTTTGCGTTTAACTATTGAATTCAAGTTGATAATGATTTCAGTATAAACATTTGACAATCAGTTTTTTATCAATTTGTTATCAAGTTGAGGTCAAGTGACATTTTCAAATTATAAATACACGTGGCAATCGAGGCATATGTATGAATTCGCTTTGTGACAACACTACTTAAAGCACAAAATAAATTTTAAACATTTTAAAAATATGGCGATCAAAGTGTGTTAAGAGTGAAGAAAAAAGTATATACATATATTGCTTGTGAGTAAAAAATTAATTATG
Source organism: Lypha dubia (assembly GCA_947311025.1). NCBI lineage: Eukaryota > Metazoa > Arthropoda > Insecta > Diptera > Tachinidae > Lypha > Lypha dubia. The sequence goes on from OX371263.1 coordinate 59,281,614, forward strand.
AGTAAGAACGGAAAGTGAAGAAATAATATGTTTGTTATGATCGAGGTGCTACTGAAAGCATGGACAATCTTGAAAATGAAGAGGAGCCAAGGTGAGGACTTAAATAGGCAATATATTTAGTTTCCAGGTAGAAGAAGTATCTTCAATCATATCACAGTCCACAGAAACATTTTTAAAATTTGCTTGGTGTAAAATTTTTACCGACGAAGTTGCTCAAAACCTGTGCTGGAAAGGTACAACGACAAAAATGACGGTTAGAGCTTTGAGCGTTACAACTACTATAAAAAGTATTATAATTTAGCTTATTTAAAGAAATAACATAATAATTTTTAACACCTCTAGGTTAATTTTCCTCTAAATTTCCTTATGCAACAGATGCCTTATATCCAAAAAATTTCAACTAGTTTCTTCCAACATGCTATGACGCGCCATCAAGAGAAAGTGGAATACATGAATAAGAAATTACATCGAAATGATTAAAAACTTCAATTAATTAAGATATTGTTATTTTATTTATATGCAATACTATTTTCTTATAAGTTTTCACATACAAGTACATAAATATGTCAATCAATAATGAATTCCATAAATTTATATATTAAACATGAGCTTACAAAGCAAAAATTGTATTTTATTTATCTTCCACATTATATTGCAATCCACATTTGAGAATAACGTTTGAAAGTAAGTTGAGAATAAATAAATTTCTCAATTTGAGAATAATTTCCCCTTTTTGTTGAGAATGTTATGTTTTTCAAGTTATTTTCAAATCATTTTCAAACGTTTGTCGTTTGAAAAAAGGTTTTATTTCAAACCATTCTCAATTTGAAATCAAGCCTTCGTGTTTGTTGGGTATATGCATGTACATGCATATTTGTTCACATGCGTACATAACTTAAATTCTACCTGCTCTTTGAAATATTAATATTATTACATCTTTTTTTCATGATTTTGTGCATAATTTGTCACATTTCAACCACAGCAAGATTAAAAACATTTCCAAATAAATAGAGCAAACAAATTAGTGGTGTGTAAACAAATGCAACGTATTCGGTATTTGAATACTTTTGTAATAACTTATGAAAGCACATTGCTAGCAATATCACTACTACACATCTTAAAAAATTTAAATATTTTTTGGAATATTATAAGCAATACTCTATTACTCTAACTTATTTAAATAAAATTTATATGACATTATTTTCACATTTTCAAACCATTAGCAAGTAGTCTGCTTATCGAGTATGTTATTGTACACAACACTAATTATAACTTGACAATTGAAATAAAACAATGTTGCTAACACAGAATCACAAAACTGAAAAAATCACACAATAGTTAATTTGGCTTTATTAAACGTTTGTGAATAATGTTAATTATTACCGGGTAATAACACAAAAACTGATTATTAACTAATGTGTACATTATCTCTACAATAAGAATTTTTTATGAATAACACTGTAAAAATAAACATCACATCACGCAAGATCGTATATTATTATAGGATATTTAAGATGCCATAACTTTCATTAGATCTGTTCTAATCGAAATTAGTAATGTCCCTACCCTACAAAAAAATGAGACTAGTGCATACATGCGTGTATGGACTACTCCACAATGGAGCAGGACTACTCCAAAACTAGTCCAAATGTATGGGAAAAACATGGTCCAATTTACATTGCGATGTCCAAGGGCTGGACCCTCGAATGCCTCGCATATCATACAAATCTATCAAATTGAATTCCTATTGAAATAAAAGTTTTCTGTATTTGTTTAAGCTTTCATGAATTTGTTTTAATTTAAACAGGGAAGCTGTCTCAGTTTCCATTTAACTCCAAACATTTTTAGTGTTGCCAAATAGTATTTACCTATAAATGTTTGTATACAAATGAAATGGTCCACGGTAGCATTACATAGGAGTAGTCAAAAAAATACTCCTTTTATCTAAAATGACCATGTAAACCAATAATTTTTGTAGGGTACTATAATCGTGAAATAAATTTATATTGGAGTTGTACTTGTCTAATTTTTATTATACGAGTAGATTACATTTCCATTTTCAATCACCTGTTTACTTAGTTGGTTACTGTTAGCTGTTACCCGTGTGATGATTTGTAACAAAAGTGATTCTGAATCATTGTTGTAAAACCAAAAAATATTTAAATTAAGTTGGTTTGTGAATCATAATTTAAACTGAAACAACTTTGCTATGTCTGACCATTATACAAAAAAAAAAAAAAAACAGAATTCTATAAATTGGTTGCGAATCATTATAAAAAAAAATCGAGTTGAAATGAGAAGATTCATAACATAACTTAGTTGGGTTGTGCATCATAATAGCAGCATAAGTTTTATTATTGAATGCAACATTTTAACATTTTAACAATTTTCCTTCTCATATTTCTCAACATATTTCTCTTAAATTTATTTAGTTAATTTTCAATTGGCCTACCAATAATTTTGGAGTTCTAGCAAACTGAAAGCTTATTCAAATTGCACAAATAAGGAGACAAATGCCATACATATGTGCTGGTGTGCCTTCCTATTTTTTTTTTTTTTTTTTGTCTGTTGTTTTTAACGAAAATCCGCAGCGAAATGTTTCGTTACGCTGCAAATCATTCATAAGTAACAACAACAGCAAAAAAAAAAAAAAAAAAAAGATATATAACAATACCGGACTCATCGTATAGTTGTGTATTGGTTGTTTGCTACGATATAAGTTTTGTTTGCTTCGCGCTGTTGCATGATTTTTGCATGGTTCCTTGGATTTCGTTGAATGAATGTAAGTTTTCTGATATTCTGAGAAGGAAGAAATCAAAAAATATATGGTGGCATAAAGAATTGTGGAAGCTGCAGAGTATGTCAAACTAACAATTGTATATTGAAATGTATGAATATGGTTAAATTCAAACAAACTAAGAAGAAGAATAGTGTTAAAGTGAAAAGAAATGAAAAGCTGCAAGCAAAGATAAGACGAACAAAAATAAAATGAATATTAAACAGAACACTGAAAATTACTTTAGTGTATTGTCTTTATTGTATTAAGATTGGATTGTCTGTGAATTAAAAAAAAATAGAAAAACAGAAAAACTCTGGTTGGCTGAATGGTTGAGTGGCTAGATCTCGTAAATGCTGACTGAGTGTGTGTCTGGCTGTGTGCCTGTCACACAGTTGTCCTTAATATTGTCGCCTTTGTAGAATGTTTTGATGGAGTGTTAAGATAGACACCAAATGTCGTGCAGTTTTATAACTTCATTAGCGCACAAAAGACAAATTTGCATAGTTCGCCACCACAAGACTGCTGCTGCAAAAAAAAAAAAACAACAAATAAAAAACAACTTGTAACTCCAACCACAACTCTAGTTGAAGCCACCTTAACGAACAACTAAAATGACATATCTTGAGATAGAAAAAAAAAATATGGTTTTGCCAAAAGCTGACAGTTTATTAGAAACGAAATTGTGTTGTTCAGAAACCTGCTGCTCATTTCATCACATTTTTGACAATCTTGCATTTTTGTGTCATTTCTTCTTCCTTTGTTTTTTTCGTTTCTTGTATTTAATGAAATAATTTATTTATGCAACAACTTTGAATTCCTTAAGGATTTGCAATTGTCAGTCAGTTGGTATGAGTTTTAATGATTTAATATAAAAAAAAAAATTTCATTTTCATTTAGTTCCGCTTTATTAGTAAATTTAAAACCTCACGATCCCCATAATGTCACGATCAATTTCATGAAATCTCAATTTTTTGTTTCACTTTTTTTTTAATTTGGCTTTTTTCTATTTTTTCCCCTTTTTGGGCTTTTGTCAACTTCAGTTCATATAAACAAATTCTTTTGACTGTTTATCTATATTAAGTACCCTATAAATGGATTGGTAGTCCTGGTTACAGCAAGTGTTTGGCCTTCGTTTATAATAATTTGTTGAATGGTGGCGAAAAACTAAGCTTCCATTGTTTGAGGATACATATTTTGAAACCACCGACCGATATGGAAAAATTACATTTGTGTCTCAGCATACGGCCACCATCTTTGGCTGCATCTTTGTAAAGAGACTATTGACTTGTTTAAAAAAATATTACTGGTTTATTAAACTTTTATAAAACGGATTTGCATGGAAATACACTTTCACAAGCCCCCAATAAACCTAAAATATTTTTTTTTTATAAATTGTCTATACCGCCATCTAAAAAGTCTGCCAAAATCACTTTATATATTTTTTAGAAATTTTCTTGGTTATTTTTCAATTTGAGGATCTGTAACAAACTTGACTGTATGGTTGCATTTGCTGTCAATTTAAATTGAACAGTCAGTCATTTAATGCGAGCAGCGCAAGTTTGTCCGTCTGTCTGTCGGTATTTCTGTCTCTTGATTCTTCCTCTAACTACGTCTGTCTATTGACTGTTTCTATTAACTTTTAGTTTAAAAGCAGCTGTTTGTCTAGGAGCATGCAGGAGTTTGTTTGTGTGTGTGTGTGTTTGACGAGAGTACCTCACCAAAAAAGTTTTATTTTTTAAATTAACTTTTTGGCATTTTTTTTTTTTTTTTTTTTTGGAAATCATACTTTTTTGTATGTCTCAGTTTTTAATAGTTCATGTACTTTAAACTTCATCACAATTGGTATGTGTGACAATACAAGATGTCTTTGTAATGACGACATGACTACAATAATACTGCTGATAATGATGCTGTCTTTTCATCATCATCATCATCATCATAATGATGCTGTCTTTTCATCATCATCATCATCATCATCATCATCATCAGTATCAATATCGTGTTGTATGTATGTATGTATGTATATTGTTGTTGGCTGTTGCCAGTTGCCAGTTCGACTCTTTCTCAATTGCTTATGTTTGTTGAATATTGCTGTTGCTGCTGATGAGGATGAAGTCATCCTACACATCATCGTGATTTTATTTTAAAACTAATTTAAATGATTTTGATTTTTGTCATAATGACGTCAAAAGCAATGGAATGAAAAGTTTGAAAATTCTATTTATTAATGTGATATTTTAATTAAAGTTTTACCAAGAAAAGAAATGTTTTTATAAAGATAAAATGCTTCTGCGTGTGTGTTTGAAGGGAGGATACCTATAAGGAATTTTTTAATTAAGAAAAAGTTGAAATAAATTTATTTAAAATTATGTGAAAACTGAAAATATCGTTATTAAATTAAATTAATGGAGACAGGCGGTAGATCCTCCATCTTACAGCCAACCCCCTCAAAAAGGTCGTCAATAAATTTCCAAAGAAAATTTTAGTTATAAATACAGTAGACGCTCGAAAATTAGAACTCGTGGAAATTTAAATCCTTCGGAAAATAGAACCAACGTTTTTAACACTAAAAAATAGACCTTATAGATTTTATTTGGCTTCAACATAGTAAAAAAAAGGGGAATACCGTATTACCTATGTAATTTTTATTATTCGTGCAGTGTTTGTTTTTTATAAAATGCCAAATAAACGTAAAAAGAATACCTTTGGAAATTAGGACTTCTCGAAAATTAGAACTACCCCGGGAACAAAGTGGTTCTAATTTAATAGCGTCCACTGTACTTTTCTATAAACCAAAGCATGATAGAGAAAACGATCTACATCAATTTATTAGCCAGTTAGATCGTCCGAATTTGATTGCAAGTCTTATTTCTCTATATGTATGTGACCTTCTACGAGAAAAGGGACATAGTGTGTGTAAATGAAGTTTTGAGAAAAACGCATTTAAACTCATTTCATCTTATTTTAGGTACCAGAGTCCACTCTTAAGTCCAAACCCGTTTTTTTGACACACTAGGTCCATTTTCTCGGAGAAAGTCACATATAAGGTTTGAATCTCTACTAAATTTATGTTTATGTGAGTCCACAACACTTAAGTTAAGGCGAGAAACGTAAAATGTCGTAAAAAAAGTCACTACCAACATGATTCTATGTGATGCGTTCATGGAATTTGTTCCATGAAATGTTCACATTTAATGTTACCATGAATTTTGTTCGAAATATTGATCCTGATGTGGATTTTTTTTTTTATGATGATGACCAGCATAAAATTTGTTTTCACATAAAATAAACACAAACATTACACAAACATGTACAATCATTTCAAAATATTTTTTTTAAACAAAAAACTCAATAAACAAAAAAAAAAACAGAATGCAGAATATTTTTCGTCACAAAAGCTGACCTGCATATCGATGGTTTAATATAGAAAGGTCGTATCTCGTTTTTTTTCAAAATCGGGTTTTTTACATGTTCTGGTAGAAAGTACTCAAATACACCTCCCTTAAAAAATGCACTTTCCAATGTTGACGAATAACAGATTTACAGTAATTAAAAAAAGCCCTAACTCATTTCAAAAAATAAAAAATAAAACAGAATGGAATTTGTTGTCTGTTTTAATAAAAATCTGCTTCAAAAAAACTTTTTATTAATTTTTCAGATTTTATTGCGTTCTTGAGATACGACCTTTCTATATTCAGCCATCGATATAAAATAGGAGGGAGAATTTTTTTATGTGATTTAAAAGTCAATGATTATTTTTAAATGATCTTTTTTTTTGGAGACTCAGGCACTCTAAGCAGGTGGTGTTCCATGGACTAGTTCTTGGTTTAGTCCAATATAATGTAATGCTGTTCTATAACTGATCTCTGTTTATTACTTACATTTTAAATAGTTTGGGAAGAGTACTCCCTAGGCCTAGACCCTGCTGGAGCATGTATGGTATGTGGTGTTTTCACGATGTTCTTCCAATTTGTCAATTCCTCAGTTAAATAAAACTCAAACTTAATAATTTAAGATCATCGCAGTAAGTGATCTAGCGAAGAAAAGACGAACAGAAAATTATTAAAAGGAAACAAAAGAGCGATATTTGAAAAATATTTGAGAAAAACAAGTTAGAATTCGGGAAACTATTAACCATTTATAAGGTAATTATAATTTTTTCTATATCTGCACACACAATACGGCAGCAAAACGCATATGTTGCACAAATAGATTCTCTAGTCTGAAATTCCCTTTCCTTCAACAGAAGAATTTTGCCACCAAAAATACCATCGATATTTGCTCATATGTACGTATGTATGGATGTGTTTTCAAGCCCATTGTCCAACCTTATACACTACATTACACTACATTACTGACCTACAAACGACTATCATATAAATTCAGAAAAGAAAATTTTTAAATCGCAATTTGTAATCCTTCAACAATTTAAAAGAAAACAAATATTTCCAGTTTCAGAAAAATAATTACGATTGAACTAAAATAGTTGAGAAAATTCAAATAAATTTCAAACGACACTTTGAAAATGTAAAAAACTCTTGTTAAACAGGAAATTGTCTATTTGACATAATAATGAAAAGAATTTCCTGAAAATATTTTAACTAAGAAATTTTCCAAATTTTTTTAAGTTTTCTGTGATGACCAGCATAAAATTTGTTTTCAATAATAAACACAAAAATTGCACAAACATGTACAAGGATGGCTACAAATACAAAAAATATATAAACAAACACACACACACAGACACGCATGTACACACGCCCATAATCAAAACAGTGATTTATAAAAATCCACAAAAATGCGGCATGTAGCCAAAAACAGCAATCAAGGAGTGCAATAAAAGTTTGTATGAATGTCCATTAAAACAGTTTACAAGTGTGAGTGTATGTATGTGTTGGTAATATCTGTTTGTTTGTTTGTTTCTTTGCGTTTGTAGACTTTTAAACAATGTTGTGTGCGGTGAATGAATACTGGAACCAAAGTCATTCTTCAAACTGACACTATCAAGCCAAACGAGCAAGTGAGGGCCATTTACATTTTAAGTACAGAAGATATATAACAACAACAACAACAGGAAGAACAACCACAAGTGCAACAAATGCTATAATCGACGACCACATGTACAGCAAGCAAATTACAGCAACAACAACTGCAACAATTTCTCCTTCTAATCAAATTGCTGAATTTTTTCTTTGTTTTTTTGGTTCTTTTGCAAACAGCAAAACTACACTAATGTCACATTTCGCATTCTGTCAACGGACAACAACTGCAAAAACAACAACAACAATAATAACAACAGCAACTACTTCTACCAAAAAACGAACAACTATAAAAGTAATGAGTAAAGTATCAAAGAAATGTCATGTGATGGTTTTGATGTTACTGATATTGTTATTGTAGTAGAAGTTCTTGTTGTTGTTGTTATTGTTGTTGTTGTTAGATGATGCTGATTTTGATGTCCTTTAGTATGCATTTTGGAGAAATTTTAAAAAAGACGACGACGAACAACAAAAAAGACCATGTCGATGTTGTTGTTTTATCGAAGAAAAACAAAAAAAATGCTTTCGACAAACAGTGATGATGAGAAAACAACATGTACAACAGCATGTGGGAATATTTGTGAGAGCCAGAACGTGCACAGTGGGTTTCAACAAAAAATTATAGTATAAATTTTAATTACCAAAAAGATGTTTAATAAAATTTTCAAAAATATATGGCACCTTTTTATGCGAAAATTTTCCAAGTTTTGTATTAAAACAAAATTTTTAAAATTGTTTATGTCTTAAATGTAGTTTGTAGGATAAAAATATTTTTTCGACATCGTGGCAGTTAATTTAATTACATCTGTTTATTCGAAAATTGCTTACGAATCTTCGAATTTTTATAAAAAAGATTGTCGTTAAAATATTTAAACAAACTTTCAATTACGATATTTGCAAATGTCTGTCTATTGAGTCGCCGTTTTTCCATATTTCGAAATAAGTTATAAATTTTCGAAAACATATCTTTTCTAAGTAAATTCGTTAGCGTAAAGATTTGCTAAATACTATAATCACTTAAGTCTGTTTTTATAAAAAATTAAAGAAACTAGAATTTCGAAAACATACAATTTCTGGAAAATGCCAATAAGATTAAAAATTGAAACGACTTTCGAATATAAGAAAATTAAAAAAATATATTCGTTAAACTTAGATGATTTTAGTATATCGTCATCGTAAAGACAAAATAACCTATCTGCAAAAATTCCCTATATCATAACGCATATGTGTGCAAAATTTTAAACATCTAATATTACAAGTGACCAAGTTATTACCAAATTATCAATTTGTAATTTTCGTTTCAATATTGCAAATAGTTCCAATTTTATAACGTTTTTTCCCTCTCCTGTATACTTTTGGAAACTGCAGATAGGTTATTTCGTCTTTAAGGTGACGATATGTGAAAATTGACCATTTTAATTTAAAAAAAATCATATTCGAAAATTTGTTTCGAATTAATATTCGAACTAAAAATATTATAAGATTAAATACTTTTGAAATTTTTAATTAAAATTAAAATGTTTACAACTTAAAGTTATTATTTTATATAATTTTCTAATGAAGTTTAATTTCGAAATTTTGAAAATAAGTAACATTTTAATATTTTTATATGAAATTCAAAAATTTTCATATACTATTATTAATGTGGTTCAATATGAATATGTTTTAAAATTTCGAATTTTATGAAGTTTTTCTTTTTTAATCAAAGAAATTTTAATTTGTCAGGCTCAAATTCGTTTTCTCTATATTTAATTTTGTATAAATTAAATTATTATTTTTATGAGAGAAATCGAACTTAAGGCTGACAAATTAAAATTTCTTTGATTAAACATTACCCAGTTCGAATAAAAATTCACAATTAATTGTTTTTCTTTTATTTATTTAAATTGTAAAAAAACAGTGAACTAAACAGTGTTCCTTTGTCATCCAGTTTTGGTGTACACAAAATTTAAAATATACTTTAGAATTTTTAGCATATCATTCCCACTGTGCTCTGCATTAGAAGATTGCAATTTTTTGCTTCATTGCTATATATATATATATATTTTTGTTAAACAAAAACTGTATTTGGAAAATTTGTTAGAAATTTGGTCGTATATTTATTTGGCAGCATGAAAGTAACTGTGCCGGTGTGTTGCAATATTGTCATCTTCACGTTCGTTTGTGTGTTACTGAATTTTATACCTGTCTTCCATCAACATGATGATGTTGATGACTATGGAAATAATAGTGGCGGCTGGTAAAATGTTCTTTTTTTTATTGTATTCTATTCTAACAATATACACACATGTAACATACGTGAACATATAGCGAATAAAAATATTGTATACCGAATTTAATGCTAGTTTGTGTGTGTGTGTGAGTCAGCTTAGAAAAAAAGTAATATTAATGAAACTATCAGTAACATAAACTTTTCACTACATCAATGAAAGTATACATACAATGCAACAAGGGCAGCAAGAAAAATAAAATACCAGCTACCACCAGCCAGCCAGCCAGCCGGCCAGCCAGCCAGCTATCTAGCGATAATAACAAACAACAACAATTGAAAAACAATTGCACACATCATTAGATCGATACCGAAAACTTAAATGCAACACAAGACCTAAACAACCAAACAACAGCAACATAAAATTCATACATACAGGAAAAATCTACGAACAGTGTATGTGCGAGTATGTTGCATTAAACGCAATGACAACAAACTTTCTTTGTTGTTTTTGTTGCCAGAGCTTTGTTTTGATGGTGCAAGAAAATGAAGAAGACAAAGAATTGTGAGTTTTCCTGCGTTGACAGTAAACAATTGCGCGTAATGTTGTTTAACAATCGACAAGAGCGCAAATTGCTGTGTTTCTTTTTGGACATTGTCTTCCAAATGCAACAACGACAATAATAACAATGAAGCAACAACAACAAAACAACAACGGCCACAGCAACATTATTGTAGAAAAGCCAGGCAATACTAACTAACATGCCAACATTTAACTATTGCCACTAAATCCCAATCAAAAGCCATTACAATGATTTTTCTTTTCACTGATCATTTCGACAATGACAACAGCAGCAACGACAACCACATAAAGAAAAACAAATGCATGAAGGAAAAATGTTATTAGTTTCTTTTTTGTTGTTCGCTCGATCGCTGGCTTGCTTGCTTGAGATTTTCTTGTAAGTTAAAAAAATATTTGCCGAAATATCATTGATATGGGATCAGATGAGGGGAATAAGAGATTTGCTGGATGGATATCGAAAGCAGATTAAAGAAATATTACCAAAGTCATCGTGTTGTGTCTTGTCTCATCATTTTGTATGCTAAATGTTCAATTAAACAAGATGTTATTTCTACACATGAGACAATCAATTTTTTTTTTTCATGTTGTCTTTCTATATTTTATTCGATTTTTTTTATACTTAATATTAAAGCTTTTTCTTTTGGAAAATGTTACAATTTTTCGTTAACAATAATTTCGTAATTGTGTTTATTTTGCAGGGTAGTGAAATCGGAGAGCGAACATGAAAATAATATAGAAAGTTACTTTTATATTTTTATATATGTAGCTCATTATATCTTAAATTCAAATTAAATATACACTTTGCAAAAATTGTTATTGTTTCATTATTCGAACACTCGAAAATTGCAAATTTATTCGAAAATAAATTCATCAAAACGAAACTATTCTGGATTATTAAACATTTAGTTCGTAGTTTAAAAAATATGTATGTTCGAAAATTCGAAATTAAGTTAAAAAATTCGAAATTAAGTTCGAAAATTTAAAACATGTTTGAAAATGCGAAATTAGTTTCGAAAGTTTTAAATTAAGTTTGAAATATTTAAATTAATTTCGAAAACAACTTTAAAAATTTAAAATTAATTCTAAAAATGCGAAATCGAGTTCGAAAATTCTAGATTGGTTTTTAAAAATTCGCCATTACTTAGAAAATTTTAAATTAAGTTTTGATATTCGGAAACTGTGTTCAAAAATTCGATATTTATTTGCTTTTTTTAAAAAATAAGTATTGCAACAATTTGTTTAAAAAAAATTTACATCCAGCTCATCATTCATACAATTTTGGCATCAAGAATAGATCGAAATATTAACAATACAAAATATATATAATTGGGAAAACTAAAAAGTAAACTCGAAAACTGGAATTTATTTCAGCTGTCAAACTAAAAACTTACTTCGAAGATAAGTTAAAAACAAAATTTAATAAACTAAGGGAACAAATCTAGAAGCTTGTAGTAATTGAACAGACAAAGAAAAATCAGCCTACGCCGAGGAACCGATCTTAAGCCAGACAGATTAAAATTTCTTTGATTAAATATCACCCAGTTCGAATAAAAATTCATAACTTAATTTAAGCTACGGAACTTAATAATATTTTATCAGCTTAGTTTGAATTAATAAACAACAGTTCGAAATTTTCCAATTCAATTCAAATATTTGAAAAACAATTGAGAATTCGAAAAGGTGATCGACAACTGAAAAGTGTTTCTAAAAATGGAAATATTTTTAAGTTGGCAAACCGAACATCGATGGCTAGTGATTTTTTTCCTGCAAGAAGTAAATTATTTTATAAGATTATGTAAATTCGGAATAACTTTTTGTTATAAATACTATGAGGTAAAATGATTTCAAATATTTTATTTCGAAAATCCGAATATAACCTTAAGAAAGTTCAATTCAATTCGAAAAATCGTAATATAGAATGTCAAAAATTAAATTCGAATATGTGAAAGCAAATTAAAAAATTCGAAATTAAGTTCGAAAAATCTAAATTTATTTAGAAAATTCCGCTTTATATATTAGTACATATAAATGTACAATAATTCGATTTTTTATGCTTTTTTCCTTTTTTTTCAGTACAACGAAAATTTGAAATAAATTTTCTTTATAAAATAAATTCGATATTTGATTTATATCAGACATCAAATTAGTAAAAAAATAACAAGTTTTTTTTTTGGCGAAAAGTGACTGAGTATTATTTAGTTTTTGGCCCCTACGTCTTATCATCAGGTATCAGCACTGTGCTATCAATTGTATTGATTTTATATTGAATTCTTTTTTATCTAATTGCTTAAGCTCCAATAATCTTTTTATTAATTCCATTCACATTTCATTTGATTCGTTTTGTGTATGGTGGTTTTATATTTCTTATGAAAGACTTTATATAAAGAGCAGGAGGGGAGTGGGATTAAAAATATTCATGTATGGAATTTTCAAACAAAAGATCAATAAGATAGACATACGGACGGACGACTAGACAGACAGACAAATAAACAAACAGGACGAATATTTAAATTTTACTGGAAAACAACAAAAATAACATGCATTCATTCGTTTGAGGAATCGACAAAAAAAAAAACGAACTTTCAATTGGTAGTGATGTTTTCAGATCAATTTTCAAAAGAATTCTTAATTGTTGGAAACTACTTTAGACTAGAGTTTGAGGATCATTTCATTTTAGACTCATACAAGTGCCATGAGATTGTTAAATTGAACATTTTTGGTTTGTTTCTTGTTGTGTTTAGCATTTTTTTTTTTCTTTCTTTTCTACTTGTAAATGTTTGTTGTATGTCTCTAGTGTACAATTTTCGAAAATGAGTTCGAGTTGTTTATTTATTATTTCAGCTTAATTTGTAATCATTGAAATGTCTAAATTAAAAAAAAAAAAAACAAAAACGGAGTAGTCTAAATGCAAAATAAGTTCGGCAGAGAAATAATTTGAAGTATTCGTTTAAGCGTGTATGGCCGTACTATTTTTAAAAGACGTACAGCAAGATAGGAAATCCCATGAGAACGACTTAATAGAATAATCTTAACACATTTTATCCAGATCGTTAGAAGTGAATCAAAAAAGTTTTGTTCGTTTTCGTGTACACTTTTTTAACTTTCATTAATTCCAGGCATTTTTTTTTTGTTTTAAAAATATTTTTTTTCCATAATTTACTAAATTTTCAATGCTTATAAAGAATTAAAATCCAAAATGTGATCCTTATTTATAAAACCACTTATCCGATCTTTGGTAACGAACTCAAATTGCCCAAGATCACACTATCGAATGATATACTTAATATCGCTTGCATTACTTGGAAGTAGTTTTGTAATAACCTACTTATTATGAGATATATATTTCGTTATCTATTAAGAAATCGGGGTTTGTAAATATATACAAATTGGTGTAACTAATAAGATCGGCAGAGCTATTGGCATCTTCTCAAACTTTTTTTATGTTAAAAAAAAATAGTGAATGAAGAAGGTTCAACACACCATCCATGGAAGATTTAATTAATTGATTCAAGTCATAATAATTAAATGATATGTGCTGAGGCACGCCATCGTATGTTCTGAAGTTCTTAAGGTATATACGAGGTCTGTTTCAAAAATTAAGGCGCATTTTAATTTTTCTCAAATAATATCAAATTAGTTATCAGTCAATTTCTATTTGGTCCTCTTCAAAATAGTTCTCTTCTCAGACATAATATTCCCATGTATGGGCCGGTGCTTTAAAATCTACTTTAAAGTGACTCGATCGTGTACAAGATAGGGCGAAAAAGCTTATCGGTGACAGTAGGGTAGCCAACTGTATTGACTCACTGGACCATCGACGCAATATAAGGAGTATTTCCCTATATTTTTCACGTACAGCACGCTCTTCCTTAAGACCACATCCCTTTGTACAAATGACAGAAATAATTCATACGTTAGCCGAACTATTCGCATGTGGAATAAACTTCCCACAGAGGTCTTTCCTATCACCTTCGATATGTTAAAGTACAAATCAAATGTACACAAACGTTATTCCCTTTATCCTCCACTGCTTACGTATGTAGGTGTTGTGTCATTCGCTGAGTTCTGGTCCTAATAAAAAAAACGCCGTAGTTTTATGGATTTCTTCAATCTTGGGAAAAGAAAAATGTCGCACAGAGCCCAATCTGGTGGCTAAAACATATTTATGGTGGGTGTTGGCTTTTGGCAAAAGAAATTACGTACAGGCATTGACGAGTGATCGATCATGTGGATTGTCGTGATGCAAAACCTATGATACTTTTTCAACAATACTGGATGTTTTCTTCATATTGCATTTTGCAAACGGCTCATAACTTTAAAATAATACTCCTTATTAACCGTAAGATCATGTACATATTTAATGGAACTTGGCGTTCTTTCGTTTTTTTTTTTTTTTTTTTTTTTTTGGAATTGGCTCTAGTCAGCTCTTTCATTGGAACTATTGGAGTTTGGTTTCATGATTCGTCACCAGTTACGATCCTTTTAAGCAAATTTGGATGACAATTGAATTCATTCAACCATTCTCATGTGGAAGAACGATTATCTGTTGAGAGGTTTTTTTTTTTAATTTTAGATCGATCTTCGATCGTAATTTGAGGATTCTCCATAAACGTTTTCTTAATTTTCTTGATATTTTTAATTGATTTTTGATGTGTTTTGTTGGGTCGTCTAGGACGAGCTTCGCCATTCACATCTTCGCGATTTGTTACCAAAATTTTCTGACTAATTTTTTACACAAAATTTTATGCAAATTCTTCGAGTCATTTATTTTGACGACAGAAAATTGTCGAGCACGCAAAACACTTCCAACTTTTATAAATATTAAAAAAAATCATATGAAAAGTAATTAAAATAATAAAATAATTTAAAAAAATCACTAATCGAAAGTACATAGTCCGCGAAACTTTTTAGTTTTTGAACAGATGTATTCCTAATCAAACCGAAAAATATTTTATAACCGCGCAATTTATTTATTCATCTGAAATGAAGCATAAAAGTTCTGAATTAGTTAAAATAGCCCTGGTCAAATGCTGGCGTCACGTATGTAAAGACGTTTTAAAATTAAGTTTATAACTCAAATTTTGTTTGCAAACAAAATTTTAAAAAGAAACCTACAAAATATATTCGTTAGCATTCGCAGCATTTTTATCACCACACTTCGCTAATCGTATTACTTCCATCGCATTTTTCGTACTAATAAATTTGTAATTGAAAAAAAGTCTTTCAATTTATATCCTTAAAAATATCTGCAAATATATAATTTTTTTTATTTTGTTACTTCAATTTTATTAACAATAAAATTCCAAAATATTTTTATATTCTAGAATAGTTTTTAATATTTATTTTTTTTTCTCTTTTGTAGCTGTTGCTGTTGTCTGGAGTTGATCAAAAAGCATTATTAAGATGAGAGATAAAAAATATATGTATAAAATATTAGATTATTTATTACAATTATATGTTTGAGTTCGCAAAAGAACAAAACGTAACAGCGGCAGCAGCAGTAGCAGCAGCAACAGTTCGTTTGTAATTTAAATTTGGTCAATAAAAAAAATATATACAAATTCACAGTTGACCAAAATGAAAATGGAAGAAAAAAAAAAACTAAACAACTGAAGTGAACTAAAAATCTACTGAAAATCATATTAATACAAAACCTATTATGTTTAACACAATTGGTTGCACTCTCTGCAGGGGGAGAATAATAACACTTTAAAGTTATTACAAAAAATGCAACAACAAAACCAACAACTTAGTACTACCAAAGATACTTATGATTGCAGTACAATGAATTTTTGGTTGTTGCCTGGGTACGTGTTACATGAACAATTGTATATTTGCTGTTGTAGTCGTTGTTGTATTTATTATTATAGTATTTTTGTACCGTAACTTGTTACAATTCAACAACTGAATTCTAGGAAATATTTATAACTTTATTAGTTTGAAAAGCAAAGGTAAAAGCCACGGGTGTATGAAGTTAAAAAACCTACTAACCTTTTATTAAGGAAGTGATAAGAGAGAACGATATTACGAGAGAGAGATAGAGAGGGAGAGGATAAAATAGTGCTGTTAAATGGGTTAAAATACGAGAAATTTTGTGAAAATAGAAATCTAATAAGAAAAATCAAAGATTAAAATCAAACTTATTTTGTGGTTATACATGGCTTTTTCCGCAAGGTCCAACCCGATCAGCTGATCACCTTAAACACAAACCCATAATCACTCCCATATTCTATTAACATAATAAATGTTAAACTTTGTATGTTTAGATGATTGGAGGTTTGTTCCACTATAACTCAAAAACCGTTTAATCGATTTTTTGTTTGTTTTAGAACCACCACTCAGGGGATGACCCCTACTTATGCAAGAACTTAAGGACAATGATAGGGTATAAGTGATTTGGTAGACGGATATCAAGTTAGCTAGATTAAAACGTAGAGTACTTTTTAAGAAATAAAAAACGGGACGAATTAGTACTTTTATTTTTTACTAATACATATTGGATAAATTTTGCGGCCTGAAATGACAAAAAACTGGTACTTTTGGAATTTTTTTACTTATGGTACTTTGTTGCTTTTGTTGCTTTTGGTACTTTTTCTTTTAAGAAATTCTTTAAATGGATTTGAATGAAAAATTTTGTAGAAGGAGAGCATATGAATTAGATTAAAATATAGGGTACTTTTATTTTTCTAATATTTGATAAATTTTGCGGGCTGAAATGACAAAAAACTGTCACGTTTGGTATTTTTTTACTAATGGTACTTTTTTGCTTTTGGTGCTTTTTTACGTTTGGTACTTTTTCTTTTAAGAAGTTTTTTTAATGAATTTCTATAAAATTTGGTAGACAGACAGTATATAAATTAGATTTAAAGCCTAAAAACTGATAGAAATAGTACTTTTGGAGCGATTTTTTATATTTTTGATAAATTTGCGGGCTGAAATGACACAAACATGTACTTTTGCAACTATTTTACTTAAGGTAATTTTTGACTTTTGGTCCTTTTTAAGCTTTAAGTAATTTTTCTCTTAACGGATTTCAAAGAAATTGGTGAAAACGTAAAAACGGAACGAATTTTTTGAATTTTTTGACAAATTTTGTGGGCTAAAGTGACAAAAAGCTGGTACTTTTTTGCTTTTGTTCTTTTTTTTTTACTTTTGGTACTTTTTGTCTTAAAAAATTCTTTTAATGGATTTAAATGAAATTTGATAGACGTACAGCGATGAATTAGATTAAAATTTAGTGTTATTTTGTAAGCGTAAAAACGGGACGAATTAGTGCTTTTTTGTACTATTTATTTATTTGTTACTAATTTTTGATAAATTTTGCGGGCTGAAATGACAAACAACTGGTATTTTTTTAACTTTTTTACTTAAGGTACTTATTTTATTTTTGGTCCTTTTTTTACTTTTGGTACTTTTTTTTAAATTCTTGTAATGGATTTCAAAGACCTTGGGTAGACATACATCATATGATCCAGATTAAGATATTTGGTACTTTTTAAAGGGTAAAAGGTAAAACAGGACAAATTGGTGGTTTTAGTACTTTTTATTTTTTTACTAATTTTTTGTACATTAACAAAGAGTGTACGGATTGAGGAAAAACTTGTATTTTTCTAACTTTTTACTTTTAGTACTTTTTGTTTTTTCGATGAATTTGGTTTATGTGTTCATTAAAATGTAGCGGGAACGTAGTAACGGGTAAAATCTATTAATTTCTATTTAAATAAAATTTGTTTGATTCTAAAACTACTAACTACTAAACGATTTCGAGACAAGTGTTGGCAGAAGTGATCTTAGAATGTTGCCTACTATGCAAACTATTAATTAGGTCCTGGGTTGGATCTCTACTCAGGGCAAGTCATCAATATCATGAATTTGTCAAATGTCTATTAGTGGGATATTTGAATTAATTGTTGTTGGACTGTGATGAAGGTGCAATGCTGGTCTCAACTTAAAACGGTTGCGACAGCGTTTGATGCGGTTCCAAGCTAATGTACACCACAGTACCCTCCTTCATCGGTTAGCAGAAGCTTCGGGGAAGAAACGCAATTAATAATATGACTGCTCAGACAGCTTAACATATGTAGGGCGTTTAGTAAGCAACAGAGGTGCTGCAACGCTCCAATAACTTTGGTCGAAACTACAAACGTTAACATCTAATTCATATCCTTTCGCCCATATACTAGTAGCAAAGAACATTCTTAAAATTTGACATGTAATTAGAAACAATTAATAAAAGATATGCGGTTACATTTTTTTTTTATTTTTGTCTATAGTTAACAAATAAATACCAAACTGCAAACATGTTGCATTTCTGATGCGATTATCAAATAAATACTTTTCAAAAAATATTTGCTGGGATTTAATTGAAAAGTTCCATTTTTCTTGCATGTGAAAATACCAACTACATGCAGACATGTGTAAACATGTTGGGTGCTTACAAAAATGTTATAGAACTTTATCTAGAAACTGTGCATTGTCTGTGCCTTGACCATATGCGGGCCCTTGTCTTTAAAATCAGCCGTAAAATAAACAACAACAGAAAATATATATGGTTTTCAAAAAGTTTAAAACTTTTTATTACAATTTTTATTATTTTGGATTTGAAAAAAAATGTGGTTGCTGTTAATATTTTGTATCTTGTTTGAGTTTTTAATAAAGGTTTTGCACAAAGCATATAATTAAACAGTTGCAGTTGCAGTCATAAAAACACTAGAAATCAACCACAGTCAACAAACCATATCCGATTATTATCTCTGATTAGAGTAAAACAATTGTTTTTGTAAAAAAGAATTTGATTGTATTTTTTTTATTTACTTCTATGAATATTTTAATACTGAAATATATGCATTTTCCAGACATATACACATGTACTTGGTAATTTACGATGTATGAGTAATTTTATAATTTGTTTGCTACAACAACAATAATTGAACAATTAACAAATAAATTTTATTCAAATGAATCAGAGTTTTTCATGAATTTTTTTGTTTATTTTTCAAAATTTTTGAGGTCAATATTTACAGATGTTATTGATAAGACATAAATGACAATTAATTTTAATCTAATTGAGAACTGAATAAATTTGAAAATGTTGTTGAACTAAATACCAGAATTTATAATTCTTTTATAGTTAATTAATGAATCATTTTAGTGGTTTGAAGAAATTCAAATAGTTTTTTTAAATTGTTTCTGTTTTTATTATACATATTCATAATAAGAAGGAGGGAGAAATTTTGTTAATCTGCCTCACATTAAGAATAATCGTATTTACTTATTTTCTTATAAAAATGGGCAAAGGAAAAAAAGATCACGGGAACTAAAAGGTTTTCCAATAGGGATGATACGATTTTGAAGTAACGTTTCGGCCATTTTATTGTCGTAATAATCGTGCAAGTGTGCTCGCTATTCGTCGAATTGTTGAAAATTTTGAGCTGACATTTTCTTTACATAATGTTCAAGTGCCAATAAGACAAAGAACCGCTCGAAGTAATGCAAATATTGCTGCCGTTCAGGCAAGTGTTGCTGAAGACCGCAATTTGGCGATTCCAAGAAGTTCTCCACAATTGGGGTTGTCTCAAACCTGGCGGATTTTGAGAAAGGATTTCGGTTTGCATCCGTATAAAATTGTTCTCACTCAAGAACTGAAGCCATTGGACCACCGTAAACGTCGTGAATATGTTGATTTTGACACACAGCAAATGCAGCAATTGAATTATTGCAAGAAAAGTTTGGAGATTCGATTATTTCAAAAAATTGTGATATTGAATGACCTGCAAGAAGTTGTGATTTAACACCATTTGACTATTTCTTGTGTGGTTATTTGAAGTCTTTGGTTTTTCGAAATAAACCAGACTCTCTTCAAGCTTTACAAGTCAATATTGAAGGTGTCATTCATGACATACGACTTGATTTAGTGGAAAAAATGCTCGAAAATTGGGTTCATCGATATGGTTCCTGCAGAATAATTCGTGGAGGCCATTTGAATGTCGTTTTATTTAGAACTTAATTGTATCGCTAGTACTTCACATTAAATTAAAAAACTTTTGAGTTTCCTTAACAATGAGTATGTTTTGTTTTTAAAAGAAATCATATTACTTTTATTGGAAAACTCTTTATTTTCGGAATTGAGGCTTTATATAAAAAAAATTAAGGTAAACAAAAATAACCAGTACATCCACATGTCACTGAATTTGTGGTCTAATCGATGGATATGAGCTCGTCGCTTACACCCATAAGGATAGAAGCTGATCAGTACCTCATTTAGCCTGTTTTCAAACCCATTTAAATTATATATATCGTTCATTTATTTAGTACAGACATAAACCTTGAATAAATCAAATGAGTGTCACTGAATTTGTAGTCTAATCGAAGGATATGAGCTCGTCGCTTACACCCATAAGGATAGAACCTGTTCAGTACCTCATTTAGCCGGTTTTCAAACCCATTTAAATTATATATATCGTTCTTAAGTTTAGTATAGACACAAACCAATAATAAATAAATCGCACATAGGTTTGTATCTACAGTAAATTAATATACGAAATACTTTTACGATCAATACAAATGCTGGCGATCAATCGCCGACTGTACTCAAAATTTGTCTCAAATTAATTTCGAGAAGTTTTGGATCGTTCATCATACTCAGCAGGCTGTGATAAAATTGTGCCGTTTAGTAAATTTTGTAAATTGTCTGCTTTTAAGAATGTGTCCATGCAAATTTTCATATTTTTGCAAAAAGAAATTTCTTCAAGCAGTTCACTTGCCAGACGACCTAAATTAATTGATAAAACTAATAAATTTCTAATGCAAAGCTCTAGATAACAGTAGTCAACCTTTTTGTTGACCGCTCCATAAATTTTCCTTTTATCTATTCTTCTTCGAAATTTATTATACACTTTCCTCTCTCTCTCTCTCTCTCTCTGGCGGAAATAATATTTCACAAAGTAATAAATGCAAATCCCTTAAGTGCTCTTTCGCGTAAAGAAAAAGTCAGCTTATAAAAATTCCTTCGCTTAAGAATACCAACTAAATTATAAAAGTTTTCTTGGTAACGAAAAAAAAAAAAAAAACAACAGCAACCACTACAAACATAATGATAAACTAAAAGATCAATGTATCTGTCTAATCCTCCTGACTTGCACTCTAACAGAGCGCCTGTCATTGCAATTGTATACGATGAGTCTAACGAAATAAATCTGCTACGCACTTGCATCTTTAACATCTATCCAAAGATCTAACAGCCATAAAAAATAATCTTTAAGATTTATTTTATTTGCAACAAAAAAAAAAAAAAAAAAAACGAAGGAAAATTCCCTTGTTATGATCATAAAATAAAGTATTGAAATTCAAACGGACAGACAGACAGAAGAAACAGGCAAACGTTATTTTTTTATACTACATTTTAAGATACAGATACAGAGTGTACAATATCTATATCTGTAAAATAAAACCCCATATGAAATAAATATAAAAATATAAAAGAAATCATAAATTTAACTAAACAAAAAAAAAAAAAAAAAAAAAAAAGAAAACGAAAAAGCAACGCTTGTTGATGCAAAAATCAAAACATTAATCCTTGGAGAGAGAAAGATTGAGGAGTTTAAGTTTATGTGGCCAGAAAAACAAGTGAACAAATAATTCAATGGCTTAAATTGCAGCAAAGTTGGGAACGGAAACTGATACTGAAGCTAACATTAAGCCTGTAAATGTTAACATAAAATATGTCTTCATATCGTTCTGATACTTACAACCGCAATGAAACAGTCTTTGGATATATATATACACACACACATACATATTGTTACAGAAAATTTTGATATGTTCCAAAACACACACTGCTCGCCAAGAGAGTCAAGTCTGTCAGTTACTTGTTTTGCAGTGTTTTTGGTTGAAATTTTATTTTGGAAGTATTGTTGCCAGTTGTTTGTTACAATTTCGAACACAACAGTAAAAGGAAGAAAAAATTTGACCACTTAATACCCAAACTGTGCAGTATAATTGTACACACATACACCTTCATACACACACATTCATTTTTATATGTGATTAAACTCTCTGACACATAAATATTGTTGGTTGGCGGTAGATTTCTAAATTGCAGGTGCATTGATGAACATTACAACAACTAGTTACATCATCGTGTTTTTATTGATTCTTAAAATGATAACTTAGTTAACAAACAAGTTCAAGCCATTTTTATTTAAAAGAGTAGGTCAATTTCTGTTATACCGAACCAAACACCTGTACACTGTGATCGCTAATAATTATTTTTTAATATTGTGATATTTTTTAAAGAACATTTATCACAGTGACAATTTTTTTATACCAAATTTATTACAGTGACAATTTTCGAACACCAAAATTATAACAGTAATAATTTGTCAGAACAAAATGTATCACAGTGATAATTATTTTACAACAAACTTATCGCATTAATAATTTTTCCGTAACAAAACTTTAACAAAGTGTCAACCTTCATCATAAGAAAAAAAAAAATTTACAAAAATTAGAATTATCAGAGTGATAACAAATTATCACAGTGATATAGAAAATTTATAACAGTAATTTTGTGTACAACAAAGTTGTCCGTGTGATAATTTTTCTTAAGGAAATATTTTGATGACTAATTTATCACAGTGATAGTTTTTTATAAGAAAATTTATCGTAGTAATAATTTTTCTAAAGAAAATGATCACAGTCAGTTATTTTTAGCGAAAATTTTTTAAAGAATCAATTTTTATAAGAAATTCGGTAACAGAAATAACTTTCATGCAGAAACTTTTGATTTTTTAAGTGATAATTTCCTAACACGAGCCGTTTTTTCTACGCCATAACTTTTAAAACAAATTTATTGCAGTGAAAATTTTTGGACAGCAAAACTTTAACAGTACAAATTTGTCGAAAGAAAATTTATCACAGTGATATTTATTCTACAAGCAATGTATCGCATTAATATTTTTTGTAACAAAGCTTTAACAAAGTGGCAACCATCCCAACAGGAACTTATTAAAATGATATTTTTTTAGAAAAAAATTTTACAAATTTAAACAAAGAATAAAATTAACACAGTGATAACAAAACTATAAGTGTGATACAGAAAATGAACAACAGTAATCATTTGTTTGAAACAAAGTTGCCGTGTGATAATTTTTCTTAAGAAAATTTATTGATTACAAATTTATTGTAAAGAAATATTATCACTGTCATATATTTTCATCGAACCTTTTTCAAAGCAATAGTTTTTCGAAAAAAATCGGTGGCAGTAATAACTTTCATGTTGAAAATTTAAATTTTTCCGAAGAAATGTTACCATAGTGACAATTTCCTAACAACAGCAGTATTTTTTACGTCGTAGTGTCCACTCCATGACTTACAAATCAAATTTATCACAGCGAAAATTTTTGTAATTAAAATGTATCACAGTGATAATTATTCTATAAAAACTTTATAGCGTTAATATTTTTTAGGAACAAAACTTTAACAATGTGGCAACCATCCGAACAAGAGCACATTATAATGATAATTTTAAGAAAAAAATTAAAAAAATTAAACAAAGAATAAAATTAAACAGTGACAAGAAACTTATCAGTGTGATATAGAAAAGTTATTACAGTAAACATTTATTCGTGTGATAGTTTTTCTTAAGAAATTTTATTGATGACAAATTTATCACAGTGATAGTTTTGTATTAGGAAATTCATCGCAGTAATAATAATTATTCTAAAGGAAAATAATGATTATGATGATGTTATAAATTTGAACGGCAAAAGTATCATAGCATCAATTTTTATAAGAAATAGATAAGATAAAGATAATAGCAGTAATAATTTTCATGTAGAAACTTTACCACAGTTATAATTTTTCCAAAGAAATTTTAGCACAGTGATAGTTTTCTAACAAGAGCCGCATTCACTTGTAAGCCGTAATTTTTACGCCGTCATTTGTACGACTTAATTTTTTACACCGTAACTTTTACGCTTTAATTTCAATCCGTAACTTTGACGCCGTAGTTTTGACGCCGCAACATCTTCGCCGTTATTTTACTCCATAATTTTTAAGCTATAGTTTTGACGCCGTAACTTTTACAGCATAATTTTTACGCCTTAATTTTTACGCTGTAACTTTTACACCGTAGTTTTAACGCCGCAACTTTTACGCCGTAGTTTTAACGCCGGATCTTTTACACCTTCATTTCTACGACTTTATTAATATTCCATAATTTTTACGCCGCAACTTTTACACCTTAATTTTTACGCCGTAATTTTTACGCCGTAACTTTTACTTACCGTCCTTTTTACACCGTCAATTTCAAGCCGTTGTTTTTATACCTAAATTTGGTCTCTGTAATAATTTTTCTAGATAAACTTGTATTACACCAATATTTTCCACACATTTTCCCATTTTGACATAAATATGTTGGCTGGGTTACAGAAATGGAACAAAACGAAAACTGAAGTGCAGGTACATAACTTTACGAACGTGCAACAATTTTAGTTGGTATGCTTAACAATTTGTTGGCATGATGGGGTTGTTTTGCTATTGCTGCTGCTGTTGTTGTTGCTATATTTGGTATTAATGTTAGTGATGTTATTGCCATTGTTTTTGTTGTATGGGTAACATGAGATTTATTCTGCTGCCATTTGCAAAGGTTTATTTTAAAGGCTTCCAATTTTTCCTCTACAAATCTATATACGACTGCATACGAGTGAGTACATGAGTGTGGATTTACGAAATAAACTTAAAAAAAGAAAAGAAATGTAATGAATAAATATTTGCCTGTCTGTTCAACTAGTCAACCATCGTAATAATTTGTATGTGTGTGCCTGTGTGCCACTTTAAAAGTATCAACTACATTTCGATATGTTGCATTAAATGTTTATAAGGATATAGAGCACACCTTTCCAAATATGCTTGTATGCTGTTGATGTTGCTGCCTCTGTTGTTGTTACAACATAAACTACTTGCTGTAACAATATCATCAATACCAAAATTGATATTGTTGTTAGAGCGAGCTATTGCTTTGTTGCAAAAAAAGAGAGTGTTTATTTTTTTAAAGGTCATCTCAATGTTGTATAATAACAACCTGTAATAATCGCAAAATCGTATCATCATCGGTAGGTGCTTCTCTATGTGAACTGGCAACAGCATTTCAAGAAACAAGCAAAAAAGAAATATATATATATATATTTGATCTTGTTGAACATTGATCACGTTTCGTTGTAAAACAACATAAAGATAAATGTTAAGATAAGATTTGATATTTTCCCCGTGCATTTAGTTTTAATCGTTTCGTTCAACAGTTACCAAATCAGTAGTTTAAGTTTTAAAAAGCATCTTAATAAATTTTACATTATTAAAATAAAAAAAAAAAAAAACGTTTTTCTTAATTATTTTTTATTAAAGTTATTTAACAGTTTAAAGGGCCTTCACTCTCTCCCACACTACTAATGATTGCTTTAAGTGAAATTTCTAATACATAATTGTTTTCTAACTAATTAGTTGAGTAATTAAAATTTTATCATGATGTAACAAATCATAAATTACCAAAGGCAAAACAAAAGTGAACAGGTTGCGTCACATTTAAAAATACATTAAATGAAAATTTATACCGACGAGGGTAAATTGACATGTTCTTTCATGACCTCTTAAAATCTAACAAAATATTTAATTATTTATCCACTCTGTAGTTCGTTTTGCAATACGTCCCTCGTTAGTAAAATTCATAATTAACATTATCGCCCATACTTTCTCGTAGTTTATTATACCGGAAACAATCTATCGTAATAATTGTAATAAATACGCAAATTTCGACATTATGCTAATAGAAGGGAAACACATACATACTCGTACATGCATGTTTGGGTATATGCAATATTTTACCTACCGCGATGTTTTATGGGAGAACTTTCTAATACCTTTAACCCAAAAGATTTGTTTAATACCTTTAAGTTTCCTAAAAATGCGTTCACAGTAAGAAATTCTACAAAAAATAAAATAAAATTCTCATATTAACAACATTTCTTTACAAAATTAATTCATTTTTGCGTTAACAATTTTCACAAAAAATTATTATGTATTACGTTGATAAGTTTTCTAAAGAAAATTTATCATAATGACAATTTCCTTAAGTCAAATCGATAACACAAATTCTTTAAATGAAATGTAACACTGTTGCTACAATTTTTAAAAATTTTTAAAAAAAGATTTATCACTGGCACAGTTTTTTTAAGAAAAGTTTAATACAGTAATAATTTTTATTAAGAAAATTTATCACAGTGACAAACATATTCTACTTAATCTGTAAAGTATAAAACTGACAATTTTTCTATAGAAAATTTATCACCGTGAAATTGTCAAAAGAAAACCATCACACTAAAAATTTCTCTATAGAAAATTTTTTACGCTAAAAACCCATTTTTTTTAAACAAAATTTAAAAGATTAACAAACTTTTTAAAAAAAAAATACCACAATAAGAATTTTTGTTTAAAAAATCTATAACGCTAAGAGTGTCTCTAAAAAATTATCACAGTATTGATTTTTCTTAAGAAATTGAGTTCCAGTTTTTCTATAATGCTGGGAACACAATTGGGACGAACGCCGAATTTCGTCTAGCACGACGAATTCGTTGGCAAAAGTTCGTGGCGTAAATTCGTCGAGTGGCGCACAACTGGGACGAACAAAAAACTGCTGTCATATTAATCCAAAAAATTGTGTGTATTTTTTATTACAAATTTGTTTTTATATATGTACATACAAACATAACAACGATAGTGTTACCGTATAAAAAAAATAATTCCTTTGTAAAATTAAACATTAAAAAAAACCATTAAAAACAAATTTCATCATTAATAATTATGTATATTTAACGAAAATGCTCTATATCATAAAAAGAAGAACTTATTAAAGTAAAAATTAACATTATTTACTAATATATTTTAAAACTAAGACAAACATGGTAACGCTGTACTAATTTCTTCGTCGTTCGTTGGCGTATGAAATAGAAATAAATCTATCTGAGAATTCGTCACGTACGACGAATT
Source organism: Lypha dubia (assembly GCA_947311025.1). Classification (NCBI taxonomy): domain Eukaryota; kingdom Metazoa; phylum Arthropoda; class Insecta; order Diptera; family Tachinidae; genus Lypha; species Lypha dubia. The sequence goes on from OX371263.1 coordinate 59,309,264, forward strand.
TCGTCGACGTCGGTGCTGTGTTCACTTTCATATGAATGCATGTGTTCTATTTTTGACGACGAATATTCGCAACGAAAAATTCGTCGTTCGTCCCAATTATGTTCCCAGCATAACTTACAAAAGTGAACATATTTTTATATAAAAATTATCACCGTGAAATTAAACAAAAGAAAAGCATCACAATTAGAATTTTTCTAAAGAAAATTTAGGAGTAACAATTTTTGTAAAAAAATTTATCACGCTGACAGTTTTTCTAAAAAAAAAATATTAATCACACATTTAATTTGTCTTCAGAAAATGTATCACGGTGATAATTTTTCGTCAGAAAATGTATCACGGTGATAATTTTTCTTAGGAAATTGTATAACCGTTAAAATTTTTTTTAGGAAAATGTATCACAGTTACAATTTTTGAAAGGAAAATTTATCACTGTGATATTTTTTCTAATTCTTTTATTTCAGAAATTATTTTTTACTGTTAAGACTTCTCTGAAACAAAATTATAACCGTAAGTATTTTTCTAAGGAAATTTTATTACAAAAAAAATTTTTCTAAAGAAAATTTATCACAGTAATAAAATTTCTAAAGAAAAGTTATGACAATCATAGTTTTTTTTCGAAAATATTTCTACGTAATTTAGCTGAAAGTATTGACAATTTATGTGTTAATTTTTTTATGGCGATTTTTTTACGATATTTACAAGGAAATGCTGATTGTGCAGATATTTTAAACAAAATTTTGCAGATTTTATACAAAAATACATGGCCATAGTGAGTATATATTGTAATGCATTCGAAGCGCATTTACAAAAGACTCTTACTATTTATGTACATATTTTCAGGATAAATATTGCCGAATATAAAACTTGGTTAAGATCATCAGAACTGCACGGTTTGAATTGAATTGCATACACACCCAAAAAAAAAAACTCTTACTCTTACTCTTCATATTGGCCATTGTATCAAATCAAATGTGGCTTCATATTCACACATGCATTTGAATATATGTACATATTCATATTGGAAAATATACCCAATTTTGATAAGAAATTAATTAATTTGTACAACCATCAGGGTAAACAAGTGTTGTCAGAGTCAACTGAAATACTAATAAGAATTAATATTAAATAGATTACAAATTTGTTGCAGGTATTAATTAAACAATGCATCTTGTAGCATGTCTACCATGAAATCATAATTTCATAAACAACCGTCACATTATAAATAATATTCATGGGGCAATTAAGTTGATTCGCACCACCACCACTGACAACAACAATATAAACCAGGGATGGCAAAGTTGGTACAATTGTACTTTTTTTGGTACAATTCAAACTCGAAAAGTACAATGGTACACCAATGGCTAATTTAGTACAATTAAGTAATCTCCCCAGTTTTAGTAATTTTATATGGCAACTCATCATTGCAGTCATTTTACATTAAAGTGGTTCGGTAAATTTAGCCCAGAACACGTAATCAGTGGAAAAACTATGCACCACGATTAGTAAAATTGTTTCCAAACGAGTAACAAAATTTTGATATCATAAATTCGCAATTTAGAGCTCTTGCTGATGTTCAAATATTAAAATCTTACAAAAATTCGAATATTAGCGATTTCTGGGCAACAGTTGCTAAAATAAAAAATGAGGCAAATGAATTCATGTTTCCAGAACTCTCAAAAATTGTAAGAGGAATATTACGAGTTCCACATTCATCAGCAAATGTGGCAAGAATATTTTCTTACCAAAATATAATTAAAACCAAAGAGAGAAACAGATTACAAACTGCAACTCTTTGCGGCTTAATCCAAACAAAGGATTTACTGAATTCACAAAATTGGAATTGTTATGATATAAATATATCAAGTAAGCTATTATCAAAATTGTAATTGTGATGTCGAAGTCGATTTGAAAGCTAGTACGTAGTACTTTAATTTTCGCTATACTCGTATGTAAATGATTTATACATATTCAATGCTGAATTGCTTTTTGGTATATTATAGTACAAATGAAATTTAATGTACCTTTTTTGTTATATTCTTAATAAATCTAAATAAAAATAATATAAAATGAAAAAAAATGTGTTTTAGTACAATTAGGGTCGAAAAAGTACAATTTTTCAAGTTATTTGGTACAATTTTAAAATATCCGATGCCATCCCTGACATAAACACTATTTTCCGGAAAAACTTCTCATTACAAATTTAAAATGTTGGCTACAAAAAAACAACACAAAATAAAGAACTAAACGAATAATAAAGAGCAGTTGAAAAATAAATAATATATTTAAATATTCATGAAGAGTAAGAAAAAACAACCCAATCGGAAAATTTGCCAGAGGGAATATTCGTATCCCATGCAGCTGCTGTATGGCCTGTGGTTTTCTTTCCTTTATTGGAAAAACTTTTAATTGAACATTTTTAAAAGAAAAGGTTAAACTTACAAATAATGGATGGATGCTTTGCTTAACTTGCGCGCGTGCATGTTGGAGTGTGTGTGTATGCATGTGGGTGTGTGTGATATTCTTGGCACATATTTGTGGCAATAATTTGTAGTATTTTTGAATCGTACGAACATAAATGGTCATTATTAACATACGAGTATTTTGTGTGTTTTAAATTGTAAATAAAAAAAAAAATTGTCCGTAAAAAAATATGTGTCATCTTAAATAAAAATATTGTTGCTAATAAAAGAAAACACAAACAAAGATTTAAGGAGAAAGTTGTTTTTAAATACAATAAATTTCTTATTAAATATTATTTTATGCAACTTTCAGCTGCAGTGCAAGCAAGATCAACTAACTACCTGATTGTCTCTGTTTCTAAAAGTTTCAAATATTCCGGAAAATATTTAAAATTTGTCTTGAAAATTTGAAAGTGTCACGATGATGCTCCGTTCAGATTGAACTTTTCTATGTCAATTTGGATGAAATTTATTAGATGGATTTAGGGTACTTTTTGAAGGGGTAATAAGTGGACAAATTAGTACTTTTTAGTTTTCTTACATACTTATGTTTACATTACCATACAATAAAATAAGGACAAGTTGGTACTTTTTGCTTTTGGTACGGTTTATATTTTCGATAAATTTGTTATGCCTTCATCGACATGTAGCGTGAACGATGTCTTTCACGGGTAAAAGTTATGGTGTTTTCTTTTCTACACACAAAATGGCACCTTGTTGAAAGGTAAATGTATAAAATGTCTTGCCTACCCTGTAATAATGCATTTTTATTTCACTAGAACTAAACACAACTTATGGAAAAGTGGAACGCCTTGTTTTCAACAGCTGACAGCTAAGTTTTACAGGGATCTATCAACATTGTCGATTTTTACGGGGCATAAAATGCAATGGTTTCCACCATTAGTGAGGTCTTTTAGAATCAAACACACTGCCCTTTTAGAGAGCAAAACATTTTTAAGAAACGAACACCAAAGTGGACTTTCTGCAGGAAACACCATTAGTTTAAAAATTAAATTTATATATTTTGAATTTAATTCAATATTCTTTTTCAATTATTTTTTTTAAGAATATTATAAATAACAAGCCATCAATTTTTATGTGTAAATTGCATTTTATGTTTTGTTCTTTTTTTTCTCTTCTCAAATAAAAAAAACACCTTTAATTTAAAAAGATTGAAAAAAAAAATTTTTTTATATTTAAATATTTATACACAGAAGAACATAAAAATTTATGGTAAATGTAATCTGTAGGATAATAATTGCACACCACCACCAGCACAGGCAGCAGCAGTCCAAAAATATTCAAGAAAATGAAAACACAGTAAAAGAACTCAATGGTCAGGAATGACAAAGAAAATTACAATTAGAATTCAAAGACAATTAAAGCCTGGGTTGTTAAGCGGGGCAGTTTTGTTAACAGGGCAATCAAATGCAGCTACCAATAACTATTGCTGGACGGCTGCTTTGCTGGCTGGCTGTCTTACAGTCATATTAAACTGAGAAACTTAAAAACAAGCCAATAACAATAAGAATTCAAACAAAGTCACCAAAAAATGTCAACTATGCAGCATAAGAAAAAGTTCTGGGGTTTATCTTATAAACCCCAGAACTTTTGGCAAAAAAAAAAACACAAAAAAAAACTATACTGCAGTGCAAAATGTAATTGGTTTCATACTACGTTGGCTGATTGTTTAAGGCCAAGTTAACAAAACAGCAAATTAAAACATTGGTGGAGGTCGTCACAGGAAGTGAAATGAACATTTGTTTGTCTGTAGGTCTCACAGTTTTACGTTGCCTTACTTTAAACGTTTTTCTTCCTTTTTTTTGGTTTTTTTTTTGTTTTTACTGCCAGCATAGAACCACACTCACCAAGCGGTTCGGTCGGTGCCTTCTTGTTAAGTTCACCATGTAAAAGAAATCAAGTACAGAAAAACAGAAACAGAAAAAATTTACCTCACCACCACCAAGAAAAGCAGGACAAATGGTCGAATCAAGAACAAAAAAAAAATATTAACAAAAATTGTCGCCAATTTAAATGTGAATAAGCATAAAAGCAACGCAAGTAGTTATCAAGCAAAAGCAAAGCGGCAAGTGGACGAGAGTTGGCCAACAGGACCAAGCGAAAAATGCAAAAAAAAAAAGGAAAAAGAAAATTAATATATAAAAACCTTAACGAACTTATAGCAAATCGAAGCCAAAGAAATTAAATTGTTCCTCTGCCAGAGCCTTGGATATTGAGGGCAGGTTGCACTTTGTAATCCAAAGCTGTACGTAGAAGATGATTGCAATAAATATTCGTATCTATGCTTGTGTTTGTACTTGAAAAGAGCACAACTTGGGCATGTTTTTAATACAGGGTGATGTTATCTGGAGGTTTATTAGCCGAACAAATTAGAAATGTATCACATATTTTTTTTTTTTTTTTTTGCAAAAAAGTTGTTAAATAAAAATATTTAAAAAAAAAAATAATTAATATTAGAAAAGTAGTTTTTTGCACTGAATATAGTACGATTTAAATAAATTGCTAAGAGTGACTTCAGTACAGGGTTCTCCCTACAAACAGAAATTGTACCAGATGAGTGCTAGAAATAATTTGATTCGTAACAGACATCTGCCACAAGTGCTAAATTTTCGGGCATACTTAATTCTGCACATTGAATGTTCTGAATGTGTCGTTAAGAGTATGAAACTCATTTAGAATCGAAGCCAACGTGTTGTTAGCGGAACAAGTGTTTTATTCAGTTGTTAACATAATTTTGTACTCGTATTTGAATAAATAATTTTGCCAAGCTTGCAGGTTGCCTAGAAATGAGATGAAATTATACCTATCAAGAACTTGGTCCTTATTTTGATCTCAGTACTTTTTGCGGCCGAAACTTTTTCGATACGAACTTGGCCTTATTTTCACATTTATATTTTTGTGTGGATCTCACTTCTTTTTTCTAAGTTGTTTTTGTATAAATATTTATATGTATTGCTTATCTGTGCCTACCTGTGTAGAAAATTTCAGCTTTCTAGCTATACTGGAAATGCCCCATACAAATAAGGGAACCCCCAGGTGAAAAGTGCCCGTTTAAAAATTATTTTTGTTAATTTCTCATCAGGACGTACCTGTGTACGAAATTTAAGCTTCCTAGCTCAACTAGAAGTGCCCCATACAAAGAAGGGGCATGATTGTCCCCCCAGATGAAAAGTGCCCGTTAAAAAATCATTTTCGGTAATTTCTCATCACTACCTGCCTGTGTACCAAATTTCAGCTTTCTAGCTATACTGAAAGTGCCCCATACAAAGAAGGGAAAAGCTAGTCCCCCCGGGTGATAAGTGCCCGTTTTCAGACTTTTATGGTTATTTTCTCACCTACCTGTGTACCGAGTTTCAGCTCTCTAGCTATACTGGAAGTGCCCAATAATATTGATGAGTCAGTGAGTGAGTCAGTTAATATGTACTAAAATATGGACTTTCCACACCTTAATATCTCGGGAAGCTTTTATGGGAGTACTTTTAAATTTAACCTGTGAGGTCACCTCTGTGGGGAGACCTTATGTTTCAAGTTTAATTATATTATGATCAGGGGAAGCAAAGTTATGAGGGGGTAAAAACAGCTCGAATGGTTTCGTGTAAATATACATACTGTGTGGCCGAACTAGGCCTGGCGCACTACCGTGCGCCTAGATTCCTTGTACAAATATGCCTTGGTTCCGTACATAATTCAATTAGTTCAGGGATTTTCTTTTAATGATTTTTTTAATTAAAAAATTTTTTCGGTTTGGGCGATTTTTTTTAGTTTTACTGCTTTTAACTTTTGACCATTTTTTTCGTTTTGGCGTTTTTGCCGCTTTTGGAGATTAATTTGGTTTTTTTTGTGATTTTCAGCACTTGTTTTAGTTTTCTTTTAGTTTGAGGTTTTGTTAGTTTATGCGATCTCTTCGCTTCGCCGTTTTATTTTTGGTAATTTTTTCTTTTTTTTTTTGTTTTCTTTTTAGCAATCACCTACTTTTGAAATGCATTTCGCCAGAACTTAGAGAAAGATATAGAGTAGAGGATATATATAATGAAAATGTAGAAGACTTAATTCCTTTAGAGCAGTGTTGCGGCGATTCTGGTGTTTAGTAGACGAATTAACTTTCTTAAGTTTTTTGAGCAGGCATTTGATTAATTGTTTTAATTCTTCGACGACTCTATTAAGAGACGAAAGAGATAATAGTATTAATGGCTGCTGGACTTTGTTTTTAGTGATTAGTGCTATGCTTTAATCACTTAAGCAGGATAACAAAAATTAAATCAGTACTACACTAATGCAGACTTATAAAATTTATGATAATGATAACTTGCCATGACCAGTAGTGCGATTCACTATGCTTTTTTAACCACCATAATTGTGTTTGCTATTCACTAACATTTTAAACCACATCTGCAAGTGTTAAAAGTCAGTTGTTTCAGTCAGCTGTTATTTTTAACCACACAAATTGGGGTTTATTAACACCAATATTTTTGGTGTGGTTTAATTTGTTTATAAAAGTGTTTATTTGCCAGAATATTCATTTTATTAAAATTTTATTATTTTTGTAATAATGTATGAAATTAATAAGATTTGTATGTGATTTAAAAGTCTAAATATGCTTAATGTTTCGATATTTATTATTTGTATTGAAAGAATACATTTTTAAATTGATAATGTAAGAGCATAAAATTTCGAAAAGAGCTTAGAGAAATTCATTGGAAATATATCAGATATGTTTGCATATTAATATACGTCTTATGTCGTCAATACAATTGCTAGATAATTGCGCACTTTTCCATCATATACATATGTATGTCGATATTAATTGTATTGTGTATTTCATATTGGCTCAACCAAGGTATGTATAAATGTCTTGTTTCTATAATATACATACTATCGTATACCCGGCCTGTGACACTACGTTATAAAAGTATTAAAAAATTCATATTCATGAATTTTGTTTCAAAAACTGCTGCACTACGCCTGATTTTCTGTAGAAATAAACCTATTTATTATTAAAAGGCTTTCATAACAACTTTTTTATGCCATATTAGTGAATGTACAAAAAATATCTTTGCGTTTTTTATACTCTTCACCTAATTTGACATTTCATTTTGCAGAGTTGCCACTTAATATCAATTAAAACACAACACTTTTTACCGGGGTTAAAATTAAGTTAGTGAATAACAAAGTGGTTAGTGCAAACCGCAAAATATGTGGTTAAAACTAACCACCATTTAAGGTGTTAAAAGTTACTGAATCGTACTACAGGGATCGAAACTAGGTCCCAAATCATAGCTTTCTTCGTAGTCTTTACGACAGCCAATACACACAACTTCACCTTTTTCGTGAGTTTTTTCTTTCAGTGATTTTGATACGATTTCTTACGGTCCAGGTAATTTTTTTTATTTTTAGGCGATTTTTGTTGTTTTTTTTTAAATAGATTTTTTGTTTTGTCGATGCTTTTGGTTTTTTTTTAATATTTTACAGCGATTTTTTTGACGATTTTTTTTTTTAGTTTTGACGTTTTCTGCCGCTGTAAGAATACTTTTGTTTTGCCGTTTTTTTTTGCTTTGACGACTTTTTTCGATTTTGGTTAATTTTTTTAAGATTTGTTTTGTTATATCTTTCGCTTGTGGGATTTTTTTATTTTCGCGATTTTTTCGACTTGTAGATTTTTTTAGTTTTGGCAGTTTTTTTTAGCTTTGGCCCTTTTTTTGTTTTAGCAATTTGTGCCTTTATTGTGATGATTTCTTAAGGTTTGGCTTTTTTTATCCACTGCAAATTTTTTGTTACATTATAAAAAGTTAAACGTTTTTTGTGTTTGAATTCATTTATTATGGGTAACAAAAAAAAACATAAACGAAAAGCTATATTATAATGCGTAAAATTAGTGTGTTGAGTTCTCTGCATGGTTTTATTCGATTTCAGATGAACAATAAACGTCATTATAAAGTAAGCGTTTAAGGCTGTTCACTTTTCTTTTCGTTTTTTTCTGTATTTTTGCATCTTAGTAAGTTGTTCCATGTTTCTTCAGCTAAAATCAGTAAGAATCCAATTAAGTAAGACGAAAACAGTTCAAATGCAAAACGCAAAAAAAGAAGGTAACGGTCGTTACATCTTTAAAAAAAAAAAAATTTTAAAAATCAAAATGGGCTTTTGATGCTTATTTGGACTTACAAAATTCTTCATCTTACTTACCTTCTTATTTTCCGCTACTATAAAATTAAATTGTTTGAATGAATTACGGAAAAAACAAATTTTGTGCTTTTGGGGTAACGGCCGTTACAGTCGGTGAGGTTGTTTTGAACTATTCACAAAAAATTAAATTTTAACTTGTCGCCTTCAAAATTGTTGCTGAGCATGAAGAACATTTTCAACTTTCAGCTGGCTTTTTTGTTCTTAAATTACCGTTAGAACAGTGTTGCCAAAGGGTTTAAAAAGTGACCGTGCACTTCACAGCAAAAAGACGTGCACGGTGTATTAAAGTCAAAGCAACATATTTTTGTTATTATATAGAAAATTAAAGTTAATCCTTCGGAAAATGACAGATACATTTATTTTGTGTAATATTAGCGGAAAAATAAATTAAAAATAATAATTTTATTTTTGAGCTGTAAGGGGTAATTTTTTGTGGAAACACCCATCTATAGATATAATTTTTCTAGTTTTGTTGGGTTTATTTTGTTTTTATTTTTTGCGACTTGTTGATTTCTTTAGTTTGGAGATTTTGCTCTTTTTTTGTTGTGGTATTTTTCTTTTTAGCAATTTTTTTACTATTTCTTTTGGTTGCCGAATTTAAAGCTTTTTTTTGTTTTCTTATTTTTTTTATTTTAGCGATTTTTGTTTTCATCAATTTCACTACTATTTCTTTCGCACTGAAGATTTTTTAATATTGAAATTTTTTCGTTTAGACGATATCTTTCATTTTGGCGATTTTTTTACTTTGAATTTCGGGTTTTAATATAAATCTGAACTTTAAAATTACATTGCCTGATAGAATACTCTGTTTCATTTCTTGCAACAGAACTCGGTACATTTACAGTATCATTTATTTTTTTTACATTTAATAAAACAAACAAAGCAAAGGACAACATTTTTGTTTTTGCGATTTAAATAAACCAACTAATAAAATCAACAACAAATAGTGCGACCATAGAAGAGGAGCCAACAATAATAAGGAGTCAATTTTACCGCAGAAACCACAATTAAGGAACAGACCATTTAAAGAACCACCAAGAGGCATTAGTTGCATACCAAAATTGGAAAATAAAAACTAAAATAAATACTCGTCTTGTCATTTCTAAATTGCTGAAAATTCTTGCATATTTTTTTGTTACAGACTTCTCATGTCCTTTATAACCGTTCTTCATTCGGCCTTAAAATCTCTTGTTTACTGTTAATTTCTTAAATTGCTTTCTTTTAATTCGTTGTATGTGTATGAGTTAGTGTGCATTTTTAGGTTTTTGGCAAATTTTAATTTTTAAGAAAATATTTTTAAACTAATTTTTGGTTAAACTCTAGGGAAATTTTAATAGAAATACACAGAAACACATGTTTTTCTTATCTGCCAACGTGTTTTATACATTTTAGCAGAAGGTCATGAAGGCGATGTATTTGTTTTCAGTATTTGTTAGACCGTTTTTTGGTTTCTGAAAGTTTGTGTTAATTATTGTGTTTTGTTGTTTTAAATTGAATTCTAAACGCCTTTTTCTTGTTGGTTTAGTTTTTAATTAACTGCAACAACAAAAAAAAAAAACTACCTACATAGTTTTCTTTAGAAACTGTTTGTTAGGTATGTGTTAAGTAATATTCTTTTCGAAAGGCTTTCGATTCCTGGCGGTTTAATAACAAATGAATAGTTTACTGTGGCCACAAAATACTCTAAACGAACGCAGCAAAAACTACTGCTTCGGCCGAAGCAGGTTTGTAAGGGAGAGATGCTTGTTGTTGTTGTGCCTCCTGCTACGAAAAGCGCTTCGAACATGCATGATTTTTGTTCGCGATGTAACACTTTGGAGCTCTTGTTTTTTACATAAAAGAGCGCTTTTTTCTAGACATCCGAAATGCGCTAAAATCATGTTTAAATTATCTGAATTATGCTTTCGTTTTACTGCGTCATCTCCTAACATACATAATTCATCTGTAGGCAAATATACAAGTTTAAATAAATAAATAAGAGAGAGAGAGAGAGAGGCGGAGAGCATCTAAATGAAATTTTTTCTTCCATTCGGTGTTTACTTCGTGTCAACTAAATATAAATTCCCGACCAACTTCAACGTGCTTAAAAATACGTTGAGCGATCTCTCTGCCTTCTTTTTGTGCAGCCTCGGAAGCGCTTCGAAACGGCGCATCTCGAAAGCAATAAATTTTTTTTACTGCTTCCAGAAACATAATAATTTTTTGCTGGTAATTGTGTTAAATTCTTTCTGTAGTCGGAAATAACTACTTCCCATCCCCAATAATGCTTTTTGTGTTATCTTTTTAACACCTTTGGTTTAATAATATTAATATTATATATTTAATATTTAATATTTATAATCTATAATCAATATTAACATTTTATTTGGCAAACTAATGTTCGGTATAAGGAAATAAAATATGAAGGATGAAAAAAAAAGAGGAGAACAACAAAGAGGTTGCATCAAACAAGTGTGGATTATGTTTATGTAAATCATAAACATACTGAAACAAAGATTAATGATAGTGTTTAGAATCAGGCTTAAATTATAAAGAAATAAAAAAACTATAAAAGGTGTTTTTGTTATTTTTGTTTAAAGTTTATCATATTTTTTTCTTGAGTATTTGAAGAAATTCTTAATGATTAGGTCTCATGAAAAATAACATAACTCTAGAACAATTTAAATTTGGGGAAAATTTATGACAGTTGGTGTCGCCTCAATTCGCTTTGAAAAATCTCTACTTCCGATGGCAAAATAATGTACCGAACATTGTGTCAACCAGACATTTGACAAAGCACCTGGATCACAAATGGAAAGGAGTCAAAATAAGGCGAAAGTAATCAATTGAGATGTCGGGACTACTTGTTATGAATTTGCCTTGAATTAAAATTTTAATCAGAATAAAATAAAGTCACACAAAATTTTTCTTTAAAAGATTTTTTTTAATTTTTAAAGAGTCTGGTTCAAAAGTTCATTAAAATTTTTCAAATTTTTTTTTCTGTTTTTGACTTATTTTATTTGAATATAAAGGGTGTTTTTTATAGAGCGACACAAGTTTAAAACATAATAAAGCAAGGAAATATATTTTTAATATCAACGAAACGGGCTTTTTGGGAAAGAAAATTTTATGAAATGGATGTTTAAATATGATTTTTGCCATGTGGCCGCTACGGCTGGAGCGTAGAAGGCGCAATTTGGAACACCAATTTTCAACAACTTTTCGCAGCATTTGCGCCTGTATTTCGCCGATAACTCTCGAATGTTGATTTTCAGGTGTTTAATTGTTTTTGGTTTATCGACGTAGACAAGTGACTTAACATAAAATAATCTAATAGGGTTAAATCACACAATCTTGGTGGCCAATTAATTGGACCATTACATGAAATTATTTTTTCACCAAAAGTTTCTTTGAGTAAATCAACTGTAGCGCCCGCTGCACGATGAGTTTAACGAATAGAATAATTATTTTGATTAAAAATTTCAACAATTTGCACTCGTTGCTCTGGTATAATAATGAAATTTCAAAGCAAACTAAACTAAAAGCAACTATCAGCTGTTAAATGGGTGCTCAAATAAAGCAGTGATACCAGCTCAAAGTTGTGGCACGCTATAAAAAACACCCTTTATTTTAACTATGTCGAATCTATAGTGATTTCTAGAATCTAAAATGGGTCAAAATGATATTCACAAAAAATATTCGACTTTCTTAACGTTTCAAAGAACAAGAGAAAACTCTACATAAATTTAAATTTCAACATAAACAGCGGAACAGAACAACGTTGTTTTTAGAAGTTGTGCCACATAACCTTCTTCCGTGTTCATGTGTATCATGCACATCACCACTTTTTGGGTAGCTCCGTTGAACGTGACTGCAATTGTAATTTAAAAAAAAAAAAAAATTTTTTTTAATTTTGAATATGAGAATTACTTGAACACCACAATGTGCAGGGTTACAACTTTGTTTTGACAATTCTGCCAATTTTTCTGATTTTCTCATTTTTTTTTTTTTTCTAATTCATTGAAACCGTTTTCGTTTTATTTGTTTCCCTTAAACGGAATTATCTTTTATTTCTCTTTAACCGGCTTTTTAATGGTTTGTTTCGAATTTCATATAATTTAAAAAGACTTACGTTAATATACTGCTACCGCCTGCATACCAGACAAAAGCCATTAGAAAAGTACTTACTGAAAATATATAAACAAAAAGGATAATAATTTACATTAATTGTAAAATTAATTAAATATTCATCAAATAAATGTAGAAAATGTAAAACTAATAAAAAAAGAAATGCACTCGTTCTAAAATAATTCATTTAACACTTCAAAGTGACAACAACAATTAGCAATTTCTTTGTTGTTTTTTTTTTATTTGAGAGCTTTTCTGATTGATAAAAATATTTTATTTATTCATCCAAAAATAAATACTGATGGTAGACTTTGCTAACAATATGGCAGGACAGACGGACGGACAAACGGACTGTCAGACACACCAAACCAACTGGCTGCCACCCTGTTTTAAACTTTTCTAACATTTCAAAATTGGTGTCATTTGCGTCCTGTTCACTTGCTAGCCAGCCAGTCGTTCGTTCATTTGTTCTTTCACTCACTTTCTGAAGATTTTCTGTTCTGTTTTACGAACTTAAATACAATAAAATCATGTCTCTCTTTCATGTTTCTCTATTCTGTATACATTTTCCTTAGAAAACGAAGGGGACAAATTAACAACAAAAAAAAAAAAATCCAACAACTTAAATAAAATTAAAACTACAACCAGACATAAAAAAAAATTGTTCAACGACTTCTCGTGTCCAGCTCATTTAATATGCAAATTATTAAAAAACAAAGTTTGTAAAATCAAGACAAACGACGACAAAGAGATCTTTGAATACAAAATAAAAAAATTTTAAAGTTTTCAGACTTGTCGAGGTATGTGGGTGTGTATGCGTGTGTCTTTAAATTATAATTGCTACACCTGCTCGAAATGAATTGAAATAAAATTAATGGTGTTTGAAAATTTTTAATTGCACTCAATCAATTTGATGTAGCAGCAATTAGCTACTGAAATTTATTCAATTAAATCGAAAAGTTTGTTTGGAATTCAATAAAGGCTTAGTGGTCGATATGCAGCTTGCCAGCGAAGAACATAAAAGTTAAGTGTGTAAAAGTAAATTTTAATTCACTTAGCAAAGATTCCTACCAAAAAACTTTAGTCAAGCCAATTTATCAGCTAACAGAGCACTGTTAACTACTAAACAGTCGTAGTAAAAGTTGGTGAAACTCCTCGTATAGGACGAATATAAGTGGTTATTATAGAAAAAGTGTATTTTTTAGGAATATTCCACTTTATACAAATGGTAGAGCAGGTAATGCAAAAAAGGTGGTATATCGGAAATAATTTTAAAACTTAAGAAAAAAAGTTAGTTTAAAATTCTCCAAATTATATCTAGTTTCAAAACTATAAGGTTTTCCAATATGAATGATATGATTTTGAAGTGACGTTTCGGCTATTTGTAATATGTCATGATCTGTCATTTGTTTTTCATTGTATTCAGTAGAGTGTTAACAATTTCATCACGGAGAGATACACGCAAGAACAACGTTTACAAATTATTCAGTTTTATTATCAAAATAATCGTTCTTCAATTGCAACTTTTCGTGCGCTTTTGCCATTTTATGGTTGTAATAATCGTCCAAGTGTGCTCGCTATTCGTCGAATAATTTTGATAATTTTGAACTGACATATTCTTTACATAATGTTCCGGTGTCAACAGCTCGAAGTAATGCAAATATTGTTGCCGTTCAGGAAAGTGTTGCTGAAGACTGCAATTTGTCAATTCCAAGACGTTCTCAACAATTGGGACTGTCTCAAACCACAACCTGGCGGATTTTGAGAAAAGATTTGGGTTTTGCATCCGTATAAAACTGTTCTCACTCAAGAACTAAAGCCGTAAACGTCGTGAATTTGCTGATTTTGCCTTGGAACTTGAAAACGATAACGATTTTTTTTTAACAAAATCATCTTCTCCGATTAGACTCACTTTCATCTGAGTGTTGCGGTAAATAAACAAAACTGTCGATGCTGGTGCGAAGAAAATCCACAAATTGATCATGAAAAGCCATTACATTCACCTAAACTGAAATTTTGGTTGGTGTGGTTTTTGGTCTGGTGAAATCATCGAGCCGTACTTCTTTTGAAATGAAGCTGGTAACAGCGTTACTGTCAATGGAGAGCGGTATAGATCGATGATAACAAACTTTTTATGGCTGAAATCGGAAGAAGTTGATCTTGACAACATTTGGTTCCATCATGTGGCTACGTGCCACACAGCAAATGCAAGAATTGAATTATTGCGAGAAAAGTTTGGAGATACGAATATTTCAAGAAATTGTGATATTGAACGGCCTCCAAGAAGTTTTGATTTGACACCATTAGACTATTTCTTGTGGGGTTATTTGAAGTCATTGCTCTTTCGAAATAAACCAGACTCTCATCAAGCTTTACAAGTCAATATTGAATGTTCCATTCATGACATACGACATGATTTATTGGAAAAAGTGATCGAAAATTGGGTTCAACGCATTCGTTCCTGCAGAAGAAGTCGTGGAGGCCATTTGAATGACGTTTTATGTAGAACTTAATTGTATCGATTGTACTTCACATTAAATAAAAAACTTTTGAATTTCCTTAACAATAAGTGTGTTGTTTTTTTAAAGAAATCATATCACTCTTATTGGAAAACCTTTTATTTTTGGCCATCATTTGTATAAAGTGCTTAGGAATAAACAACAGAGCTACGCTAAATGAGTTTCATTAGCTTTTCCGGCGACTGTTAAGTGTTTAACAGTGTTCTGTTAAATGAAAACCATCCAATTGGCTTGACTACAATTTTTGTTTTCTATCTTTGCTAAGTGAATTAAAATTTATCTTTACACACATAAGCTTAAAAAAAACTGATTAAAATTACAACATTATTTTGCAGGACATTTAAGGATGACATTTTCTTTGACTAATTTACTATTTTAAGGACACTTAATAAACAAATCTATTAGATAACATTTTTAACAATATTTTTTTTTAAGAAGTGTAGGAAACCTTTTATGCCAAAAATATTCTTTCGAGCGCGTGCAGTTAAAAAGATTTTAGCGAAGCTTAACGTAAACAAGTCTCCTGGGCCGAATGGCATTCCAGCACTGGTCTTCGACGTTAGCACGTCCATTGGCACGCATGTTCAGCACTTTGTACCATGCTGGTGAATTTCCAAAGTGTTGGAAGGTTGCCAATGTAACGCCGATCCCTAAAAAGGGCGAGGCCAACAACCCTAAAAATTACCGCCCAATTGCCATTTGTTCTGCGCTTTCCAAAGTAATGGAAAGTATGTTTAATTTCCATCTTGTTAAGTATTTGGAGCTCAACAGTTTACTTAGCGACCGGCAGTATGGCTTTCGTAGGGGCCGCTCTATGGGGGACCTACTAGCTTTCCTTTCGGAGAAGTGTTGTAATAGCATACATCGCTTTGGCGAAAGTAAAGTGGATGGCATTTGATAGAGTGTGGCATGGAGCACTTCTGTCAAAACTGATTGCTTTTGTTGTCGGTGATGGCTTCACTCGATTTGTATCGAGCTTTCTCGGAGATCGCACTATACGAGTTGTTGTAAATAGGATCTCATCAAACGACTTCAAGATAAACTCAGGGGTATCGCAAGGCTCCGTTCTCTCTCCTACCCTTTTTCTTATTTTTCTTAATGACCTTCTATGTCAAACTCCAACCCTATCTGCTCTTTTGCAGATGACAGCAGCTTAGTTCATTCGTATTCATTCAGTAACAGGCCAAACCCGTCGGAGATCCGGGCAATGCGGCAAAATATGAATGATACACTAAATTGCGATCTCCTGACAATTTCAAGTTGGGGTCATGCTAACAGGGTCAATTTTAACGCACGAAAGACCTAATATGCTTTGCCCTCGCACAGACGTATGACCGGACATGCTGTTTCACCATTAAATATGGATGGTCTAGATATTGAGGAATCAGAAGCTCTTGATGTTCTTGGCATGAAAATTCATTATGATGTTCGATGGAATGATCACATTTTTCATGTCTCTAAAGAAGCATTCAAGTGCCTCGGCTTTTTAAGACGGTGTAGAACATACATCACTCCATCTGATCTCCTTAATATTCATACCACCTTTATCCGACCAAAAATGGAATACAACTCTCATGTATGGGCCGGTGCTTCAATATATATTTTGAAGTTACTCGACCGCGTACCAGATAGGGCGAAGAAGCTTATCAGTGACAGTAGGGTAGCCAACTCTATTGGCTCACTGGAGCATCGACGCAATGTTGGGTGTGTTTCATTGTTCTATCGCTACTACAACGGAATGTGCTGTATTGAAATCAGGGAACTTGTTCCTGAAACCCGTCACTTTTCACGTACTACAAGCTCTTCATCAAGGGCTCATCGCTTTGTGGTCGATATGTCAGTGGATCCCACCACGCATTACAGAGAGAATTTGTACTGTAGCCGTACTGTTCGTATGTGCAATAACCTCCCCGCAGAGGTCTTTTCAGCCACTGTGTGTGTGTGCTAAGGTTCAAATTGAATGTCCAGAAACACTACTCCCTTTATCCTCCTTCCCCAAACCTATTTTCCTAGTTCCGGCTCAATGCCTTGCATACGTAGGGGTCATCCCCTGAGTGCTGGTCCTAATTAAAAAAAAAAATAACATTACAACTAATATCATCTGATGACGTGTTGTAAAGTTATGCGTGCCCTAAATTAGACCGCTGTAAAATACGAGCTACCAGGCATGTTCTAAAAATCACATGTGATTTTAAAATCACATCAGTGAATTTTTTTTTCAGTCACACGATTTCTGCATATGACACATACCAAAATGCTTTGATTTATGTGCATATGCCAAAACTGATCTTTGAAACTTTTGGTTTTCTTTCTGTCTGTCTGTACCATTGTTTTTATATTGAAAACTTTTTCAAATTTCTTTAGAAATCTAATTCCGGTGATCTCGAATATACATACATACATACATATGTATGTACATAAATATTTTAGAAGAAATTTTTATAGTCTACGAACAACACAAAAAATGAATTATGACTTTCAAATGTGACAAAACTTAATTGTTTAGCTTTTCTGTATAACGACACTCATTATTTCCATATAAGATTTATCAACTAAATGGAAATTTAGTTATTATTTTGCCTGTCAGTTTGATTAGTAAATTTTTGATTTATTGCTGCTGCCTCAAAAAATAAAAAAAAAATTATAAAAATTTTATCGCACTTAATTTTTGTTTATATAAATTTAAAGTAGGTACTTGGACACACAATCTCTCTCTCTCTCTCTCCCTCTCGCATGCATATATTTTGACAATTGTCTCGATTTAAGATTTTATCTATTCGAGTCAGGAATTGCTAGAATGACAAGTTGTTATTGTAGTTTTGTTAAGTAGAGTGTAAGTATTAGTGTAGATTTCCTGGAAACACACAACTTAATGGTTTTCCATAAAACTAACGCACTGCACTCACCGATAAGCACAAATTATATTTTACATTTTAATTGATTTCTCCCCATATCTCTTACGCGTCAGAATACCTACTGTTTGTTTAGCTGTCTGTCTGTCTGCCTCCTCACATGTGTGTGTGAGTGCGTGTGACTGCTTGATTTTAAAGTGTGGGTTCACTTGTCACATAAATGTCAACGCTTATAATTTTGTATTGTAACAAATGACAACTACACTTATCGATCAATGTATAATTAATTGCTTTATATTCGGTTGTGTTTTTGTGTGTCTATCTTCATACGACGAGTATGTACTTGATAGTGTAAGTACAAGTGTATAATTGAATCAAGATTGATTCATTTCCTTTTCAGATGTTCAGGCAACTAGATTTTAATTGAATTTATAGAATTTTAATAGTTTCTTTGGAAACAATACGATGGCGAGCAAGTATGAGCATGAAATATCACTTTACTAGATATTAAAAAAAATATACATACAACCAAAATATCTATAAAATATTTTTATAGTTAAAAGAGTGAGTTAGTGAGAGTATTGCTGGGTATGTTCTTATAATTCATAAAATAGTTATTTACAAGTAAGTAAAAACAGAAAACTTTATTATAAAGAAAATTGGGCAAACCCCCTATTTGATTTTTTTACAATTCGAAAATTATATCTAGTTTACTTGGCCGTACCCCAATAACATCTTGGGACATTAAAAAAAATTACTAAAAACTCAAATTGAATAACAGCGAAAGATGAAAAATTTAAGCGGCGAAATTAGGCGAATTAAATCAGCTGACCATGTCGATTTGATCTAAAAAAAAATTCACCTTGAATCATATAAAATCAGAATGTTAACTTATTGCAATAAAAAAATTTGCAACTGTAGCAATCTTTGCAAAGCAGCCGCAATGTTTCTCAATAAATTAAAGTTTCTTAATATTAAGGGAATTTAATATTTGATGCAAATGGTCGTGAAAATCTGAAAATGTTATATATCGTAAAATTTTTTTTATGAAACTTGTGGTTTTTGTTGTTGCATTTCATTAAAAAAATCAAAGAAATTTTAAATTGTCAGGGAAAACGAACTTAACTATTAATATAATTGTTTTATAAATTAAATTTTTGTTTTTATTAGAAAGAAAGTATGATTGCAGCTGCCATAGTGGCAGTGAGGTCTAAGCGGTAAACAACTCTTGATGATGATGTGTGTGGTTAGTCTGGAAACATCATGATGTCAGTTCAACCCTCCGCGAAGTATAATTTTTCTTTGTCTGTTCAATTGTTACGAGTTTCTAGATTGTTGTTTCTAATAAAAACAATAATATAATTTATAAAAAAAATTAAATTTAGAGAAAACGAACTTAAGCGTGACAAATTAAAATTTCTTTGATTAAACATGACCCAGTTCGCATAAAAATTCATAACATAAAAATAATCTTTGATAATGTGCATTTGCACTTTTACAAGAACATTTCATCAAAGTGTGAATACCACCAATAATTATGAAATAAAAGTTAAAGAAATTGTAAAATAACTTTTACTTAAAGTTTTGCTGGTCTTTTTCTACTTGACACAAATCAACAAGTCGTCTCAAAAAAAAAAAAAATATTTTTTTTTCATTCACTTGTCTTTTTAACAAGACAAACCTTAGAAATATCACATAAATATTATTATGGAGTCGCAACAGCAACAACACCCGTTTATTTGACAAGATCTACAACTTGCGATTGAAAATACTTAAATCTCTTTTTGATTTGTTATTGAATTTAAAAATTAAAATTCAACGGTATTTCTTTTCTTCTTTAATTTATTTCAATCAATTTGTTATCGGCTTAAAGCCTTCTTCATAAAAATCCATGAATTATCTAGACAATAAATCTTGAGAATTTTTTTTTTTTTTCAAATAAAAAACTCCATAGATTTTTAAAACAAAACAAAAAGACAACAATCAAACAAAAAAAAATCACACACTACTCATATTAAAATTTAATGGAATTAAAAAAAAAAACAACCAATAAATAAAAGGGGTGTATTTTTTTGTTGAAAAAAAAATGGAACTTTAATTGCAACCAATAAAATATAAAATAAGAAATTTAGAAACAGTTTAATTTTCAACAATAAAGCGTTTTCAAAAAACAATGTGGTGAGAAATTTCGTTTGAAATTAAAATAAAATTTTATGGGTTAATAAATCTTCTAAATGAAATAGAAATTTAAATCAAAGACTAAAACAAAAAAAACCAAATACAAAAGAATCTCAATCGCAAGCTCATTAAGCGCCATGTGTTGTTGTTTGGAAAATTTCAAACAGGAAATCTAAATTTAATAAAAGCAAAATAAAAAGAAAGAAAAACAAAAAAAAAAAAATAAAGCAAGAAACTATAATTGTTGTGAGGAGC
Organism: Lypha dubia; assembly: GCA_947311025.1. Lineage (NCBI taxonomy): Eukaryota > Metazoa > Arthropoda > Insecta > Diptera > Tachinidae > Lypha > Lypha dubia. The sequence goes on from OX371263.1 coordinate 59,329,835, forward strand.
AGTCAAAAAGATTGTACTCCCAAGTGACATGTTTCGATAATGCATTCACTCACTTTGTGTCCCTGTGTGTATGTATGAGTTTGTATGTGAGTGATAAATGATGTTTGAAATTATGATATTCGTATTGATGATAATGTTGTTGTTGATGGCTAACATTACCAATAGAGTGCATTTTCATTAGTAAATACTCGTATACGAAATAACTCTGGATGATGACGTTTTGTGAATAATGTTTTAGGTCCATATACGTTGTAATATTTTTTTAAACTTTTCTTTAACAAAAGAACACCCTAACAGAGATGAACCAACAAACAAACATTTTCAAGCAACACTTACAGTGCGTTTCAATTGAAAATGATTGAAATCAAAAATATCTTAAGCTATAATACTTATTTAAGGCCGTGCTGCACTATCCTACACAGTCGCGCGGTTTGCAAAATATGACATGTGTGCTAAAAAATGTATAGTAGTGTGGACTAAAAATGCAACTGTGTGACAGATATTTTGGCAAGTCGTGCGATTTGTAAAGTTTTATGAAAATGTTCATAAAATGATAGTTTTCATGCGATCAGAGAAGTATTTATTGCCAACAAGATGTTTTGGCATCATATTTGTATAATAGTGTGGCACCTACAACACCATTTTGAAACGATTTTTTATAGTCGGTCAGATTTTTGCAAGATTTTCCTGTGAATGAATCGTACGATTGTGTAGGATAGTGAAGCACGGCCTTTAAGAAGACATACACAAACACACACAAACAAACTCACACTCTTACCCAAGCACTTCACTCAATACAGTAAATGAGATAATTCTGGCAATTAGAAAGACGATGACTTCAATACAAACAAATTAAAAATCGGCCCATAAATAGGGATTTCATTTATTCAACACTATTTTGCGGGGATCGCTTACATTCCCATGGGAGCAAAACTTCGGAATGAAAACTTTCCTCTTCGGTTTCCCCCGGGGGGTAGATAGATTCATCATGTTGATTGTTAACAACAAGATGCTATGCCTTCCGGGGTATAGGGTAAATTGACTTTTATATACATAACCTTTGTCAATTACCCATAGAACATATATGCAGTGCCCAATCTCAGAATTAACAGAACAACGGAATGTGTATATATTTATTATAAAGGAAGTGGCATGCCACATACCTAAGTTCTAGCGCAAGACCAAAGCCAATAGAAAGGTAATCCTTCGGGATTTACATTCGAAGTTCCACAAGTAGTTAACTGGTGCCACGGGGACCGGCAAGATCTCATGGAAGATTGTTTACCGGAGGGTAGAAGTGATGACCTACGTTGGTCACACGATTTGCGGTGTGAAGTACGAATGAGCCGCCGCATCTACCCCCTGGTGGCATGATTCCGTTGCCGGTTGTTAATTGAGGTCTCCTTCGTGAGAGGTGTTGGTTTAAGGACTGTGCTTGTCCTAGTGCTTGCGCTGGACGGACTTCGTGTCTACCAACATGAAGCCTCTATATGCTGTTGTGAATCAACAGATAATAAAGTTTAGGTAGCTCGAACACTTTAACAAGGTGTTTAGACATGATGGGGCTTGACCATGTCTGAGAATTTGCTACCTGATGTTGTCCCCAAGGGGTTGACTTCAGGTTGTCTCCGAGGGGGCGGCTCGGGGGCGATGGTGGACGCCTTGTATGCACCCAGTGTTTAAGTACACCGTCAGATGAACCATATCGGTAGGAGCTGACGTAAACTTGATACAAATTATGGTACCAAACTGAAACAAAAACCTTCCAGCAAAAAAATAATTTTGATAATCAGTCCATAAATTAATTGGATAATCAAGATTTCTTTTTTTATGGGAAACAACTTACCTCGATTTTCCTCAAAAAAAAAAAAAAAATAAAAAAATATGGAATCAAACTGCAACCAAATTTTTGCGAATAAAATATTATATGAAATTCGGTCTGTAAATGCAAGAGTTATTTGAAAATCAATTTATAAAGAGAAAAAATTTTCCTCCAATTTAAAAAATAATATGGGACTAAAATTCATGCAAACCCCGACCAAACAAACTACATCTTTTTTAAAATGGTTTAAAAATTATGGTCCTTCGAACCAAATTGTGGTTCGATTACAACCTTACTTTTAAATATTCAATTCAAATTTGAACCACACAAAACTTTGAATATGAAATTCGTAATTTAAAGATGAAAACTAACCAGGCTGTGACTTCGCAGGGTTACAATGATAAAAAAAAAATACGGGTAGCACTCCGGGAGTGCCGACAGAAGTGAAAACGTATATATATGAATTGTATCATACAAACTAATAAATTTTTAAAAGGAGACATAAATAAGGGTTACAGTTTAGTATGCATACGTAAGAAAATGTTTTAAATTTGTTTGTGTATTTTGATATGAAGCGAGTGCTTTATACCAACAAAATATGTGTTGTTTTTGGACTGTTGTACTTGTTGTCGAACTGCGCATACCTCTTACTTTTGCCATGGTATGCCTTGGCACAAACAGAGATGTTACAAAAGCTTAAGTTAAATATCAAGGCGAATTCATTACCAGGTGGATGCAGGGGCGAATTCGGGCGAATTTGTAATTTTCCCACACTGTAAAATTTGGTACATATACTATTCGATCACAATAAACAAACAAAACTAGAATAAAATACAACAATCCACCAACAAAACAAACAACAGGCATTTTGTTTGTGTAAACGGCGAATTTATATCCTACACTGTCAAAATTCTCCAAACACAAAAACTTACTTAAAAATGGCGCCGGAAAATATATACCAAATTTTTCAGTGTGGACAATGGATACATTCGCTCGAATTCGCCACAGCATCCACCTGGTAATTAATTCGCCTTGGTCTGTGGTCTATGTAATGTGCGCTCGTCTGGTATCAAGGGGTATCCAACAGGTGAGCTTACTAGCACAGCTGACTGAGCTCGCTTCATAGCAAATTATCATACAAACTAGTTTTAAAAGTAGACATAAATAATGGTTACAGTCTGGTATGCATACGTTAGAAATGTTTTAAATTTGTTTGTGTATTTTGATATGAAGCGAGTGCTTTATACCAACAAAATACGTGTTGTTTTTTGGATTGTTGTACTTGTTGTCGAACTGCGCATACCCTATAGTTTACCAGACATGGTAAAACTATGTAGTTGTCTGTTAAGAGTCAAATGTCTGGGCGTTATCTGTAATTTGTTTGGTAGGCATTCGCACAAACAGAGATTCTACAAGTGTCAAAAAGCGTGACGGTGTCGCGAGTCTGAGATTTTGTCTCATCCAAAACCTTCGTAGCGCGCCAATAGAAGTTTTCACTTCAAAAAAAGTGTAAAATTAAATGATGTTGATCTAGAAAAAAAAACTCCAAAGTCCCCAGAGATAGATGGACTAGCACCAAGTTCAAAGTAAAATTAATTAAAAGAGAACTGGATCAATTTTTTGTTCTACACTGTCGTCTACAGAATTGTTTTAGAACACATTTCTTGTGTGATTCTGTACCTGCTTTTTTCTACTCCTGTTGCTGCTGCTGCTGCCTTTGCAAATTTCTAAGCTCCTTTTTGTAACAACAACATTTGCATAAAAGCATCTGGGACTAGAAATGCTTCACCAACATCAAACAATTATACACAACATGTTACAATAGCAACATTGGCAGCATTATCAACACAGCAACTAATAACAACAAAAAGTTATTGCCAAAGAGCTGAAAATGGTTTTGAGAAAAGAAGGAAGCAGAAGAAGAACAACAAAAAAAAACACAAAAAATTGTCAATTGTTAATATGTGGGGACAAAACATGGTCAAGTTGTGTTTGTTGGTTTGTTTGTTTTTTTTTGTTCGCACTGGTAACAAAACACACGACGACGGCAACAACAACAGCAGCGGCAATAACTGAATACAGACACTCAATACATAAAAAAAAAATTTCAGAAAAAATTGGTTGAAAGAAAAGTTTTCGCTTGTTTTCAATTTTCTGGCAACAGGTTACATGTGATTTTTCTTATGTCTTTCTCTATTTACTGCTAGTATAATAAGCCTTTCTCTATTGCAACATGTTGAACGTTGTTGCTGTTGTTTTTTTTTTTTCTTTGTCATCTTAAGATTTTCAATGGTTGATTATGCCAGGACACTTCTTTCTGGCTGAAAAAAAAGAAGCAACAAAAGATTTAAGTTTAAAAGAAAAGTAAATGCAACAACAAAATAAACCAATTCCCACTGACGAACAAGGAAATTTGTAACATTGCGAAAAACAACGACCACGAAAAAAAAGTATCATTGCAAAAGTTGCAACACGGTTTGTTTTTTGTTTTTTTTTTTTGCTGACAACAGTTTTTTAACTTAAAATCGGGGATGAATTCTTACGGATTTTAGATTAAAATTAATTTCAATTTTTTCTACATATATTTGATTTTATGTTACTTGTAGGTCCTATTTTTGGTTCGTTCTTGAGGAACTCTTTCGAAACTGAACATTTGGACTTATTTAAAGGCATCGTTTTCCAGATTTATGCGTTATTTTAATGCGAATGAAACTAAAGAAGAATCTTTTGTTGCCGTTCCTTAAGACTAACCGTGATCCTTATCGTTTTGTGGTCCCTAATTTGTATGCGCCAGCTATCTTCTTTCTTAATTGGATGTTATTAAGAATGGAGGATATTCCGACTGAAAGTTATTCAACGATTTGCGTCTCAGAAAGATTAAAAGTAATAATTTTACGATCTTTTTTTCGTTTCTTTATATAGTGATCTCTCTTCTCCCTGGTTCTCAAGTGTAGATCACATTGATGTGCAGCCATCGTTTCGCACTAGGCAATGCATTCGAAAAAGTGTACTAGGTTGTAATTGAGATGGTGTGCGTTATCGTCTTACACGTGTGCATCACATCATTGCTTCTGTAATCGAAAAATTCGCCTCTGGGCAATACGGGATCGGATCCAAGTTCTCGATGCCGGTGATTGCTACTAGATCCTACCGATTACGTTAAATCGCAGTATTTTGTCCGATCACTTAAACCGATCTCCGATAATTTTGAATATTATTATATGGTGTACTTAGAACTTGTGTGGCGAGAGATCCGAAACTGGGTAATTAGTTCACGATAACTACGTTAAAACTCATTGTAGGACAGGCATATCCTTCTAGAATGTTTGTAAAATAACTAAAAAAGGATGAAGCCGTTTACAATTTTAGATCTAGCATCCGTTAACCGTCTGCATTAAGCTTTGTTTTCATTAGTTCTTAAGTTTGTTTGACATATTACCACGTCCTCAAGTTAATCGACTACGATTAGCTACTTTACCTGTTTTAGTAACTTCCCCATTATCTTTCTTTCGTCCCGAAGTTACTAATCGGGTGATAATCTTCCCTATTGGACCTTGTGCTCATGGGTAACACCTTTGCAGGGTAATCTTTGAAGTGAGTATCATACGTCGTCCTGCAGCTCATAAGGATTTTTATTCTCATATTCTCAATAATCCTTGTGGTCTTCACTTATTCTGAGCTGTCGCTGTAGGACGCATTTTCTATTAATTATCCCTCGGACATTGTGTGAATGTTTCTTCTCAATTTAATATTTCGAGTTTATTTTAAACTTCTACGATAGTGTAACAGTGCTAATGTATTATATACCCATGCCTGAATATGGTATAGAATTTTGATCGCCGACGAGAAAATTGTTCGGATTTCATTCCAATTTATCATTCCAACTGCACAGAGATCACACCTTGCGAGTTATGATAAAATAGATTCATGTGGTCGCCCCATTTCGGGAATCATATTTTGGACATGCGTATGAAAATCGGTATTTCTATATGAGCTGTTTATTTTGAAAGTGGCATAAGTCACTTTTTAAAAAAAATCGAGTTGATGGCAACACTAAATACAATTGAACGGTATCTTTTTATTTGTAAAAAAATTGCAATAAAAAAACAGTGACTTATGCCATTTTCAAAATAAACGCCTCATATGATGGTGTGGGAGGGGAGGTTGGGAAAGTATCACAAAAACTAAGGCAATAAAAGAACATAAGAAATTAACGAGTTTTAAGGTTTTTTTTCTTCAAAAAATCCTTCAGTACATGCAGTCCTTTAGTTAACCTTCCCTTCAACTTTAAACTTTGGTTGCTCTTAAGAAGAAATAATAATATTAAGTTGACAAAAGTAAAACATAACGTGCAAAAACGTGTTACAGTTGACTTGACTTCATTTTCAATTTAAGAAAAAAAAGTGTTGTACAACAAAAATAAAAAAAAAAATAAAAAAACTAAATCTTTTTTTTTTTTATTAGAATTAATATAGAAAACAAAGCAGCCAGTCAGTTAAGGCTGCCACTTACGACCACTACCATGATCACCATGATGACCATGATGACGATGATGATCATGACGGTGATGATGGTACTCTTCAGTTTTTTGTGGTGGTATTTTTTGTTTTTAGTGATGAATTGATATGACCAAAAGACTGATGATGACCATCAAGAATGATGTATTTATACACCCATACATTTTGACATGAAAACTATGCCAAATGCCACTGTTTCTCAAAAACAGTCACGAATAATGAGGGGTCCTCTAAGAACCCAAACCAACAACAATATGAAAAAACTAGTAGACGCACTAACACATCATGTACAAAAGACACTTGATGGCTGGCTAGTTGTTGTTGTTGGTTGGTAGGCAAACGAAAAACGCATGACTGCATTGATTCTATTGGTAACTTCATCATCCATCACACGCAGGAGGCAGGCCAACTTGCTGTGACTTAAGGAACAGACAAACGCATGCCATTGCCATTGTCTGTTGCCTGTCGGCTGGTTATTGAATAACAGCAAAACAATTGATTGCTTATCATCGACGAGAAACTACGAGATCATACACCAGCACTTCTATTTATTCTAGTGATGTTTTCTCAAGAATTCTATCCATTCAACCTCTCGTTCTGTGAAATGTTTTAGCAAAAAATAAACAAAAAGATCATACCAATAAGGCAGGCAGGCAGGCTGGCAGGCATCCATCTAAACACACACGCACACAATAAATACGAAAGTATGCAACTGTTTAAATTTAACAAGAGTAGATCAAACAGAAAAAAAGCACATGCGGACAGCTTAATATAAAACTAAAACTTAGGCGATCTGCACCAGCAACTGAGTTCATATTCGTACGCTATAAAATTTTTGATCGTTTTTGATATTTTATTTGTTGTTTGGACTGAATGAAGCGTTTGTTCTTTATAATGCTGGAATTTGTTTTTTCCTAACTGGCCGGCTGGCTGGCTGGCTGACTGCCTTTTATTGACCACTTTCTTGCCCTGTTGTGGTTTTTATTTCAATTCTAATGTTTATTGAATAACAAGCAGCAGAAGCAGCAGCAGCGCAACATCATCTGCAACAAAACCGAGAGAGATAAAGAAAACCCCTGCCGTGTACTTTTTACATCACAATTGCACCACTAGGAAGCTTATGATCTTGTCAATTTGATATAATATTCGTTGAGTGTGTAATGCCACAGAATAGAAGACAAGACTCCTAGGACTATTCGGATCATTGATATATGATCCTATAAAATTAGACCGCTTATTCGTTTAAAAAATGCATATGTATTTCTTTTTTTTTTTTTTTGTTTCTCTCTGCTCTCTTCTTCAGTTTTGGTTTGCATTATGTTGCAACCAAAAAGGTTCAATGTCCCGTTCCAACTTGTTTGTTGGCAAAAAAAAATATTTACTGATCGATAAATTTTTCAAAATTGATAAGTATAAATGTGATCACTTTTAAATTTATTTCTTTTTTTTTTATCAGATAATTTAAATCAAATGAAATTATTTATAAAATTAAATATTTATTTTCAGTTAATAGATTAAATATGTTACTTAGATGGTAAAGTGCTTCAAACGAAACATTAAATTAAATGCTTTGGACCAGAGTAACCGCAAATATGCAATTGCATGTTTTTTCCTGATCGCTGAATGCAGACTCGAATAAAATATTTATACGTTTCGCAAGTTTTTAGGAATATTGACGTAAATTTTTTAGTGCATATTTTTGCATATATTAACCTTTAGAGTATATTTTGCATATTTCCGACTACAGGGCATATTTGGATCACGTTCTATACTTATTTTCTTTAATATTTTTTTTTTTACAAAATTAGTTTTTCGTATTTCTACAGAATATTTTCTAAAAACTGTACACATTTCTTTAATTTTTCCGAATTTATTTACAGATTTCAAAATTTTCAATTCATGTTTGGCAGCTAATTTTGTGCATATTTTTGCATACTTTACTTTTACCAGCATAATTTCGCTTCTATCGAACTGCAAGGCATATTTAAGGAATTTTTTGGTTTTTTCTGCATATTTCTCTTGCATATTTTGACTTTCATCGACTATTACAAAAAAGAACCAAAACAAATAAATTTTTCAATCAAAATATTTCGAAATTTTCCAAAAATATTTTTAATTTAGAATTCAAAATTTTTAATTCATGTTTAACAGCTATTTTTGGTGCATATTTTTTCATATTTTACTTTTATCGCACAATTTTGATTCTATCGAACTGCAACGCATATTTAAGGCTTTTTTTTTGCATATTTTACATATTTTCCTATTTATCCTGCATATTTTGACTTTTTTTAATATCCACTTGTACAAAAAGAAACAATACAAAATAGTTTTTCGATAAAAAAATATTGATCTTTTTTTAGAAATATTTTCAAATTTCGAAATTTTCCTAAAACTGTCAATTTTTATTAATTTATTTACAAATTTAGATATATTTACTTAATGCATATTTTCATTTTAACAGCATAATTTTGCTTATTTTGATTAGAACATTTTAAACGCATAATTTTTAAATTTTTTTTATTAAATTTAGTGATTTTTAAGGGGAATTCATGGAAAATATCAAACGAATATTTAAACTATTTATGAAATTTTCGCGATCTTAGTGTCCAATTTGTTAGATATTCGGATAGATGAAAGAACAGGCTAACATTGTGTTTAATCCACTCCCAGTGCTTATAATGAAGAAAAATTATAGTTCGTGTTATCAGGTATCATTATTAGGAAAATCAAAAACGATATAATTTTATGAGCATATTTTTTTTAGCAATTTAAGAAGCATATTTTAGGTTGCCCTAGATATGAACTTGATACAAAGTTGTCATTCAAAATTGTCTTAATATAATGATTCGATGAAGAGATGAGGAAGATAGAAATTCGTCTTCAGCAACCTCAAGTAAGATCAATAGAAAGACATCTCTTTTTTGAGGTTATGGCAAAAAGGTAACACAAAAGTAAGCAAGTTTGTGTCACTTGTCATTTCTTGCATTGTGACTTTAGCAAACTTAAAATTTTTAAACTTACTTGAACTAAAAAAAAAAAATTGCAATATATTAAAAATTTTACGAAATTTTTAAATATTTTGGAAAGTTTTGCTTAAAAATCTATAGAAAAATTTTATGTATTTAATTTTCTTTCAAACACACAGAGCAAAATAATTCCATGAATTTTTTCTATTCCAATTGTTAAAGCCAACAATTACAAAATGGCATTGCCGGAATTTATAAGAATTTTTTAGTAAAATGGTAAAAAAATAAAAATTCCAGAAGTTCTCGCTGAGTTAATGTAAGTCTTTTGCTACAAGCTGATCGTTAGATGTTGCTGCACCCTATCAAACACAGGCCCACTGTTAGAAGCAGCATATACGTTATTTGCAGCCTGCCGGAGGATGGTTTTGTTTTGTTATGAAAAAAGTGGAATTTTAAATACAAAAGATGGAGTACCAGTTGAAGCTGAAGAGGAAAAGTTTGTCGGAATTTGCAAGTGATGCTGGCAGCAAACAAAGCAATAACACATTTTTTAGGTTTCTTAATTTTTCGTTATTTTTTTGTTTCTTTGCATCTTCACAAGTATTGATGTTGTTTCTATTTTGTGCTGCTGTATTTAAGTGTTTGCATTAGTAATGAGCTGCGTCACCATTATTGTCAGGAAGTTTTTCATTTCATTCCATAAAGCCAGAAAGCAAAAGCTCGCCACTAAAAGGTAATGGGGTTAACAAATTGCAAAACTGAATAGTAATAATAAGAAGAAGCAGAAGTTAACAGCTAAAGTGAAGATCAGCAACAAATGATGACGCTTCAGATAGTATACTCGCACACGGGTGCTTTCATCTTTAAGGTTTATTTGGCATGGCACTATGGAAAAATTCAATGTTGGTGTGAAAATATTTTTTGTTTCCAGAATTTTTGTGAATATCGATCTTAGCGTGGTTGCAATTGGCAGCATGGTTTTGGTTGGTTTATAAACTTCCAGAAATACTGCTTAAATAGATGATCGTGGGTTATATAAAACTGTTAACAGAGCTCTGTTAAAACTGATCGTATATGCTTCACGTACCTTCTAATAAGGTCGTGCGAGAAATGTATGAAGTAAACAACTCTGGAACGACAAGTTTATCTTACGACTCTGGAGAGAGACAGAGAGAGAGAGAAAAAGCAGATTTCTCGTGGGATACTAAATAAAGAGCAATTGTGTCAGGTAAGGGGCTGTGCAAATATTACATAACGCTCCAGGGAGGATGGGGGTTTTAAGATTTGTTACGGATTAAAAATTTTGCACTGAAAAATTAGTAAAAAGCGTTACGCAGGGGGGGGGGTATAAAATCTCTGAAAACAGCGTTACGTAATATGTGCACAGCCCCTAATGATCGTTAATCGCAGCAGGAAGTAACTTAAAAATGTCGTATATCGGAAATAAAAATTAAGGAATATTATGTTTTTATGGCTTGAAGAAAATCTGAGGCGGCACGACACGCTGTACTAAACAAAAATGTTTGGTGTGATATAATTCCATGAAAATTATATTATTGTGAAAGTAATTATTCTGGGGCCAAAGCGGTTAATTTGCAGCAATGCTAGCGCTTCTCTGTCATGAGGTCCTTTATAGACCCTGGATGGTGTCCAAAAACAAAAAGAGCTGGTTTAGGGCCATGTTGTAAATAAAATGAAAAAAAATATTTTTTAAAAGACAGAAGTGTCCCATCTCTCGTGGAACATCCTTTGCGAAAACAAAGTGAATTGATCGCTTGGTTTTGTAGACACATGTTAAGGATAATTTCAAGAGAAACTTTCAACACCGGTAGAGTTACAAAATTTCCAATGGAGCAGGATTTTGGCACTAAGTCTATTTCAATGATCCTGCCCAATATGTTTGGATATTTGTTCTACTATAACTCGAAACCCGTTTAATTGATGTTGATGATATATTTTTTTTTGATAAATTTTATTATTTATTGAATCTTCAATTGTAAATTAAATTATCAATAAATTTTTCAAATCTTATATCTAAAAAATATTACATATAAGTTTAGCCAATGCTAAACAAAATTTTTAATTTCAACGGTTAATTTATGTTGTTTTACATCTCTCGTGTACGGCTGAGAAAAAGAGTATCCCTCCTTTTCAGCCGGGTGTGGCCTCTATAATTTAAAATATTGCGCGCAAGTACATTTGGGTGCACCTCAAGTTTTTTTATATATTTTTTAGCGTTTATTGAAAATACTGTCTTCACCAACGGAACATCTAGATCTTTATGAATCCGATGATTTCTGACATACCAGGGAGCTGCTGTAATTGTACGTAGAATTTTATTTTGTCGCCTTTGAATTTTTTCGACATTTGATGCTGAGGCAGTGCCCCATAACTGGATTCCATAGAACCATATTGGTTTCAGGATCGCGTTGTATAACAAAAGTTTACAGTCAAGACTTAATATAGAATTTCTTCCAATAAGCCAATTCATTTGGGCTGCTTTTAATTTAATTTGTGTCAACTTTGCGTCTATATGCGATTTCCATGTTAAACGACGATCAAGATGAACGCCTAGATATTTTACTACAGTGTGTTGCGGTATAGTCTCGGTGTTGATTTGTATAGGCGGGCATGTTTCCCTGCGTAAAGTAAAAGTAACGTGTACACATTTCTGCTCATTCACTTTTAGCCGCCATTGTTTTAGCCATGTTTCCAATTTTGAGATGTACCCTTGTAGATTCCGGGAAGCTTCTACAGGATTTTCATGAACGCTTAGAAAAGCCGTATCATCAGCAAATGTTGACGTGTGAATGATACTGCTTAACGGTAAGTCAGAGGCATATATTAAATAAAGTAAACGACCGAAGATACTGCCTTGAGGGACTCCGGCTTCAATCGACTGCGGGGGGCTTGTAAAATTGCCTTCCTTAACTACAAATTTTTGTTCCTCTAGATAGCTTTTTAAGAGCCTGACGATGTTTGCGGGTAGATTTTGTGTTAATTTATGTATAAGACCTTCGTGCCATACTTTATCGAAAGCTTGAGAAACATCTATAAAGAGCGCAGAGCAATATTTCTTTTTTTCAAAAGTTTCTCTTACAACATTCACAAGTCTGTGAGTTTGTTCAATAGTGTTATGCTGACTGCGAAAACCGAATTGATGATCTGGAATACATGCACTGCTAGTTACTATAGGAGTCAGCTTGCTCATGTACAGTTTTTCAGAAAGTTTCGACATATTGGACAATAAACTAATAGGCCGATAGGATTCAACCTTCGTATGATCCTTGGCGGGCTTTGGTATCATAATAATCATCGAAACCTTCCATTCTGCAGGATAGTATTGCAGCCGTAGAATACTATTAAAAATGAAGAGTATAACTCTTTTTGCAATATAAGGCAGTTGTGAAGCATTTTGTTGCTTATTTTGTCGACACCTGGGGCTTTTGATGATATATGACCCAGATTTAAATAAAGGGTACTTTTTAAGGATAAAAATGGGCGAATTAGTACTTTTTAGTGTTAACTATTTTTTTTTACATTATCATACAGTGGTTGGGGGTAAATAGGAAAAATTTGGTACTTTTGGTACTATTTGCTTTTGGTACTTTTTGCTTTTTCTATAACCTTATTATACAAACAGTTCCCGTAAATAAAAAAGGAACGTTGCCATAATGATTTGATAGCAAGCAGCTTTTAAATTTTATCTTTTTTTGGCGGTTTTCACTATTTTTCTTCTAAAAACGAAAGACAATTAAGGATATTTTGGAAAGTCTTTGGTCTTGAAATTTCTAGCAACTAGAAATTCTATCATAAACAATAACCTATTTTTTTAAATTTTAAAGGCCCATTGTGTAATCGCAACTAATGTCAAGAGCCATCGAACAAACAAAATCTACCAACGGCAACAACAACTGCACGTACAAAGAAATTGTTTTCTGTTGCACAATTGCCAGCATAAACAAACATTGAAATTATTTCTATTTTAATTTGTTTTTTTCTTTTTTTTTTTTTGTTATTTTGGAAAGAAAAATTTCTCTAACAAAAATAACAATGAATAGGAATGGTAACATGATCATATAGAAATTGTTTTGTTACTTATAATGGCTGCTGGGTATATAGAGACTTACTGGTGTTGTTGTTGCTATTGTTGCTTTGGCTGTTGGCCAATTGTACTATTGATCGGTCACTACAATTGTGATAAACATTTATTGTTAAGACACTCAGATTGTGGTTGTAAGTGAGTGTGTGCTTCGCTGTCTGTTCATCTATTATTTTTCTTTTTATTTTTATTTTATTTATTTGTATTTATTGCAATGTTTTTCTAGCTGTTTTATTAAATTTTATTTCCTATACATCGGCTGTTGCATGTGCTTATGGTTGTTGTTAATGCGATACGATATAATTTGCCGTCATTGCAACAATTGTGGTAATAACACTGAGTGTGCCCGCTCGCGCGCGCATGTGCAGGCCTAAGCAATTGCTAAACAATCGGTTTACGACAAGAGGAGATTTCGAAGAAGAAAAAGAAAAGGTTACCAGCTGTTTCGTTCGTTCTTTCTTTTATTTAAGAACCTACAGAATCTTGGCGAATTAAGCTAATTTCCTAACCATTTTCTTCTTTTTTTTTTAATAATTAAGGAAATAAAATCATGGAATATATTGGCAATAGTTTTAGTGTCGTATCTGGTCACTTTAAACACTAGACTTTATTTATATTGCTTTACCCAAATGTACACATGTGAGAATATCTGTACATGTGTGTGTGTGTGTGTGTGCGTTTTATCAACTGTTGTATGAAATTTTTTTGCCTCCTTTTATTCTACCAAATTCTAACAATTGTTTGTCTATTGTTATTTGCTCAACATAAGATCAAACATACATAAATCCACCACACACACACACACACACACACACATCTAGCTACACAAAACAATTGTAATAAAAAAGAAATTGCTTGAAGAGAAATTTGCTGACATTGAATTCTTAAGATTTTTATTTTCTGTGAACAATATGTTGCAAATTCATACCTGGGAACAGGGTTACCGTTAGGAATTTTTGAAAAGTCGCACAAAATGTCGTTTTATAAAAATAAAGTGGCACAAAAAAGTCGTTTGAGAAAATAAAAGTTGCACATCTTTTTTTAACGTTTTTTTTTTTTAATAAAAAGCATAATAAAAACAAAACAATTGAAACAAAATAAAAAGCTTATTGCAGAATCCATTTTTATCATATTTTATAACATATACAGTTGCATTATATATGCTTCTATACATATTTTCACGTATACTGAACAAATTTACTTAAGTTTAATAAATTTGGCTGTCGTATGCTGCCAAGGTCAAAGGAATGGGATTTCTGCTAAAAAAAATCAAGTTAGGATAAGATATTTTTTGCAGTGAGCTTTTTACTTTAATTGCATTCGTTTGATCTTGGCGCATTATTTCATATTTTTTTGGTGAATGTATTTGTACTTCAACAATTTTTTGTTCTATAATATAACTAAGGAATACATAAATACTATTTGTTTTTAAATTTCATTTCTACATTTAATAATAAGTTTATCACAGGGAATCCAGTCTTCTATATCTGTATCTATTAAATTTAAAGCTGACAGCATAGAGTTGCATGTTCTTACTTTTAATTTATTAGTTAATTTATTTTTAAGTAAAGCTAATTTCGAAAAAATTCTTTCTGCACAAGCACTGCTGTGAGGTAGAGTTAATACATATACGGCCAGTTTGTACAAATTAGGAAACATTGGTACGTCTAACGAATTCTTTAAATTACCAATTTTATGCCAAAATTGTTCTACATTTTTAATTTCAAAAAAGTGTTCATACTGTTTATTATTTGCTTTACTTTCTAATAATTTGTATTCACTTATGAAATCTTCAGGCTTACTTATACCAAAACTAAATTCTAAAACGAGATTATTGTAGTTAACGTCTTCATAAGAGGTAAAAGAATCAGGTTGCAAGTATCTTAAAATATTTAGTTTCTTATCATCAAAAGGTTGCAAAAAAGTAATAAAAGTGTTGCCAAATGAACAATAATCTGCGAATTGCTTTTAAATTTTGTGAATTTTTTTTTTTTTTAAATAATAAGAAAATTTTTTAATCTACTGCAAATTAAATGCTTTTTGTGAGAAACTACAAAAAAAGGGTATAAAGTTGCAACAAAATTGAAAAAGTCGCAAAAGTCGGTGATAAAAAAAAGTCTCACAAAAAGTCGCAGACCGCCGAAAAAGGGTCAAATTGCGACTTTAGTCGGGTCAACGGTAACGCTGCCTGGGAAGAAACAATTCATGTCCAACAACATCTTATCATCTCTTCTTCCTGTATGTTGCAGTAACCAACCAACAAACATATTTGTTTGCTGTCTGGTAGTTTTTTTTTCGTTCTTGTTGTTGTTGTTTGTAAAGATTTTTAAAGAAAATTTGTTTATAAATATTATAATTTACGATTTTGTGTGATTTGTTGTTGGGCAATTTTGTATTGTTGCACTTGCTAAAATTATCATTTTAAAGCATCTCGAAAATATTTCTATAATTTTTTTTTCGGCTTATTTTATAAAAAAAAAAAAAAAAAACATAATTTTTCTTTTAGAAATATTTTGTTTTTACTAAACAATAGCGCTAGAATTTGACCTCGGATTATATTATGATGTTGCCAAGATTAAATGTTGCAATACAACAAATTTTGTACAAGGAAGTGGTATAATAATTGTATGATAATATTGTTTTTCTCAAGTTTATAGATTTAAAAATAAATATAAGTAATTTTTTTAAGCTCAATTGTTCAGGCCTTAATTGTATATGCGGTATGTATCAGACATCAACAACAAGTGCTAATTTTTCGGGCGTACTTAATTATGCACATTGATTTTTATGATCTAATCGTTTTTGTTCAAAAGCAAAAAAACACTTGTTTACGCAACCGTTCGTTTTAAACATTCAGTTTTATTCACTTGTTGTTTTGTGCTAACATGAATGTTCTGACTGTGTCGTTAAGAGTATGCAACTCATTTTGCATCGAAGCCAATGTGTTATTAGCGGAACAAATGTTTTATTCAGTTGTTAAAGTAATTTTGTACTCGTATTTGAATAAATAATTTTTATTAATATTTTTGTCACAGTTTGAAACATGCACACATACATATTTATACTTTTGACTTCGGAAATCAAATTTTCTACCAACAAAATACATAGAATTGGTGTTTTTTGTATGTCTGCATATGCCTTATACTCATTGTATCATGCAATCAGATCATGCTCATTCGCATCAAATGATCGAAATGATTTGCACTTGTTGGTGAATTTTCTGCCTGTGCATAAAAAGCGAACGAGTACAAAATTGACTAAGACTTGTTTGTGTTGTTCTTAAATTCAATGTCAGGGAATAAGTAGGCTCGATCATACTTGTTGCAGCTCACTGGTATTTATGGTCAGCTTGATGTCTGTTAATTTCTAGCAATAGTGCTCTCTACCGAACTTTGGTTGCGACAAGCATGTGCGACAAGTGCACACAATCATATTATTTTTTAATAAAGTCTTTCTATATATTTTTGATATTTAGTGCAACCGTTTGTACCACTGTCTATGTGTCAATATATTTTGCTATAACAGAAATTCCCTTAAGGGTTAATAAACCCAAAAATTCTTGATGTACACTTTACAAAACCATAATTTTGAACACCATTTGAATAAATATGTGTAGATCATATATACCTGTATGTCTGCCCTGCCCGTCTGTCTGCCTAAATTTAATTGGAATATTTAAACCTTATTTTATTTCCAATAATATTCCTATTATTTTATCATGTTATCATGGGAAAATAATCATCATATTGATGAATTCTCATGTTGAGTTTGCTGAACTTTTAATTAAATATTTCTTTTTTATATTAAATTACACAATCCCAAACCATTATGAATGAAAGAGACCATTTGTATGCCCACAAAATTGTAAACCTAAAAATAGACAAGAGTTCTATCCACAGACGAACGGGCAGATGGACAGACGAACAGACTGAAGGGCAGAATAGAAATGTGTACATTTGCTAACATGAATGATAAACATTTTGTTTT
Source organism: Lypha dubia (assembly GCA_947311025.1). Classification (NCBI taxonomy): domain Eukaryota; kingdom Metazoa; phylum Arthropoda; class Insecta; order Diptera; family Tachinidae; genus Lypha; species Lypha dubia. The sequence goes on from OX371263.1 coordinate 59,347,229, forward strand.
TAAATAAATGGCTAAAACAAGCTGCTGTTATATTTTACTTTATCTTTTCACATTTAAATACAAATGATAAAGTTATTACAAGCCATAAAAAACCCCTTAAACATTAATAAAATCGTTTTATTCCACATATACTACAATTTCTTTCGACTTTAGATTTTTAATATTCATCAGACATAATTTAGAATGTAAGAAAGAAGAACAAGTAGTTACTGACGGCTTTTTATACCCTTCACCAAAAATGGTAAGGGTATTTATAGGTTTGTCATTAAGTGTGTAATTCCTACAATATTTATATGACGTCCATATAGTATATATATTCTGAATCCTTATAGATAGCGAAGTTGAATGATCCATGGCCGTCTGTCCTTCTGTCCGTCTGCCTGTACGGGAAATCGATTTACCGAAGACACTACAAGAGCTAGAGAGCTAGAGACTTGGGTATTGGACTGAAATGCAAGGATTTTGTTTAAGAGGATTTGTATTGAAAATCAGCAAAAAGAAAAAATTGGTTCTGAAATTGAAATATATATACAAATAAATTAGAATAACCCTTTCAGAAATAAATTTATAAATACATGAGATGCCCAGTGTTGAGTATGGAATCTTTCGATTATAATTCAACGCACGAACCATCGTGCTACTGAGGCTTGTTAGTGTTTTGTGTATATTAACTTAATAACAACTTTATGTATTTTTTCCTACATACACCCTTTTTCTTTACTGATGAATGGAAAATTGTAAAATACTTTAAACAGTCTGTATTTTTTGTAACTAAGTTTATGTCACTGAAGAACATATGAAAGTGTGTTCAAGTATGAAGTTTAAACTTGTATTCAGTGAATTGCATTGCATTGGTGAAGGGTATATAAGATTCGGCATAGCCGAATATAGCACTCTTAGTTGATTCTGTTGTTGTTGTTGTTGTTATCATTTAAAATGTGTCTAAAGCAGAAAATCATTTACAACGTACCTTGATTCGTCATTGAAATCATAGAAAATTGTAAAATTAATATAAACCAGCAAACCAACAAACTGAACCAAAAAAAATAAGCAAAGGAAAAAAACACATAAATTAACCCATAATCATATAAAACTCATTCAAATAGATTTTATTGTGAGAAGACTAACTGACGGACAGACTGACGGACGGACGGGAGCACAGACGGACGGACACATAGAATAAATAGTTTTCGTAGAAAAAAAATAATTTTTTTTTAATTTATTTCTTTATATTCATTGTAGTAATAAAAAAATTAGATAATTTATCATTTTGTTAGGATTTTATTTATTAGAAATTAAAGGAATAACAAATAAAAATGTGTAAGAAAACACAATGGCTGACTTCCAAAACGTCAATTGCTTTGTGTTTGAACAAAGCATCACATTTCATAACGCCGCAGTACAATAGTTATACAATGTATACCATTTCAAAACGCCGCCGCAAAGTATTTTTAACGCAGTAAGAGAGCAAACAAGGCATCGGTTTTATTGTTGTTGCATTGTTTCCGAACTTTGCATATGTATGTGATTTAAATACAGTAGCAATAGTGTATACAAACATTGTATACGAACGTTTTGGAAGTCAGCCAATTATTTATACTCGAATTATAAAATCAAAGCAAGCGTAAACAAATTATTGTAAAAATCCTCTGATACGGGCTTAAGCAGTAGACTGAGTTGCCGCAGGTGAAATTTCTATTAAATAGATTTTGTAAAGTTTTCTGAAGTTCTTAGACTAAAGCTTTTGAAACTGTAAATTTTTTTACCACCCCAATTATAAAATTATCACTACTGAAGCAAATCAGTATGTCTCAAGTTGGAAAACTTTCAATGGCTGGGAGTATAGAAAAGTTTACTGAAGCAAAAATTTCCCAAAATATTTCATCGATTTAATGAGTTTTACATTAATGTTGACCAAGTACGTTAATTCAATGAACTGCTTCATGGATTTTATTAGAGAGCAGCCACAACTACTGCTTTCGTTGTACGGTTTAAATAAAATTTTAATGAAAAATCTCAGTGAAACCATATATGCGTACATTGAATCAATTACGCACATTCGTATAGAGAAACTTTTAATGGTTGCGACATTTTTTTGGATTTTGTAACCACGGATTTAAGAACCTCTAAGCAAGATTACAAATCACATAGCAAGGATATGAACCACTATACAATTATTCGAAAACATTGGGTGCGTTCAGCAGACACAGTTTGATACACAACTGTTGCTTAACAATCTGCTGAACGCTTTGATTACTGAGCGATGAGCGAACATGTTGAGTGAGCGCTCACTGGTTTTGGTAGCAAAGAAAAAGTACGATACATTTCATCAAAGTACGAAATTTCAGTTCAGTTTGGCTTTTGAATCAAATTTCATAAAATATTTTTAAATTTTGATTAATTTAAATGCGCAAATCAATATCATGAAATATTTTTACAAAATAAAATTCAACAATTTTTATTGAAAAATCAAATTTTTTGATATTTCTGACAAAAAAGTGAGCAGACCGTTCAGAAAAATTAATCAAATCAAAAGCTGCTACATCTAAACTGTTTAGTAGCAGGTTTTTCTGCTGAACGCGCCCATTGTTCCTACCCCTTGGCAGATGGCGCCCACAATGCCATGCTGATATAGTTTTTAGTAAACACAATTTTTTATAATAATAAAAAATTGCCGATAAAAGCGACATTTTTTAAAAGCAAGGAATATATTAAAGAATTTTTGTAAAAAAAAAACAGCATTGGTGCAATACGGCAACCATTTTGAACTCAAATTAAGAAAAAATTTTCAAAATTTTAATTCATTTTTACTTTTATGTGTATACATAAGATTTTTCAATAAGGATGATATGATTTTGAAGTGACGTTTCGGCTATTTTTAAGATGTCATGATCTGTCATTTGTTTTTCATTGTATTCAGTAGTGTTTACAATTTCATCACGGAGAGATACACGCAAGAACAACGTTTACAAATTATTCAGATTTATTATGAAAATAATCGTTCTTCAATTGCAACTTTGCGTGCGCTTTTGCCATTTTGCAAATGTTAAGCTGACATTTTCGTTACATAATGTTCAAGTGCCAATAACACAAAGACCCGCTCGAAATATTGCAAATATTGCTGCCGTTCAGGCAACTGTTGCTAAAGAACACAATTTGTCGATTCCAAAACGTTCTCAACAATTGGGACTGTCTCACACCACAACCTGGCGGATTTTGAGAAAGGATTTGGGCTTGCATCTGTATGAAATTGTTTTCACTCAAGAACTGCAGCCATTGGACCACCGTAAACGTCGGGAAACAATTGAATTATTGCGAGAAAAGTTTGGAGATTCGATTATTTAAAAAAATTGTGATATTGAATGGCCTCCAAGAAGTTGTGATTTAACACCATTAGACTATTTCTTGTGGGGTTATTTGAAGTTATTCGTCTTTCGAAATAAACCAACTCTCTTCAAGCTTTACAAGTCAATTTTGAACGTTCCATTCATGACATACGACTTGATTTAGTGGAAAAAGTGCTCGAAAATTGGGTTAATCGATTTCGTTCCTGCATAAGAAGTCGTGGAGGCCATTTGAATGACGTTTTATTTAGAACTTAATTGTATCGATTGTACTTCACTTTAGTTAAAAAATTTTGAATTTCCTTAACAATAAGTGTGTGTTTTTTTAAGAAATCATATCACTCTTATTGGAAAACCTTGTGTATACTTTACATATACAAACATACGTATGTACGACTATGTGTATTATTAATCACATATTTTTGTCTTGCTGATTTTCTATAGGAATCGTCTTAGGACATATCGTAGCACATCAATGTTCAGCTCTTCTGGAGGCTTCGGAAAACTGATTTCATCTACAGACTGACAAACGGACAGACTGACGTTTGGAGAGACAGACAATTCTCATTCAATTTCCCTATCTATAAGAATCCCGAATATTAATATTTTATAGGTTTAATATAAATATTGTGGAAATTACACACGGAAGAACAAACCTTATCTTTTTTAGTGTAGGGTATACAAATGAATAAATTGGACTTGGAAATAAATATTAGTAGTGAGCAATCAGACATGGGGAATTTCATACTAACCAAAAATTGTTTTAATATGTAAAAATGGACTAAATAGGAATTATACCAATTCTCGTATTCCATTTCTATTGAAAACTTGATTAAATAGTTGATATTCTTCCCAATTAGTATCCACCTTACAATAATTGTAAAAATGGGCAAACGAACGCTAATGAGAGTTGTAGCGGCCTTGAAATCGGTATACTGATACGTTCTGCTAATCTGATTACACGTGCTAATGTTTTTCAAAAAAAAAAAAAAAAAACTCATAGTAATTTTGAATTTTCATTAATTCAATAAAACTGAACTTAAATAATAATTTCTCAAATATGCATTATTACAGTTCAAATAATAATTGGGTTTATTCGTAATAATAATAATAATAATAATAATAATAATAATAATAATAATAATAATAATAATAATAATAATAATAATAATAATAATAATAATAATAATAATAATAATAATAATAATAATAATAATAATAATAATAATAATAATAATAATAATAATAATAATAATAATAATAATAATAATAATAATAATAATAATAATAATAATAATAATAATAATAATAATAATAATAATAATAATAATAATAATAATAATAATAATAATAATAATAATAATAATAATAATAATAATAATAATAATAATAATAATAATAATAATAATAATAATAATAATAATAATAATAATAATAATAATAATAATAATAATAATAATAATAATAATAATAATAATAATAATAATAATAATAATAATAATAATAATAATAATGATAATAATAATAATAATAATAATAATAATAATAATAATAATAATAATAATAATAATAATAATAATAATAATAATAATAATAATAATAATAATAATAATAATAATAATAATAATAATAATAATAATAATAATAATAATAATAATAATAATAATAATAATAATAATAATAATAATAATAATAATAATAATAATAATAATAATAATAATAATAATAATAATAATAATAATAATAATAATAATAATAATAATAATAATAATAATAATAATAATAATAATAATAATAATAATAATAATAATAATAATAATAATAATAATAATAATAATAATAATAATAATAATAATAATAATAATAATAATAATAATAATAATAATAATAATAATAATAATAATAATAATAATAATAATAATAATAATAATAATAATAATAATAATAATAATAATAATAATAATAATAATAATAATATAAAATATGAATTTTTTTAATTTAAGCACACAATTTTAAATCATTTTATATATCTTTCCAGCATTTCAAAAAGTTATTTCTTTATTTTTTGTTAATAAACAGAGACAGCGTTGAATCTGTAAAGGAGTTGTTTTAACAACGCTGG